>JAAGEH010000038.1:9407815-9482816 GCA_011751065.1 Lasiurus cinereus
AACAATGCATTTAGAACAGAGAGATAGGACCCGAGATGAAGGTCAGGAAAGCTGCAAGCACAGCCTATAATAATTAATAAAGTCATCTCATATACGGTGGAGAAATTAAGAGAAAACTTCCCCCTCTGGAAAAGAAAAAAGCGGAACTAAATAAATAAAAGGGAGGAAGGAAGGAAAGCTTGTATCCTGGAGATGCCACATCACGAAAGGCTGCGATGGAGGAACAGAAAAGCCAGGGCGGCTGTGTGTGTTTGGCATGAATGGCCATTTTTGAAGAAAATTAAACATGTTGCTCATGTTGTTGAAGTAGCTTTGTCTGGATTCTCACTACGGGCAGGTTTTGGGGGGGTGGGGGGGAAAATAGCATGCCTCCTCCCTTCTCTGAGTATTGTTTTCTACCTTAACAAAGGACTTCATTTCTCTAAAAGGGGATCGATTTTGTGAAATCAAGAGTAATTTGAATTTTAATCCAGAGGCACAAAACAGAGATTTTCAGTTCATTTACAGAGTGTAATTGAAACAAAACATTTAGCTCCCGTAGATTTTTTAAAAATCGACCGTCTCATTAGATGATTCTATATAATGTAGGAAACAAAGCATTTAAGTGGGGAATGACTGTTAGGATCCCATGACAAGGGACCAAATCAGACTGTTCTGAGTACGGCTGTGATGGGAAGGAAATTTCCAAAAGAACTTCTGTTTTTTAAAAAAGCACAGCCCCAAATAACAGAAGCAGCTCCTCCTCGGGCCAGCGCGGTCCTCTCGGAGTAGATGTGCACACAGGAGGACGATCTGGTTCCCAGCAGCGAACCCCAGGACCCCACTTTGTGTTTTGGCACCTCTTCCCTGAAGGCGAGCTAAAAACAAGTTCTCCTAACAGCTGTGCTGTTGACATCGGTCCCTTAGTTGACACCGTCCCCTTAGCGGTGCGAGGCCCCGTCTCTGCAAAGGAAAGGACGCAGCAGCTGCGGCGGCTTTCAACGTGCCCCCACATTCCATCCCAAACTCCTTCTCCCGCCGTCTCCGCAGCCCTTTCCAAGCAGGGGAGCCAGCCAGAGCCGGCCTGCGAGCGGAGCTGTGCGGGGTGAGAGCGAGCTGGGGAGGCAGGACCGAACGGAGCCCCGGGCACAGCCAGGCCGGCTCAGCTGCCTGCACACCAGCCGCCTCCGAGCCGCCCACCTGCGCCCGAAAGAGCATCATCGCGGGGCGAAGGGATGGGCATGCTTTCCAAACACCACAACACGTGCTCTGTCGGAGGAGCCGGGTGCCAGAAAGGAGTGCGGGGTACATTCGGTTTGATGCCCTCTTAGAATCCTGGTGGAGAAGCAGTTCCTTCTGAGGACACGCTGTACCCAGGCACTGCCATCAGCGTGGCCTGTTCTAACAATATCAGCGCTGCATCCATTTCCGAGACGGTTAAAGGAGTGTTTCAGAGAACATTGTTCTAGCGGTTGAGTGATATTATTCTTCTAGGTGCCACTGCATTGCAGGTTACGGTCCTGGCAACGTGCAAACTAGATGCAACTGTGGCGAGAGGCACCACGGAATGTTCAGAGAAAGGCAGGGTGAGGCTAGCATCTTTCAGAATTAAGATGGCTAAGTCCACACAAGGCGGCTTACCCAGAACAACAGAAAGAGCCTTCTGTCACAAACGCTGGTGGCGATGAGGCACACACTTTATTAATTATATTCATTGCTACATTTAGGAGCCAGGGCTTCATGTAGCGAATTTCCTTACACAGAGCTTTTCAAGTCGACTGTTAGTTCCGCTAACATTTGAGAATTCAGATTCTTCACCTAAGCACGGACATATGCAAATACACGCAAGTAGATATTGTCTTGCAAAAAGAAATAACATGGCTGCATCCCTCCCTTCAGGAAAAAATCTATATGTCAGAACTGCAATTGATTCTATTTGTTTAGTGTATACACATCTGCTTCAGTGTAAGGGAAGATTAAAAAAAAATGCAAAAAAGGTTAGAGGGTGCGGGTTTTGTGTATTTTGCCCCTTCATTTTATATATCATGATTACTTTTTCTAAGAGAAGACATCCCTCATGTCTCTTCAAATCGCAAGAATTGTTGAAAACCACTATCTACCCTAGGATTTGCATCACCTTGAGAACGACAGCATGGCAATAAAAAACTTGTAGAAAACTACGAGTGCCTGCAGGCAGTCTTAAACTCAGAAATAATTCACAGTATTCTGGTGATCAAAAGCAATTGGGCAAATTTTAAATTGCAAAATGGGCCACTATTTTATGCTCTACTGGAAAAGTAACGGCCTCAACCTCCCTCAGTAAAGAATAAGATGAGTCTGGTCGGATTAAAAAGAAATTCAGAATCACTCAGCGTTCCTCAGTGCTATGGGGCTAACATTGTAAGCACTGCTGTAACCGTGTGCTGGGCCACACAAAAGTCCGAGGCCGCACTGCGAAACAGGCCAGCAGACTCAGGAAAGTGAGAACTCACTCGGGTGCTATTTCCTGCAGAAAGGAACGTGTTTCACAATGACGAGAGCTTTGGCTATTTTAGGTATCTGTGTACACAGACGAGGGGTGCATTTATAACATATGTGTGTTTCCCCACAAGGATAATAGATTCATGGTATCTTAGGTTGAATTTTGGGTGAGGCAAAGAAGTTGATTTAAAAATAGTTTTCAGTAGAGTAAATCAGACTGTCAGAAAAAAAAAAAGAATCATATTGATTTCTTTATGACACCAATGCAAATAAAACAAATCTGAAGTTGGCCTACGTTAAAATTATGCTTGAGTAGAGCTTTAACATATTCCTTTGTTGTTCCTGCATTTCTGCCTTTTAAAATAGGATGCCCCTCTGATGCTAACAAACAACAATGATCACTGAGACAAGCATAATTTGGATAGATGTGTTTTTGAAAGATAATCAGCAGAGAATATGTCTAGCACTGTAATCAATACTTTTGCTATGTGCAGATTTTCCCGGAAAAAATGAACCCAGAGATCTTATTCCAGATTTAGAAACTCAATTTTATAAGGAAAAGCAGAATTAAAAAAAAAAAAAAGGCAAGCTAAGAAGTACTCACCTCTTCACGTAATTTTATCAACTGCAACATGAATGCACAAAAAAAAAAAGATAAAAAGGAAAGAAATGGCAGGAAAGAAAGATCAGTTGTGTGACAGGATACAGAATTAACATTGACAATTTATCTGTTTACATGTTTAGCATTTAAAAATCACAGACAAACACATTAAAAGAACCTAAACATAGACTACATGCAGAGTTTTTTGAACGAATAAAGATCACTTTCTCACACTGTCACATTCAACAAAGAGAATAGTGTGAAATTCTCTTTTAAAGTACATCTAAGACACCATCATGAAATAAAGGGGAACGACTTCATAGAAGTCTATATTATAAAGAAAGAAAACAAGTTTACTGTTCCTCTCTTCTAAGAATGTACCACTGAAAAGGTTTTGTATATACAAGTTTTCAGGATGTTTCTCGATTTTGAATCTTGACAACTGATTTCCGATTTTACCCACAAATGAAAATGATTAATAGTTAATGCTTTTGTCCCAGGAAGTATTTAAAACTAACTATCATGTTAGTTCATATCAGACCTGACCCACCCTGGTAAAAATATTGCATCAGGAGGTAACATTATTTTAACTGAGAATAAAGCATGCTAGGATAGATAATATTTAAGATATGGTATCAGAAAAGATTTCACTATCCTTAAAAATATTGAGAAGGTTAGAGCTAATTTCTAGGGGCTTATTTTGCTCCAGCGGCTCCTGCAGTCACATGGTGTTCCAAAAAAAATTTTTTTTTGATGTTTCTTTATTTTTCAATCTTTTTCCTCTTGTAAACTGGGCCGTCTCAAAACAATGAGCGCTCTGGCTTCATTTGTGCTGCACTGTTTTCACTAAAGACAGATCCCAAACCACTCTCTACTTGTTAGTAAACTGTCTTAGAACATTTTCACTCTCCTTTGTAGAACATTTTTCTCTTTGCCTTAAATATAACAATAAAATAAGTTGCTTAACTTTTTGGATCCTAGGAAATGGATATACCATATGCCTGACTCATTCTTTGTGTGTGTAGGTGTGTATGTTTGGCAGCATTATACAACACAAATGTCATTGTATGGTTGAGATGAATGCCACAGCTTCTGCAGTGAACAGAAACTGAAACCTGTGTTGTAAGAGACTGGTAACCACATTCGAAGCCTGAAATGTGCATCCTCAGCAATTCAGACCCACAACTGATAATTTTTAAACATCCAAATATCTGTAACATCTGTTATAACACTTGACATATGCAGGCCAATAAATTAAACTATTGCTTTGGGAGAAACGTGCTATGAATTGCTCACTAGAAGTGTCTCTAAAAGTATCATGTTTACTGTGGCCCGGATTTCTCAATGCTTAATGCTGTTTTTGTCTCCAATTCAAAGAAGGCAGCATACATACCAGCCGAGGCGGATATTTCATCTGTCATATGAAAAGTATTCCGAGTACAAAAGAATGAGTTTTCAGAATTGTTATGAAACTCTTAGCAAATGGGTACAGAATTTATTACATAATGTCTCACAGGGCATTTAGTGAAAACGAAACGTTCAATGTCATCTTTGCCAAACATACAAGAAGCTGCCATTATTTTTCATTAATAAGCTTGCTCGCTCGGCAACCATCCAGTGTGGGCAGGAGGAAAGACCCTCATCATTGTATGTGGCGAGTTCCCTATTCTTGCCCAGAAGAGGTAACATTGGAAACTCAAAATATACCTGGCCTATCATATATCGGAATCTTCCTCTCTGCTCTCCGAACATCCTGGGAGAAAAAAAAAAAGGCGAGCATTCATTCTCAGGAAGAGACGAGCTGGGGAATTGATCGCACCCGCTATCTTTTCTTTCTTGGGGGCACCATTCATCACTTGACTATGATACTTAAAGGGCCAAAGTTTAAAACTACTCCTCAGCAATGGAGACCATTTGGGGCATGCCACCCTGCCATAATCAATGAGTGTTTCAAATGCTCCCCATTTGTTGTTTCAATAGGTTCCAAACAAAAACCTGCTCTATCTTGTTTGTGCTGCATGGCTGCGCGCGGGCTCTGCTGCCGGATTTGTAGCTAAGCTAGTAGGTAAGGGGAGGGGTTTTAATCTCTATCTTTTTTTTTTTCCTTCTTTTTTTTTTTTTTAAGGGCTGAGAGTTTTCATTCAAGGAAACAAAAGATGGGCTAGATCTGAAAACTGACCATGCTCAGCCTGGCCTGGAAGGAGTGATTTCTCATTTTTGGTGCGGTACCAGCTCCATCAGAGGCCGCATGAAAGTGCACCATGCCTCCACGTTGAGTTATGATAATCAACATCTTTTTTTTTTTGAAACAAAGAGGTGTTTTTTTTTTTGTTTTTTTTTCCTCCTCCCTCCATGCAGAATTTGATGCAAGAGGTAATCTGTTCCTTTGTGGGCTGCACACAAAATCTGGTTTACGCTGGTTTGCACCAGTGGAATCTCCGGCGGGTCAGCCTGCGGAGCATGTGCGGCCCAGGCGCGCCTCCGAGTGGGCGCCGCGCCACGTGACCCCCGCAGCTCCCCCATTTTTTAAATTTTTTTTTATTTTATTTTTTATTTTTTTTTTTAAAAGCTGATAACGCGACCGGCGTCTCTGTCCGCATACAGATAACGAATAAATGCTGAACTCTATTAAACGCCCTTTACGCATTATCGTGGGTCGAACACCCAATTTTCTGAACTTCGGATGACAGTCTATTTATTGGGCCATAAACCCTCAGCACGTCACGAGCAGATTTGTGCCCGGTAATGATCGGCCCTGCCAGGGCTGTATGAAATGATACGGGCCTCCCTTAGATCTCGGGGAATTAAATTGACCGACTTCGCCCCCTGCTCTGGGGCTGGAGTTTGACACACTTTATGCACAGCAAGCTCAAATCGGAAACTCACGAGAACCTCGTATTAAAAAAAAAATAAAATAAAATAAATTAAGCAATCCTATCTGCTAACTATTTGCTTGGCCACCCAACTTTTGGGCACGCTTGCAAATATCCTGCTCTTTACAGATCTTCCTTTGAACCTTCTCTTTAGGATTTACTCACATTTCATTTGCTCGGGCTCTTTCATTGATCAATATAATTTTGCATACGGAAACCGAGGGAACTGTGAGGGTTCAAAGTATTGCTTGGAACACAGGCTCCAATATGACACTTTACTATGAAGGGGATTTAACTGTAGAAGATGGTTTTTGTTTCTGGGTGTGTGTGTTTTTTTTTTTTTCCTTTCCTGAGAATGGTCTTTATGAAACTTAAGATAACAACTATTAGGGTTTCCATTGTTATATTTAAAAAACTCAATTCTCTCAAGTTCTAAAACGTTGCTCTCTGGGAAACATGACATTTTAAAAGAACAGAATGATAATGCCTAAGACAGCAATCGTTGGAAAGCTGATGACCCAACAATAGTACTCCAATGTGCCAAGTAGGTGATTTTTGTCCCATCTTTGTAAATCTGGGATGAACTATATTTGGATATGTATGAAATGGATAGAGTCAGAAATAAATTTATACAAAGCAACTAATTTGGAATGAAGTGAAATTGTGTACTGTATGTGGGCATTTCCAATCATGGTGGAAATGTTGATATCTGTATCTATATCTATCTATATGCATATAGATAGATATAGATATACATGGAAATTAATATACTCTATAATTAATTGGAAGACTATATTTATGTGTATAAACAACCAAGTTTTAAATGTCTAAGGGAAAAAAAGTGACCATTATAAATGGCCACAATGAGAAATAATAGCTATGGCATTCACATTTTTGTAAACCACCACCGAAAGCCACAGTAGAGATATGTTTACTGCATAAAAAGTAACTAAACAGTCAGTACTTAGTTTATTTTAGCTATTTTAACCATTGCTATGAATTCTTTATTATTTCTCACCTATAATTAAAAAACTGAGATCTATCCCAATTTCAATGAAACAAATATTACTTTTATCTCATTTTGTTTACTTGCAGGTTTTCTCTGTACATTAAAAATTTATGATAAACCAGTAAGTTCTGAAAAATCAATGTTTCAAAAATTAACTGCAATATAAACTTACTTGTTGGGCAGAAAATATTTTCTTATATAAGTTACAGATGAGCCCAGAAAAGCCTACCTTCTCTGCCACCCAGCTACAGAACTAACATGAAGAGCCAACTTAAAATCCTTTCTTCCTGTAAAGAAAGGGCTTCTGTTTGAATTCCATAGTCTGAATGAATACTGATGCGGAATGAAGAGTTATTCTCAGCTGCGCATTCCTGTTAAGGATGTGTTAATTGGACGGATTTTAATTCCTATATTATGATAAACGAACCTAAAACAAAATTTAATTTCTTCAGTATGATATGGAAATTTTTCTATACCTGGTAACTAGATATCCAAAAAGTTAAGTGTGGTTTCTTTGAACTTTCAAACCTAATTCAAATGTTAGACGGAAAAGTTCACCTAAGTAATAATCTAACCATTACATATCCATGACGATCATTTATCATACTCTATTTATGGAAGTGACAGGTCCTTATGACTAAACTTCAGGTTCTCCGAGCACTTTCAGAATGTGTAAGTTTGATTTATACAAGTCCATGGGAAATCTCTGTGTAATCATTTTAAAGTGACAGGAATATAATTTGCAAAATTCAGAAAATATGAACTCAATCTATTTTTGTGGAATATTTTTCTTTAGGCATAAAAAATCATACCCATATGCACGTAAGACAAATGTTTTAGGCACATAAAATGTCCATTAAGAGAAGTGAACATGCCTTTTAAAAAAAAGAGAGGGATCCCTGTCATAGACTACAACATCCATTACAATAAAGGAGTCTGAGTTAGACAGGGTTCCCCTTCCTTTCCATTTCCTCTCTATTAGGCAGTAGTTTCAAATGAGAGGAAGATCTATAGCTTTTTAAAGAACTGACATGAGAACTACGCATTCCCTTTTTTTTGTAAAAAAAAAAAAAAAGAAAAAAGATAATGCTTTCTCTGCAGTAAAGATAGGAAATAAAATTATGATTCACTCACTCAAATCAAGAGGTCTGAGCAACCTAAATCTCACTTAAAATAGAAAGAAAATATTTCTTTCTCATTCTTACATTATTTAGTCTATTATGAGCAAAACACCTTTATCACATCGCCCTTTTCTGTTTGATGTGCTCTATAGAATTTTCCCCTTTACTAGTAGTTATTCTTGCATTTCAATCAGGAAAGCTGAAATCCCTGGTCAAATCTTAAAATGTTTACATGTCTGAACTCAAGCTGATACCATCCAAATAGGGGAGGGAGGGAGATCTTTTCAGAAACAAACCATCAGCTCAGTGATCCTTCTTCCTTTTTTGGGGTGGATGGATGGGGCCTTAATCATATAAACAATACCTCTGTTATAGTATTCACATTACAGTAAATAGTAACATAGTTTCGGCATATATAGAGCTATAATTTATGTGAAATGGTAAATACAATTATGCAATTTTTATAATGTGTGTGAATAAATTATTTATGCTTTACCATCTTATTAAAAATTTGGTTTATTCAATGAATGATTTATGTTCATTTTTATTTCGGCAGAGCAGAGAGACCTTTATAACACTTGCCAAAGTAACATTAATAAACATGTTCAGTTCTTGCTTCTGAAGTTCCCTATCATTTATTTTCTTTAAAAGTATCAAAGAGAATCAGTCACTAGGTTTGTTTGAGACATTTAAAAAATCAATCTCAGCACGGAGGTTCTTGAATCACTTTTTAAGCGTCATACGTTATCTCTATGAATTAGTGAAATCTGCAGTATTAATTCAGAGAAAGAAGTGGGACATTAATTGGACTCAGGACACTACTGTGTAACCCTATGAGAATTGACAGCCAAGTTACGGGCCCTTTTAAGAAGAAATGGTACCTCACTTTTTTGCTTGTGCGGATCTTAAATTGCAAAACGACTTTCCCCATCATTATTACTCTTACTTTTATTATTTCACCGAGGCCCCTACCCCTGTCTGCCTGCCCCAGGTTTCACACTGGTCCTTACAATTTGCATTGTACCGAATGTTATTTTTTAAGAAGCGGCACAATGGGAGACGGGGCGGCCCCCGTTGCATTCTGAAAGCTCACTTTCATTTGTTTTGCTGCGAGTGTTGATTTAATTATACTTGCATTCTTATCAAAGCTGCATTGTGTACTTTCTTATTCCTTTGACATGTGTTGGAGGGGAAGACCTTGGCTTTGTCTGCAAACAGTGTGTTTCAAGTTCTTCCTTAAGTACCAAATAATAAAGAGGGGAGAAGAAAAGATTTCTTTAAAAGATAGCAGACAGTGATCCCGAGGTAAAGGGTTAAATGTAAGATCTCCAAGAAACAT
The DNA here is from genome assembly GCA_011751065.1 of Lasiurus cinereus. Taxonomy (NCBI): domain Eukaryota; kingdom Metazoa; phylum Chordata; class Mammalia; order Chiroptera; family Vespertilionidae; genus Lasiurus; species Lasiurus cinereus. Next base: position 9,417,219 of record JAAGEH010000038.1, read on the forward strand.
TTTGAAGTTGATTAAGACTCCAGCTTTGCATTAAACAGTATCACTTCCACATGAGTTGCCGCTAATGCTGTTAAGGAGCAGCTTGAGAGCCCGGTGCGCCCCTGACCTCCTTCACCCTCCAGCCACCCACCGGGCCTGGCTGATTAGCATGCTACCTGGCTCTCCGAGGAATTCCCGTCCTCCCCCAGGAGCTCATTGCGCACTTCGTCACTGTAGGCGATCCGTGACCTTTTCTGTAAAACAAAACAAAAAGGGAGAGGGCGAGAGAGGAACGTTAGGAAGTGAAGGCTGCGGAGCATTTATTGGTATCAAGGCTGAGCATCTCAAACCTCGAGAGCCCCCTAATGGAAACCTCTTTGCTAGAAACCTGCCCAGCAAAGTTGGGTAAAAAGTTCTTGAACTTGAGAAGTTGAATGTAAATGAGCAGGTTTTCGAATGGCGGTAGGTAATGAAAGGAAACTGGACTGTGTTAGGCACTCCGTTAATGATCAGAATGGGTCGGAACTGGGATATTATTCCACACAGATCAGAACGCCGAGCTGAAGGAAATAACAGCTACAAAGATGGCAATTAAAACAAGGGGAGTGTGCGGGGTGCTTGAACAGTGTGGCAGAAAGTGGGTTTCACAACGACAAGTCTTTTAAAATCTCTAAATTCTAGGATCGCATTATATCTGCATGCATACACTGGACTGCTCGGAAAAGTGTACATCTGTATTTCATTACTGTGATGTTACTAACCAAAAAGAGATGCAATTTAAAAAAGTCCAACCCATTTTGGGACAATAATTTAAATGTCCCTAAGTCCTCTATAAATAACTAAGGAAAAGTATGGCAGTGAGTGTGTGTGTGTGTGTGTGTGTGTGTGTGTTAAAACGAAATTAAATTTCCCAATCCTTGTCAATAAAAGCAAGTAGGCTGTGAGTCAACTTTTCACAGCCCCAGTGAATAAAGGCCAGTGGTCCATGAGTGCAGGTTTCACACACTGAAATTCAAGTCTAAAGTCAGAGGGACATGTCCGCAAGCAACTCGTGCGTTATCCACATTACACACATTTGGCAAAGCTAAAAGGCTCGGAAGATTAGCGGGGCGGCCGGAGTGCAGGGCTCAGATGCTGCGCATCGCTCCTTCAGACCCAGATGCAGATTCACAGGCGACTTTGCTGCCTTTTCTGCTCCCGAACTTCCTGAGCAAACGCCCTTGATGGGAAAATGGCAATCTTTTTCTCACTTCGGGTCTGCGGTGGGGAGCTTAAGATTGCTCACCTGTCCAACCGTGATCCAAAAAGTTCCTGCAATTTGAAAGGACTATCCATAATCCATGAGCAGAAGCCCACAAGACTTTTAATTAGACTTCTAAACTAGTGAGTATCCGTGCTTCGCCATGTAGAGATCATCATAACTTAAACATAAGCTCAGAGCAGGATTTAAAAGGGTTTCTGACAAGAAAAAAAAAACCCATAGACTTTAAATCATTTTCAAGTTGCAGCCTTTCTCAATGGTGGCTGTTATCGGAGCCATAAAACACGGAAAATTATTTCAGTGACTATTTTCCTGAATCCTCCCAAGAATGATATGTAAGGGAGAATTTAATTTATTACACAGAACAGAAGCCTTAGGGCATTAGGGCTTACTCTCTGGCACGACCCAGTTGAAGGGCTGAACGGAGTATAAATAAAAAATAAATAAATCTAGATACTCCTTTATTATTTACGGGGCGTGGGGGGGGGGAGCCGGTCTCATGGTGTTCTAAAGGTAGCTTTGGTTACACTGAGACTGGAACCCTGGGGTCCTGACTTACAGCTGGGGTGCTCATTCGATCACACAAAATTTCCTCACCAGTTTATTGCCCTCTGGATACACTCAGGTAAAAGATGCAAAGACAATGCGAAATGTTTCAATACAAAGTCGATGATGGCACCCCATCCCTGCCCTGAGTCTCTACCCCGACCTTGCTTTCCCTGCTCCAGATGTCTAACTTAAGCCTTGGCAAATGCAGTAAGTCTGCAGGTAGAGAACTACAACCAACAATGATGCAGTGAGGAAGGGGGACAGAAGTGACATCATTAGCCTGAGGTCCGTCATGGCATCTGTATCAGACACCTCAACGATTCGGGAGTGACCCCCCTCATTCACTTGTGAACATGCCAGACTTCTGACCACCACCGACAGCATCTTCGTGGACCCTGCTTCCCTGCCTGTATTTACTGAAGCTGCTATGAATTCGCTCTTTCTGTTAACTTCACACAGAACTGTACAGAAAAACGCAAGTTACAAGGACAGTATACTTCGGGGCCTTACCGCAGGAATTAGATCAAGCCGAAGCTTTCTTTTTTGCCCATCTGGAGATCCCCACTATGGTCATTTCAAACTCGCTAAGCCAGAGTACTGTACAGCATTAAAGGCAATGAGAACCTTTAAACAGGCTGTGGTATCAGAGCTGCCTCTTTAATTATTCATTTCATCACGATGGGGGACTAAAACGTTCCCCAGTATGCAAGAATTTCACATGGAGATGGTTTTTTGTTTTTCCCCTTTCTCACCCAAATACCAACAAATTGGCAAAGATTGTTCAATCACATTACGTTCTTATTTTGATTTCCGATACTTCAAACGTGGACCATCACAAGCGTGCATCCCTAAATACCGCATCTTGTTTGGGTTAGAATCTACTGCTTCTGAAAATCGGCCATTAAGAGGGTACACGCTCAGCAACAAGGGGAGAAGGAAGGATTTAGCCACAGTTGACGGGTGGGTCCCCCAATAGATGCCCCTCTTTACCACGGGGAGGGTAGACACTGGTCATGTGGCTAGCTTTCTGGATGTAATCAGGCAAATGAATATGCTGAGTTTACAAAATGTTCTCTGAAAAGACTGGCTTCTACTAAAGACTGAAAAGATAGCTCATTTCAAACGTCAGAAATAGTTCCTCATGAAAATGATGCAAACAATGCTGGAAACGGAACACTTTACGCTTGAGTATCATTTTATACTTAAAAAAAAATTTGAGACCTGGTTTAAGAATTTGGGGGGCGGGAACCAGGTGAAGAGGAACAGTGGGGGGAAGAGGAAAAGACATCTGTAATACTCTCAACAATAAAGATAAAAAAATTATATTTAAGTTATATTTTCTCCTAATTTTTTATGCTTTGAAATTTTAAGTGAGCTGACTGTAATCAACCATAATTTAGCATGCAGGATTGTCATTAAACTGAATTAATACAAAAAAAAAAAAGGTAAATTCCTCTGGATGACAAACTGCTTATTTTATGGATTTTTTAACTCAAAAAAAAAATCAATAGCTTATTTCACTTTTATGAAACTTTTAAAAACCACATTCTACCTTACTAACTACTATGTCATACTTTAATTTGGAAGATTCAAAGTTAATGAAACTGAAACATCCCTGGTAGCTTGATAAACTAACTGAAATAATTCTACTTTATTATCAACTGTATAAAAATCTGTACTTTAGCCAAATGCAAGCATGAGAATTTGAGCTGGAAATGTCACACACTCAGCTACAGTTTGAAGGAACCCAATTCATAATGCATTTTATAAATAGTTAATGACTTCTATACATAAGCTAACCAGGCAAATCAAGAAATTGTCAACATTTTTAGTCTTAGTTGTCAGTTACTACTGACTACTGGTGCTTTATGTGTGGCTTCTGGAGAAGACAGAGGCTCTGTGCAGTTTGTAATCTATTGCAATTTGGGGGCCTGGACCATAAGGGTGGAAAAGATGCAATTGACAATATTTGCCCTCCCCGCCCCCCATACACACTCACACAATTAAATACAAGAGCATTCCTCACTTTTAGCTGTGTTTGTGTAACTTATACACCCAGGTGAACTAGACACAATCGGATGGAAAAATCTACAGACCACAGATGAACTAAAAAACAAAAAAAGAAGAAAAAAAAAGACAAGTTAACAACTGATTGTTATCCCTGGGAAGTTAGATGCACTAAGTTTCAACGGGTATTTTAAACTGATGACAAAAGTGAGTCTTTGGCTATGAAAGTGAGAATTTCCGATTCCAAGCAGTTTTCACTTGGTCTATGAACAGAACTTTTGCATACTGAATGGCTGATTTCCTTAAAGCGGAGTTCACACAGATAGCCTCGCTCAGTTCTAGCTGGCTTACAACAATCTGTCTACTTGACCCAAGCCTTAACATTCCCCAACTGAACTGAATATATTCTAGACAGGCACTGCTAACCTCGAAACAAAATGAAAATTAACTTAGCTTACACTGATTAAGAACTGTGATCTGGGATACCGCCTCCTGTGTGATTCTACATGTGAAACGAGTATACCTAACCAGGAGGAGGATTCTATGGCCCGCCACTAGCATAAGCATAACAATGAAGTTTGGGTTATTACCAAAGCGTATATGAGAATTTAATTTCCAAGGAGTGCACATGGCAAAGCAATTGCTTAAATTGCCTCACCTGGGAATTTAATACAATGTTATCATCAGACCAGCCACATTGTAAATAGATTTATAATGCTTTCCATGTGCTGCACTCTGTTGCATATGAATTAAGTAATGATCTGGTATTACAATAAAATCAGCTAGTTCCCACACCTGGCAGACAGGATATTTCACTAAATTAATACCCGTACAGCTACATCACAAGGCATGTGAGCAGAAACCATCTCCAAAGCATGCGGCCTGAGTTTTCCAGGGGAGGCGAACACTCCACGATTATATACAATGTCGCCGTGTTGAATGGGCTGCTCAAGACAATCTGCGTCTAACATCTGTATCACAGAATTAAGACTTTCTCGTTCCCATTCAGTTTTGGCCTAATTTTCTTCATTCAGGACTTTAATTACTAATCAGCAATCCACAACATTTGCAAATACGAAGAAAGGCCTTTATTCTAATCTATGTGCTGCAGACAGCCAAATAATTGATACAAAGTGCAGTATGGTTTTGGTAAGTAATGAAAGAACAGCTTGTCCTAATTCTTAATCAAATTGGTCTATAGAAGAAATGGTTAATAGATTTCTCCATAGGTCTAAAACAAATTACCCAGTCTGGCCAGACTTTTCCATTGCTTCTATATGTCTTTCAGTCTCCATATATTTAATAATGCTCAAGGTTACCAGGTGATACACCTATTAAAAACTGTTATGCTTTCATAGCCAAAGAATTTAACTGCTCTAAAGAATTTAACTGCCCCTGTTATAATTAACACTCGGGGATATCTATAGAATAGCGTGAAATTATACTTATTAGCTAGTTATATAATTACTGGCATTCATTTCTTACCTAATTTTATCTGGTTCTAATTAAATAATATCATACTTCCGTCAGGCCCAGATGGCATGTTCTAAAATGCATCTATCTTTGGCACAAAGCATTCCATTTTTAACCTCACTTCCATTACGCCATGGCCAAGTTCAGTTTTTCGTCCACACTCCACCGTTGACCCAGGACTTAAAAAGGCTCATCAGGCCAGGACAGGAAATGTAAATTTTGGAGAAGAAAAAGAAAAAGGAATTGGTGAAATTTTGTTTATCACAGTGTTCTTCTGTGTTATGTTAATTTCTAGCAACAAGCGATTTCAGATTAAAATATGCCCTCCTACATGATTTGGGTAAAGGCAGAGTAAACTGTTAGGCAAATGTCTGATCCCTGGAAAGTTGTTAGGATGAAAAAGCACAGGTCCTGAGTGAAGAGAACAGAGATAACACTTCAGTATGTGATCTTGGGCAAATGACATTTCCTGAATATCAGTTTCCACAATCTCTAAACGAGTGTTGGTAATATTTATTTCCCAGAGGATTTAAATACTATATACAAGTGAAAACATATCCATAATACCTCGCATATGATAACCCTGCAAAGGATATTCAACTAAATATTAGCTGGTAACACTGGAAAGGAGCCAATAAAGCCAGAACACACACGGGGCTGAAAGTCCAAATTAATGCATCCTTCCTAGAAAATGATTTGCCAATATATACACCACAACTAGCTTTAAGAAGTTCATATTCTTTAACCCAGTAATCCCACTGAAATGTTTTGCCCAATTTCCTATTTTCGCTGCTCCAATTTGGGGGCACTTTTTCATGGTAAAAACTTTACTGCCTTTCTTGAATGATACCAGAGGAATTAAGTTGCAATCTGTTTCTTCTAAGTAATCATTTCACTAAACATAGCTTGCTCTTGCTCGAGGGACTCTTTCGAGTTAAAGGTCAAGCTCATTCGCCGGAAAGTACACATGCCACATGTCACCAATACTGCCGTGTTAATAAAGGGAAAACACACTTTCTATGTACCATAAACTCATGGCCAATGGACCATATGCAGGCCACCAGGGAGAAAATGCCACTCTGCCCCGCTAGGAGGCTGCCACCAGTAGGAGAAGCAGGTCAGGGTGAGAGCACTGAAACAGCTCAGGGTTCCTGAGTATGTAATACTGGGAGGAGATATTTAAACTTTTCGGGAAAAAAAAAATTACATATGAATGTCTTTGTATTCTGATCACTCTCATTTATTATTTTGGCTTGTACTTTCAAAAAAGATGACATGTTTGAAAAGAATTATTTATGTTTTGGGCTGCAAATAAGGTAAAATATACCACATTTTTTTTCCTTAACTTTTTTTTTAATTTAGCTATCATGTCACATGTGAACACATGCAAATGATGAGGATATATATATATATATATATATATATATATGCATGCATATAGGCTCACATAAACCAATGTGCACAACCCACATGGAATAACAACGCCACTTGTGATTTGCAACGCTAGGAGAGACCCTTATTTACACTAGGAACTCCAAGCACACTGCTGCTACGTCATGTAATGATTTATAAAACAGAAATCGTGCGACGGCACTTCTTCATTTCCTTCTCCAGCAGGTTTAAACTTCAGCCTGAAACGTAAGTTTAGCGCTAGTGTTTCAGGACGCCACGTGAGTGAGTTAGTGTCAGGGCCCCACTCGCTTGCATGTGCTTGTATTTATGGCTCGGACGCTGCTATTGAACACAGTGTGGCTGTGTCTTAAATCATGTTAGCTTGTCAATCAATAATTAAGTGACTTCATTCAGAAAATCAGCTCGGGATAGAATGCCCAGATGTTGTCCACATCTGGAATGGCCTAAGCACGCAGTGCAGGAAATCTAATTCTTTAAAGTCTTTTCTGAATAAAAATAAAATCACTCCATAGGCTGTGTTTGAAATAATCAGAATGGCAAAATGTTCACTATTTTGTTTGAATATGACATACACTCCCACTAGAAAAATGATACTCTGCTAAATGAATGCCATTGAACACATGGTTCATTTGTATTTTTTTAAAAGAACTACTAAGCAAAGTCTATACCTTTATACAGTTAAGTTATATCTGTGTTTTCCTCTGTAACCTGCTGAGCATCAGGGAGGAAAAATGATCCGATTCTTCATTGAAATATCTGTCAATAGCCGTAATTTCAAGTGATCTAGATTTCCAACAAAAAAAAGATCCGGAGGATTCTGTGTCACTGACACATAGTATGTATCACACACACTTAGTAACACCTAAGTGACAGAATCTTTTAGTTGGCAGTGACCTGAGGCATCGCCTAGACCAGCCTACACATTGAGAGCTGAGAGTTCTAAGTCAGATAGATGGGGATCAGTCCATGGCCACACAGCTGGGAAAGACCGGGCAGAACGAGGGCAGCGTCATTTCTCAGTGCCACTGGGACAGGCTGGGCTGGTCTCAGCACTCACTCCGCAAGGCCAGTTTGCTTGCATCGTTCACCTAGCTCAGTGGTTCTCAACCTTCCTAAGGCCGCGACCCTGGCATACAGTTCCTCATGTGGTGGTGACCCCCAACTATGAAATTTTGCTACTGTGATGCATCGTGATGTAAATATCTGCATTTTCCGATGGTCTTAGGCGACCCCTGTAAAAAGTCGTCCGACCCCCAAAGGGGTCGCGACCCACAGGTTGAGAACCGCTGATCTAGCTCTAATGAACTTAACAGCAGTCGATTCGTCTGTAGATTTGGCTCCTGGTCACCTTGCTCCAAAATAAACAAACAAAAACCAAACCTTTACTTAGGCATTATTGGCAACGTCTGGAACGCTGACAATAAATTAGCAAGTTCAAGGGTGACAGATGCTGAAAGTCGAATGTCTTATTTGTCTGATCTCAGAGGGTGAGTCACAAACCACACCTTCTGGGTGTAGCTAGATAGGTTTCAAGATTAATCTTCAAAGGCTACACCATAAAGCAACAATAATCTACCCACAGGGCACGAGAGGAGCCTCACCAGTTTTTAAATGTGTTAGGAATCGCCTGCTTCCCCCTGGGATCTGGTGCCTCCCTGTGCGCTTGCTCGAAAATTCTACATTGGAACCAGGCATTTCATGGGCAAACAGTTTTTCCCATGTTTTTCCTGGTACTTTTGGACCCATATTGTGACAGAGCCTTTATTATAGAATGTGCTGTGCCACCGTGAGGTTGCAGCAATATAGAGATGTACGACACACTTTTTACTGCTTTCTGAACATAGCCAATAAAACTATGATGTTCAGGCAGTAAACGAAATTCTTTGAGTCCAAATTCTCTATGAAAATACTTTGAGGATTACTTCTTTAACAGGGTGACCCAAGTATCTTCTATAATAATAAAAATGTAATATGCTAATTAGACCGGACAGCTGAACGACCTTCCAGACGTCCGTCCGCTGGGGTTGTGAGGGCCTAGGCAATCCGCTGCGGCTGTGAGGGTGAAGCCCCTTGCACAAATTTTGTGCATCGGGCCTCTAGTTACATATAATAAGGTAAGTATAAATATTCATCCCTGATTTATAAACATGTTCTTCCTAAAAATTGGCCCATTTTTAGTTCAATAAATTACTGTCTACTCACAGGCTTTGCTTCATCAATTAAATGTTCCTTCTCTTGTATCTTCAATGTGTCACTCTCTTCTTTAAGAATAGAAACATTTTTAAGTGTACCCCAGCTTTACATATTTTAAAAAGTTATTTTACCCTCTAATACTCTCCCCAACTAATGCCCAATCTCTTCTTATCTTTCCCTTCCTAGCCAATTTTCTTGAAAGAATATGCTACAAGCATATTATCACCTATTTATGTCCTGGCCACTCTCAACTAAAATCAAGCTGAATTCTTTCTTACCTTGCCAGAGGATTCCCCAGGATCACCAATGACTTTCAAATTGTCAAAATCACTGGCCACATTTTTGAAATAAGCTTTTCATTTTAGAATAGTTATAGAGTCACAGGAAAGTGGCAAAGACAGTATAGAATTCCCATGTGACCCACACTCAATTTCCTATTATTAACATCTTACATTAATACGGTACATTTGTCACAGTTAATGAATCGATTGTTCATTATTATACATCATTATTAACTAAAGTCCATCCTTTCCTCAGATTTCTATAATACTTAGTGCTCTCTTTTTTTGTCCTAGGATACCGCCCAAGATCCCACATCACAGTTCGGAGTCACACCTCCTAAGGCTGTGCTGGGCTGTGACAGTCTCTCTGACTTTTCTTTGATGGCTGGGACAGTTTTGAGAAGCACTGTTCAGGTGTTTTGTAGAATGTCCCTTATTTAGGATTGGTATGAAGTTTTGTGTTTTTGTTTTTTGACCAGACTGGTTGGGGGAGGAAGATCACAGAAGTCAAGTGCTATTTTCATCATATCATTTCAAAGGTATATACTAGTGACATGACTTAATCACTGTTGATGTTGACCCGGGTCACTTGGCTGAAGTGGTGTCTGTCAGTGTTCTCCGCTGTGAAGCTCCCGTTCCCTTCCCACGCTGAACTCACTGTGCATGACCCACATTTGGGGCGTGGGGGTGATGCTCCATGTTCCCGAGGGAGGAGTATCTGTATCCATTATTTGCATTCTCCTGCGTGGGAGATCTGTCTATTTCATCTTCATTCAGTCACTTATTAACATCACTATGGACTCATGGACATTTATTTTGTACTTTGGCTCCTAATCCAATACAACTTATTTATTGTTATTCGCACTGTATCAACCTGGCCCCAATGGCCACTTTTCGGTCCTTTTCTCACTCGACCTCTTTTTTTTTTTAAATATATTTTATTGATTTTTTTACAGAGAGGAATAGAGAGTTAGAAACATCAATGAGAGAGAGACATCGATCAGCCGCCTCCTGCACGCCCGCTACTGGGGATGTGCCCACAACCAAGATACATGCCCTTGACCGGAATCGAACCTGGGACCATTCAGTCCACAGACCATCGCTCTATCCACTGAGCCAAACCGGTTTGGGCGTCCCTGGACCTCTTGATGACATCTGACATTGTTGACCACTTTCACCTTAGCAGTTACAGACAAGCTTCCTTTGACACTCTTCCTACCCTGCTGGTCTCCCCCCAGTCTCCATCATAACTTCTCTCAGTCTGCTCCCGCTCTCCATCCTGACTTAGCCACCTGACCTGAATGATCTCACTTAACCCTCCTACCCTAATACCATCTACAGGAGCAAAGACATGTTTTCTACACATTGTGCACACAGATCTAATTCCTACAGGGTGTATACGTCACCTAAAGGCGCATCGACTCAACACAAGTGGGGCAGTTTCTTTCTCTATATACTGTGCGCTCCTTCTGCTGTCCCTAATTTGATGTTATTCCCACGCACATGGTCTCCCCAGATGAACATCCAGCAATTATCCACCCCCCCTCTCTCTTACTGCCCATACCCAATCAATCAACAAGCCCTATGGATTAGATCCGCCCCCCCTTTTTTTTTTTACAATTGGAGCCTTTAGCTAAGTTTCCGGGGATGTCTATTTTTTTTCTTTTGCACGAGTCGCAATTCTTTCCTCATAATTGCCATCACGCATATTTCATCCCTCTTTCTGCACCTGAATTAAACCCGAGAGACACTTGTATGGAAAGACTGACACCTCTTTTTGGCAGAGGTAAGCCAACAAGTACAAATTCTCAGCTCCTCATCTTGGGGAGTAAAAAGAGACCCCTTCAACCCTACCTCTAGCAAAAATATCAAACTATCAAAGAAGCGGTGTCTAAAGATAGAATGGATTTCAGAATAGGCATGTTAAAATAGGAAGCAAATTCACTCGACAAAAGCCCAAAATACTATGGGAAAATGCTAAGCAACAGACTTCGCTCCAACTTTACAAAGTCAATACATTTCTCTTTAATTTCACATGCAGGCATCTCTCATATCAGCGGCTTTATTTGTCCTCCTCGGTGAGCTATTCCCATATTTTATTACGGAGAAGCGAAAAGACGCCCATTTCAAACGAGAGCCGATGTGCATGCGTGTTTCTCCTTTGTCTGATTTGGGACCTGCGGAATATGGATTACTCCTGTTATCCGAGGAAGAAGCTCTGCTATGAGGTTGGTATTCGGTTTGCTTTTATCTCCGGGACCCCAAATTGCACCAGTAGGCAACAGAGGGCACTTATCCAGATTGAACTGTCATACAAATAGATTTTTGTCAGCCATTCAATTTGTCCTGGAGAACATGCCAATGAAAACAAACACCGGCAATTTAGAACAATAAACCTACCCGCCACTGACAGGAACAAATCGCCGGATTGCAAATGAATAAGAATTACTATACGGATCGCACCTCCTGTGTGTTGGCGTTCGAGGAAAAAAAAGAAATTATTCTGGGAACTAATTTTGTCTCGCTCTTCTGGCAGAGGTCTAAACAGAGAGCAAGCAAGTAGTGTGGTTAACACTAATGAACATGTTAAGGAGAAACACACTGACAGACAGGAATTACACGTTCTCAGAAGAGAATGAGGCTGTCTAATAAAATTCCAAGTCAACACCCAGTGGCCACCGCGCTGCATTTTGAGTTTCTTTTCTTTTTTTTAAAAATATATTTTATTGATTATTCACAGAGAGGAAGGGAGAGGGATAGAAAGTCAGAAACATTGATGAGAGAGAGACATCGATCAGCCGCCTCCTGCACACCCCACACTGGAGATGTGCCCGCAAGCAAGGTACATGCCCCCGACTGGAATCGAACCCGGGACCCTTCAGTCCGCAGGCCGACGCTCTATCCACTGAGCCAAACCGGTCTCGGCTGAGTTTGTTCTCTGATCTGTCGTCCTCCAGAAAAGCAGGGAACACCTCTGCCCACAAAACGGTCCATTTGAGCAGCGAGCCCATCATTCTCCGGAGCCTGCATTGGTTCTGGCTCCCTGTCTTCTTGCACAAAGAACATCGCCAACTTTAGAGCTTACCTCACCACCGTTACCCCTAATCTCTTCCATAGCTCAGAAACAACATCCAGAGTGGATCCACTCACAGTTCGTATTAACCGCAAACAGTGAAGACGTTGATAAATGACATCAATAAAAATACAATGATAAATGTCTTTCCCCGATAATTTTTGTTTCTCTTGGATCCCGTTCCCTTTTCCTATCCCTTTTTCTTTCTGGCACTTATGTAGCTACACGTCAGTGAAATCCAGTTTTAGACTCGTGGCATCAGAAACTGCTGTGAGGGAAATAGACAGACATTCCAGTTCGGCCCTGGGACTCCATGTCAAACTGAAACAGAAAATAAACAAACTTCATCTGAACCCTTGTAATTTTACTAAATAGAAGCTTAACTAGTTCAATTATTCAAACACTAATATTTACATTGTGAAAATGAGTTTTCTTCAGTTAAAATTATGTAACAAGAATTTAGCACCTTACAAATTCCTATATGTGTTGTAACAGGTGCTTTATGTAAAGACCGGAGACTTAATTAAAGGACAGTCTGAAAAAAAGAGTCAATATATGCCAGATACCAGGCATGAAAAGGACTTTCATGAATAGCAGCTAAAATAGATAACAGGACAAAAGGAAGGTAAAATATAATGCTTCAAGTTGCCTCTCTATGTTGGCAAATAATAGGGTTGAGAAAAAATTATTCTTACTTTGAAGAAAGTTATAAAATCACATTACTTTAAAAACATGCACAGATGCATGATGTATGCAACTTACTTTCAAGTGGCTTAGAAAAATATATATACATATAAAGGTAGAGAGAAAAAGATCAATAGAGAAGGCATACATAAATGATAAAGCAATTGGAACAAAATGTTAATAGGTCAATCTAGTTAAAGAGTATATGTATGGTCTTTGAACTATTCTTCAAGCTTTTCTGAAAGCTTGAAAATATTTCCAAATAAAAAGTATAAAATAATTTCAAAGTGTGGAAAGATTATTGGGAGAAGGAAGTACTGGTGGCTGATATACTAAGTCTACAACTGGCTAATATCTGAGATTAGCTAAATGTCAAAATAAATCCTCCATTAAACAATAGTGAACGTTCAACAAAAATATGAGAACATTATTCCTTTCAAATTCAGACAATATAAACTGTTCCTTTTTACTCTGTGTGATGGGGTTTTCCACTTTTCCAGTAAAAATACAGGATTTTATTTGCAGTTTTAAATGAGCACGGACTCCAACTAGTACTACATGTTCAGAGGAGTTCTAAGTCATCCATTCAAAATAGTATCTACCATTTACAACTGTTTGGCAACACAGTACATTGGATTTCAATCTGAATGTAATGTTTTGAGGACAATAACTCTAGATTGTTTAACAGTTAATAAATTACTATTATGACTTACAAAAATGCCTAGACGAACCTAATCGAATCTCCTTGGAGTGTTTTGCAATAACGTAAGCTCGTTCACCATGCTCTTAGGTCATTCTCTAATGTTCTGGAAGAGAATACACACTCGGGGACAGTTAGACATGTGCCCACTACACTTGGACTTGATTTGGCAACCAAGGTATTGCTGATCTGTCTAATTTTGACTGTGATAGCCCTGGACAGGGGCTGAATGTAATGCTATTCTCTGAAAAGAACACAGCCAATTTTGGCACTCTATAAATATGCAATGATAATAGAACCTTAGGGCTAGAAGGGACCTTGAGAGGTCGCCCCGTGTGCCTCATTCCTGACATCATTGCATCCTGAATGTATCTTATAAAGACCTCAGGAAGGAAGTTCCTTAGCTTTCACAACTGATATTTGCCAACAGTCGCTGGCTGCTGTCAGGGATTATTTCCCTAAATTAAGTGGAAGTCTATGGTACCATAGTTACACATACAGCAGAGACCAACCACAGCTGTTGAATGTATTTGCAGAGAGTTCTTTACAGACTTGAAGACACTCAACAGCTTGAGTGTCTTCATCCAGGGAAAATGATCCCAGGACCTTTCTTCATCCGTCTCATTTTCTAAGCCCCAATCCGAGGGACCCGACCCTGAATTTATCTGAATTATCTTTAGGCATGGTGGCCCGATGGCACTCAGAGATGGACATTGGGAAATTCCTCCAGAGTCTAACACAGACCACAGTCGACCCAATCTTACGCATGGTATGTAACATTGAGTTTGCTCCTTTTTCTGTTCATTCTTATTTCTGCCCTGAACACATTTAATATGACATATATACTTTGATTTTTATTTGTGTTTTGGGGCTAGTTTCTGTTACTCTGATTTTCTTGTTCTTTAAGGAAACAATATGATAAATTATAAAGGCCTCAATTTGGGCATCTGATTAGCTAGGATCCAAATCCCAGCTTGGTTCTTTTCTAATTGAGATTAATAAGCAAGTTTTGGGCCTGGCTGGTGTGGCTTAGTAGTTGAGCACGGACCTATGAACCAGGAGATCACAATTTGATTCCTGGTCAGGGCACATGCCTGGGTTGTAGGCTTGATCCCCATTGGGGGGCATGCAAGAGGCGGCTGTTCAATGATTCTCCCTTATTATCGATATTTCTATCTTTCTCTCCCTCTTCCTCTCTGAAATCAAGTAAAAAAAAAAAGTGAGTTTTTGAACCCTATGTATCTCAGGTCTAGCTGAGGTAAAGTTTATAAAACAGCTAAATATGGTGCTGAACACATACTAGGAATTAAAGAAAAATAACTGCTCTGATTATAATAATTATCACTATTGAGAATGCCAGAAAGTCTATTCCTCTAGCACATAAAACTCTGGGTTTGCCTACAAAGCATGTTCATTTAAGATGGTCTCACAACATGGACACTAAGGTCTGCTCTTGGTCATCATCTGCCAAAAGCCAATTCTAGCATGTCAGCAGGGCTGAATCATCTGAGATGGCTAAAAAGCATCTTCCCTAAACCTGAATAGGACATTTCCCAAACCTAAAGATTTGTATATATTATGGTTTGCTGCCAGACAGCTCAGGGCATCTTAAATCTGTATGTTATTGCCTCCTGTTGGCCAAACACCCAAATAGCTATAGGCTATTCCCCAAACTGACAATGCTTCTCTAAGCCCTACCCTTTGAAGTGTATTATCTCCACTTTGCCTTAGGACAATTTGTGTTAATAAATAGCACAGGAGGCCTTAGTCAAGAGGTGGTCTTTTAGCTCCTTTAACTGAAGCTCCCCTGACCCCCAAAGCCTTTCAAATTATCTTTCATCTTTGGACTCTTTCTTAATCTATGCATCAGCCCCTTTCTCAAGATTTCTGAACTCTTTTTGTAAGACTGGGACAAGAACCCTGGCAATCACCCAGACTCCTGACTATCAAGACCAGACTGACATTCCATTTTGGTCCCTCCTGGCTCTTGGGACTCAATATTGTCTCCCATTATTGCTCCCTTTTTCCCCTTCTTCTTTTGACTCTTTTTACGTATATCTGAACTGGATTTTTTGCTTAGAACCTCACTATTTTTGTTTTGTTTTGTTTTGTTCTTAAGAATTTAGGGTCCCATTCATCCTTTTGCTCTGTTTCTAGAAGAGAAAATACTTGTATATGTTATCCCAAACTCTGAAAAGAATTCAGAGAGTAATACAACACAGAAACTTCAAAGATATTGTGCTTGGTTATCAGCACATTACTGAACAGTATGAATTAAACTAGGATTCAAACCCCAAGTTTGCTATGTGTTATCTATGTGAATGCCTAGAGAGTCTCTAACCTTTGTGAGTCTCAGTTTGCATATCTGCATAAGGGAAATAAAAATGCTTACTTTGTTGTGATGATTAAATGAGACCTGCAATACGAACACAGCTGCATAAGTTAACAGACTCCTCTATGTCATTTTTTTCTTCTCCTACCCCTCTGGGGTAGGGTAAGTGGGTGAGGAACAAGAACAAAAGTACTCTGAATTCTCTACTCTTGACAAACCTAGAAAATATATAATTATTCATAGATCCCAAAATATGTGAAGAGTGTCTAGAAGCAGATGAGATCATGCAGAGCTACTTGGTAGAAGGTGACAAAATGCATGAAGGATGATAACAGGACTCAACAATAGCTGAGCTCAAAAAGTGCCACCCAAGATACACTTCCCGAAGATGAGGGCTCATTCTGAAACACAAGCTCTGTACGCTTTGTTTGAAACAATGGATGTGGGAGCAGGTGAAAACAGGCTGCTGGCGGAAGTCCTCCTCCACACAGTTTGTTCAGAGGAGGCAGAGCTACATAAAGAATGCCACAGGGCCAGGACCGGTTTGGTGCAGTGGATAGAGCATCGGTCTGCGGACTGAAAGGTCCCAGGTTCGATTCCGGTCAAGGGCATGTACCTTGCTTGCGGGCACAACTCCAGCAGGGGGCATGCGGGAGGCGGCTGATTGATGTCTCTCTCTCGTGGATGTTTCTGACTTTCTATCCTTCTCCCTTCCTCTCTGTAAAAAAATCAATAAAATATATTAAAAAAAAAAAAAAAAAGAATGACACAGGACTTCGGATTCCCCAAAGTCACGAGAGAACACTACTTTCACCTTCACAAACAGAACAAGCTGGAAAAGCTACACAATCATAATTTTAAAACCTACCAGAGAGTTGATGACCCAAAATCATGTAATAAAGTACATTCCAGAAAATCATGAGTCTTTGATATTTTTAAATATTTTTATTAACTTTTTTTAGAAAAAGAGGGAGGGAGAGAGAAACATCTATGTGAGAGCCAATATTGATTGGCTGCCTCCTGCATGCCCTCTACTGAGGATCGAGCCTGTAACCCAGGCATGTGCCTTGACTGGGAATCTAACCAGCAACCCTTTGGTGCCCAACCAACTGAGCCAGACAGGCCAGGGCAAAATCATGAACCTTTTATATTGAAGAACAGAAACGTGGATGGTTTCATTCTTGGAGGAATAGAAGGAGCCTCCACGGACGTAGGTAAACAGAAACCAGCCAAACTTCGAATGGACTTTCTAAAGCTATTATCAGGGTTGACATAACAAGTTAGGATTTCAGGGAACCTGAGTCACAGTGTGAGATACAGGGTTTACCAACCAATGCCTGCCTATGGGTCATTGCTGAGGGAGATGCCCCCGTGGATTACACAAAACTATCCCCAATGCTAAGGCAACTGGCCCTTGAAGGTGGAGTCCAAGGTTTCAGAGTTAAGAGAAGTCCATGCTAAGGCCTCTGAGATCTTGGCTACTGTAGGCTACAAATGGAGAAAGAGAGTGGACAGATACCTACCTGAGGCATTCCTAACAGGTGAGCTGAGAGAAAAGCCTGGATCTTCAACCAGTATAAGGCCACTGCCCTTCTAAGCCACAGTTAATGCACCCAGGCAGAAAGAATTCTCCCAAGATACAAAAAGCCAGGAGCAATACTACAGAGCAAAGGGAACACCCCAGAGACTCCAAAAGAGCGGTGGGCTATAAAGGAGAGATTGAGATCCCCTCAAATAAGAAAATGGCAGCTCAACCGGAAACACTCTGGAAACCACTGGTGTTCCCAGCTCAAGCCCTAGTGAAAACAAGTTCCTAACTTCAGTCTCCAAACATGTGCATTAAACTGGGGCAGGAAGGAAAGTAAGAAAGGAAGGAAGGAAGGAAGGAAGGAAGGAGGAAGGAGGGAGGGAGGGAAGGAAGGAAGGAAGGAAGGAAGGAGGGAAGGAAGGAAGGAAGGAAGGAAAGAAGGAAGGAAGGAAGGAAGGAAGGAAGGAAGGAGGGAAGGAAGGAAGGAAAGGAAAGGAAAGAAGGAAGGAAGGAAGGAAGGGAAGGAAGGGAGAAAAAGACAGAAGGGCAGAGGGAAGGACAGAGGGAGAGAGAAAAAGAGGAAAAAGGAGAGGGAGAGAAGGAGAGGGAGAGAAGGAGAGAAGAAGGAAAGGAAGGAAGGAAGGAAGGAAGGAAGGAAGGAGGGAAAAAGCCCACACACAGCCGAACTAAATGTCAGACTGACTTAGCCACTTCACTATAGAAGCCTGAAAGAAAAGGGAGTGGTTTTGTGTGTGTGTTTTTTGTTGTTGTTGTTCTGTGTTTTATTTTGATTAAAAAAAAAAAGTACTTATTTTACTGTCTACTGCTTTTTTACATAAAATAAAAAATTATAAGACATATAACAAATAAAAGAAAATGTGACCCATGGTCAATGAAGCATACTAGGATGGAATTATCACTTAGGGTCTTTAAAATAACTATCATAAAATGCCAAAGATTATGGCAGAAAAAAATGAACAATAGAGGACGAATTTTAATAGAGAGTAAAAAAATAAACCAAATAGAAATGACAGCACATAAAATGTGGTATCAAAATGTGATTGGGATATGGTATCATTAAATGGACTTAAGAGCAGACTGGAAACAGCAAAGGAAAGGATATATCATCCTAAAAAGGGATCAATAGAAAGCACACAAACTGAAAAACACAGATATAAAAAAATAAACAAGGAAAGAAGAAGAAAAAAAAAGCATCCAAGAACTGTAAAATACTATTAGTGACAGAACGTATTTGTAGTTTCATTCAAAAAAGGAAGAGAGAGAAATGGGGCAGAAGAAATGTTTGAATAAGTGATGACAGAAACTTTATAAAGCTGATGAGGAAGCTCATCCCATAGATCCAGGAAACTCAGTGAGTCACAAGCAGGTTTACACCTGCTATAAAAGCACCACACCTGATAACATAACACAACATAATTAAACTGTCTGCTGAAGCACAAAGATAAATAGTAACTCGGAAAAGCAGCCAGAGCATCATTACACACAGAGGGTAAAACTAACATAAGTGACAGCTGACCTCACCAGAAACAATGGAGGCCAGAAGACAATGACTTTACACCTTGTAAGTACAGGAAGGGGAGAGGGTAGGGGACCCGTCAAACTAAAAATCGATATCCAGTGAAAGGTAATTGCAGAATGATAGTGATGACTAATATAATGTTGTATGCCAACTATACTTAAATAAAAAGAGTTTTTAAAATGATAGTGAAATAAAGACATTTTTCAATCAGGTAAAACCTGACCCAATTCATCTCCAGTAGCTTTGTCCAACTGGATTTGCTAAAACTAGTTCTTTAGACTGAAAAAAAATAATATCAAAGGAAATTGTTATTTGCAGGAAAGAGAAGGGAGCTTTAATATAAGTCATTATCTGGCTAATATAAAATACTTTTCCTAAATATGTGTCATGGGGTCCCAGGCATATGCAAAAGTGAAATATAAAACACAAAGAGTTGAGAGTGCAGAAGACAGGTAAATGGAATTGTACTAGGCAAGGTCTTCCACCGTCAATGAAATATGATATTGTTTGAAAGCAGACTGTATGCACAAAAGAGACACATTTTATTTTTTTACAGAAGTTACACACGCGCGCATACCAGAAAGAGATATAATTAAAAATTTAATACTGGAGGTGGAATATAATTTTAATAATTATGTGATTTACTCAAAAAAAGGCAAGAAATAAGAACCAAATGGACAAAGAAAAAGCACACAAACTATATTTGTATCACATGTCACAAATATAAAAAGTATTCTTCAAGAAAGCTCATTTTTTTTCAAAAAAAGTAAAGTAATCATTAACACAACTATTTAACATTTTACTGAAAATACTAGCAAACATAATAAGATTAAAAAAGTAAGGTAGTAGTATAAAATTGGAGGGAAAGAAAAAAACCATCAGTATTTACAGATGATATGATAAAATCTCAAATATTCAAGAGAATAAACAAAAAATTGCAATTTAACAAGGTAGCATGCTGCAAAATTAAATACAGAAATCAATTCATATACACAAACAACAACCAGATAGAAGATGTAATTGAATAAAAGTTTCCATTAAGGTAAAAAAATGAAAGCTAAAACAATTAGGAATAAATTTAACTTAATTAATTTATAATACTGAGGTGAAAAAGCCTGTTTACCTATGACTTTAAATGCACAACCATAAAAGATGGATCATTTCAGTCATAGAGGACAAGAAAATACTTGAGTGGCAAAATACAGAATAAAAATTAAGTTACATTCAGTGTTTGACTGAATAAAGTCAAAAGACAAACAAACTGACCCTAGCTGTTTTGGCTCAGTGGATAGAGCACTGGCCTGCGGACTGAAGGGTCCTGGGTTTGATTCCACTGAAGGGCACATGTCCAAGGTTGTGGGCTCAATCCCTAGTGGGGGGTGTGCAGGAGACACCCGACCATGATTCTTTCTCATCACTGATGTTTCTCTCTCTCTCCCCCATTTCCCTTCTTCTCTGAAATCAATTACAAAACAAACAAAAAAGAGCCCTAGCTGGTTTGGCTCAATGGATAGAGCATTGACCTGCAGACTGATGGGTCCCAGGTTTGATACTGGTCAAGGGCACATGCCAGGGGTTGCACGCTCCATCCCCAGTGGGGGGTGTGCAAGAGTCAGCCAATCAATGGTTCTCTCTCATTATTGATGTTTCTATCTCTCTCTCCCTCTCCCTTCCGCTCTGAAATCAATAAAAAATATTAAAGACGACGACAAACTGGGAAAAAACATTAGCAAGTTTTAATTTGCACAAGGGCTAATCTTCAAGACATATAAAGAACTTTTCTAAATTAGTAAGAAAAATAGCAAACACCTGTCCCCTCCCAAAAAAACCTGGCAAAGGGAAAGAACAGTTCTTGAAAACATTCCATCTTGCTCATGAGAAAAGTTAATGAAGAAACGAAATACCCCTTTACTCCTTATCACTTTGACTAATATTCAGGAGTTTGAGAACTGATTCTGCCAGTGAACATTCATTTTGGAAGTAACCAGTCCTCTGGTGCACTGCCGCCGGGAATGTAAACTGGGACATCTCCCACAGAGGACAATTGTGAGAGGGTTATCAATATTGCAAATGCACATACTTTCTGCAGAAGTACTTCTGTTTCTTAAGATCTCTGTCTACATGGAAAATGACAAAGTTCGAAGTCATTCATAGCAGCAACACATGCAACACCAAAAGTCAGGAACATGGGATTCATTAACTACATGTGGTACAATGGAATACTGTTTAGGTATTAAAAAATGAATAAGTTTTTTTGTTTACTGAAACAATAAACGCTCCAAGATCACCTGAAAAGTGAAGAAAGCAAGTACTGAATGGTATGTATAGTCTATGCTGTCTTTTGTATGGTACGCCATTTTGTTGTTATTTAAGGGTGGAAGGGAGAAGAACATACATCTGTATTGGCCTGTATACACATAAAGAACACTGGAAAGACACAGGAAATTAAGGACAGTAGTCATCTAGGTTGGACATTTGGGGAAGGGTGGAGCGGGGAACTGAGATGGACAACAGAAGTGAAAGGGAGAATTTTCCCTGCACATCTTAGGAATCACCATAACTACAATCCTCTTCATCACTGTCCGCACCACAAACTCCAGCATCCGCTGGGTAAAATGTTTCCAACAATGCAACAAGATACTTTAGGTCAGTGGTTCTCAACCTTCCTAATGCCGCAACCCTTTAATACAGTTCTTTATGTTGTGGTGACCCCCAACCATAAAATTATTTTTGTCGCTACTTCATAACTGTAATTTGCTACTGTTCTGAATCTTAATGTAAATATCTGTGTTTTCTGATGGTCTTAGGAGACCCTGCTAGCTGTTCACGACCCACAGTTGAGAACCGCTGCTTTAGGTTATATGTTTAGGACTTTTTAGCACTTGCCTATGAATACCTTGCAGGATAGTTCAAATAATGGGGAAATTTTAGGCATGAGATTAAGAAAAATTCCAAAACAGTGAAAGCTTTTATATCAGAGAGCAGTTTCCCAAGAGAAAAAGGAAGGGATTCCCATATTTGACTATTGAGTAACCTGGCTTTAGAAGAACACTGAACAGTGTGTGGAAGGGAGAGATCGTGTGTGGAAGGGAGAGATCACACTTTGGCCTCTGGTAAAAGCAAGTGATCCATTGAAACTTTTCCATTTACAACTTCTGTAGATCTATGACATCAGACTTCTGCACACAGGTGGAATAAGAAATGGTAGGGATAAAAAATATAAATGCACTATTTCACCTGGATAACAAAAAACAATAAAACTTTCAAAATCAAGCATTTGCATGATAAAAAGATGATTTCTATCACACACCCCAGAAGATTTCCGCATTAATATAGGGAACTGTCCTCTTAAAAATCTCTGTTATTGAAAGAAAACTTGACAAATTTACTCAAAGAAAACTTTTGCTTCACATCAATATTTTAATTTTAGATATTAATAATTACAAAATTAACACCTGATTTATCAAATGAGGAAAAATAATAGGCAACTCAAAAATTTGTTTTCTTTCAGGAATGAAAGAGAAAATCAAGGCAATTTAAATTTAAAGAATACTCCAAGCTTCCATAGAAGCTCTTTCTTTTATTTATTCCTAAGGAATCAAGATTTAAAAGCATGAAAATCAGTTGCTTGCAGGATACCAACATTGGAAATAGAATAATGAAAAAGAAATCAAGTTAATTGTGTTAAAAAAAAACAAAGAGTAGGTTTAATTCTAAACTATCATTTAAAAAATATATATATATATACACACACACGTGTGTGTGTGTGTGTGTGTGTGTGTACCAAATTAGAGTTTGCACTTTCATGAAAGGTCAAGGTCTTCCCATTCCTGAGCAAGCTGTGGACACTTGATTCCAAGGACTAGAGCCAAGGCTAATAAAGACAAGCTCATGCTGGCTGTCACAAGCAGGAGCTGGGGAGAGAGTGAAGAAAGATGTGTACAAAACTAGTTTTACTTTCAGAAAACTAATTAAAAATACATGGCCTGATGGCACTAGGTCAGCAGTCACGTTCATACGAAATTTGACACATGTCAAAAGCATATGCAGCCATCCTTCTAACATTCCACATTTATCACATTGGAAACTATTCAATTAAATATGATGTAATGTTCGTCTGTCTTTTAATAGGGACTGTTGAGTGGGAGGTCACAGATATAACTGCAAATACTAATCTCGGATTTATGTAAGTAAACATTTATGTACATTAAAAAAAGTAAGGCCCCGGCCAGTGTGGCTCAGTGCATAAAGGTCTGGCCTACAGGCTGAAGGGTCCCAGATTAGATTCCGGTCAAGGGCACTCAGTTGCAGGCTCCCAACCCTGGTTGGGTTGCACGCAAGAGGCAACCAATGGATGTGTCTTTCTCACATTGATGTTTCTCTCTCTGTGTGTGTCTCTTCCTCTACCTTCCACTCTCTCTAAAAATCAATGGAAAAATATCCTCAGATGAGGATTAAAAAGAAAAACAAACAAGCAAAATAAACACAAAAAAAAAGGATTTTAGCCGAGACCGGTTTGGCTCAGTGGATAGAGTGTCGGTCCCAGGTTCGATTCCAGTCAGGAGCATGTACCTTGCTTGTGGGCACATCCCCAGTGGGGGGCGTGCAGGAGGCGGCTGATCGATGTCTCTCTCTCATCGATGTTTCTGACTTTCTATCCCTCTCCCTTCCTCTCTGTAAAAAATCAATAAAAAATATATTTAAAAAAAAGTAAGGATTCTAGAAAACATGAACATCATAGATACATATTTTGCTACTTAACTTCAAGGCTGGCTAAAAGTAATGTGTTTATTGTAAAATAGCACTGATGATATAAGATCACAGAAACTGGAGGTTATAAAATGATAGAAACTGAAGTAAATATCTACTTTAAAGGTCCCCACATATGAACTGCTCGACTCTAAATTCATGCAGTATCCCTTTTAAGGTAGAGGTACATTTTTAATGAAGGCATTATTTTAGAACATGAGATGCTCAGATCCCCAACCAACAAAAACATTCTTGCTATTTGATTTGAAAAGAACTTTTAGTGTAAAAGTTTTATATTTCTCAGGGAAAAAAGAAAGTTTTTATTTCCTATAGTAATTAAATCACAGAATTCTTTTAAAATGTGACTATTAATATAGTACTCTTAAAAAACAAAATTTGTAAAACAACAACAAAGTATGTCAAAGTGTTGATCAGGAGAGAAGAGAATTTTAAAAGTGGCATCCGTATCTCATTTATTACCTCTTTCATTTTTTCCTTTGTTCCCTTCACTTATAAATGCCTTTTAAGAACCTTAACCCAGAATTTGCCTTAGGGGGGACTAGAAATATTTAATGTTATTAAAATAATTTACCATGAAAGATAAAAAATATTTGAATTAGTTATAAAGCAGAATATGTTATGATAACATAAAATAAGGATTGCTACTGGAAGAAATTCTATTAATTAATAAAGCCATAAGGTTTTATTGACCATCTCATACTCAGACCAAAAAAGATAACAAATCTAAATGAGACTACAGACCTGGAGTTTTGTACCATTCACAAATCTGTCCATTCATTTCAGCATTTACTTAACAAAAAGGATTTTGAGGAGCACTACCAGCACTATATCTGATATGGTATTATTAATAAAGCAGATTCCTGGACTGTGAGCTTCTCAATGATACCAAGATGGGCACACAAAGACAAATAATTGCAATAAGTATCTGGACTACAAAATGGAAGTTTATATTAGTACAGTGGAAGAAAGAAAAAAAACTAACGTGATTTGATCAGTTTCCCCAAGAATCAAGGTGGAAAATAGATGGCAGAGGGACTAAGGGCAGAAATCTCAGGGTTGTTCTTAAAAGGCAAGAGATCTCGAGACCGTATGGAAGGGATAGATAATCTATGGGTATAATCCATGTTGGAATATCTGTATTGTATAGGGACAAGAAAAGGCCACTTTTCCCAAGGCCTGGTTATTTCTTTATTTACCTTAAACCTTTGCTGACATCTAGCAGATGGATGATTAATTTTACCACCCCCTTCATCCCATGGTCTTTGGGTAAAATTCTGCTGAATAACATGTTAGTCCCTGTGGTGAAAATAGAGTAATTCAGGTAGAAACACTGAGGAAGGAAGACATTTATTAAAGTGACAGTCTACCTGAAGCAACAACATTTCTAAGAAAATTGTTCATCTGAATATATAATAACCCTTGGAAGTCACTTGAGAAAAAAAAATGGTGGTCAAAACTCCAACGGCAAACGGACATCTATTCAATCTTTATTTGACCTGAGCTCTCTATGTATAAACAAATAAAAAAAATAGCCAACTGGAATGAATATATCCCAAAAGCACTATTTATTTTTCTGTATAGTTTAAATATATTTATAAATTCTAGTCATTTTACTTCCCCTGAATAGTCATAGGATATTTTATAATGCTCTTCTAAAGGGAAGATTTTACAACAATAAAATCATTGGCGGGGGTGGGGGGTTGGGGTGGGGGAGGTTCATTTACCAAGGGCTTATAATCTGTAGGTAAATCAAACAAGAGGAAAAGTACCCATTTGCAGGCAAAATAAACCACTTTTAATGGTTTTACAAGGATAAAATAGAAATAAAATAGAAATAAACATTTTATAAATCACATAATAGCAACTCATGATATAAGGCTCTTTAAGAATAACTTAACCTAACCCCATTCCCTTACAGATGATGAAAATGAAAATTATGTTCTAATGAAATAAGAAGAGCAATTCTTTGGCCAGTATAAACTTGCTTGTGCTGCTGACAAACACTTGTTTTAGCTAAGAAATCAAGTTTATTCCTCAGTGCTCAGACAGAAAGGATTTACATGCAGCACATAATCCAATAAAGGAAAGACATAACAAGGAATATCAAGAATTCTGAATCATAACAAATCACGTAGGGATGATCTATTACATTATTTCATGCCATTTAACATAAACAATGAGAGATTGACTGAAAATGATAGTATGACTTCTTGTTTTAAGAACCATAAATTTTATAAGGAGGTAATCAAATATCTTTTATCTTATCATATAATCATGTGTCACTTAACAACAGGTAATATGTTCTGAGAAATGCAGTTAGTTGATTTTGTCTTTGTGCAAACATCAGAATATATTTACATCAATCTACTAGTAGCTGGTATACTCGTAGACTATATCAGTAGTTGGCAAACTCATTAGTCAACGGAGCGGCAAATGGTGGCTCGTGAGCCACAGTTTGCCGACCACTGGGCTATAAGATATAGCCTACTGCTTCTAGGCTACAAGCCTGTACAGCATGTCACTGCACACAACAACATGAGATTAAATCAAGCACAAGAGAAAGTGACGCAATCAAAAGACACTAGAAACAGATGTATGAAGCGGCTGCCTGCCTACAGGCATACTGTTGTACAACAAAC
The DNA here is from genome assembly GCA_011751065.1 of Lasiurus cinereus. Taxonomy (NCBI): domain Eukaryota; kingdom Metazoa; phylum Chordata; class Mammalia; order Chiroptera; family Vespertilionidae; genus Lasiurus; species Lasiurus cinereus. The sequence goes on from JAAGEH010000038.1 coordinate 9,443,641, forward strand.
TTGTTTTAATTTAAGTAGGCAGACTACACTCCAAAATGGCAATTTTCAACCGATGTGCCACAAGAATTTTTAAAGCATGCGACGTCTAACTATTTAGTCAGGGACACTGACCTCTTTTCCTTTAGATCAGTGGTTCTCAACCTTTCTAATGCCGCAACCCTTGAATACAGTTCCTCATGTTGTGGTGACCCCCAACCATAAGATTATTTTCGTTGCTGCTTCATAACTGTAATTTGGCTACTGTAAATGAATCGTAATGGAAATATCTGTGTTTTCCGACGGTCTTAGGCTCTACAGAAGCGGTTCTCTTAGGCTCTAGAGTTGCGATCCACAGGTTGAGAACCGCTAGCAGGGTCACCTAAGACGATCGGAAAACACAGATATTTCCATTACGATTCATTAACAGTAGCCAAATTATAGTTATGAAACAGCAACGAAAATAATTTTATGGTTGGGGGTCACCACAAGATGAGGAACTGTTTTCAAGGGTCGCGGCATTAGAAAGGTTGAGAACCACTGCCTTAGATTGTCAAATAAAAAAATGATACCAGCTAACACTGCAACAGCCATCCAGTGTGAATAAATCAAAATCATACCTATTTGTCAGATCACAAGAAATACAAAATTTTCAATGCCCTAGAATTTTAGTAATTAGTTTATGTGTGAGGTTGAAAACTGCTGCTCTAAAATAGTGATATAATATATAATAAATATATAAGCCAGTTTATTATCACTATCAAGTATTACATACTGTAAATTATATGTGATAAACTTTTATATGATTGACAGTGGAGTAGCTTTGTTTATACCAGCATCTCTACAAACATGTGAGCAATGCATTGGTCTACTCTGTGAGGATGACTATGATGTCACTAGGTAATAGCAATTTGTTGGCTCCATTATAATCTTTGGAATCACATATGCAGTCTGTCATGGACCGAAATGTTGTTATGAAGTACATGACTATATACAAACTGGAACTAGTTTTTGTGATACTCCATGTTAGAGATAAACTTTAACCTATTTACATATGCATCTAGATCTATTTTCTATAGCTAGAAAATAAAATTCTGGTAAACTACTATGAGTCAATAATTAAAAGATCTAGTACAATAGGTAATCAAATGTGGTTTGTAGGTTTAAAACTGAGAAAAGTCTCATGTCAGAGAAATTCTCTCTTGAGGATTTTGGCCTATATTAGATTATCTTTTACTCTGGAATTGAGCACAAGTTATTTAAAAATCAACTTCATTTATGTTAAAAAATAGCTAATATTTTTTTGAATTTATTAAGTACCAAATATTATTCTAAGAGATGATCTTCACATATAAATATTTCAATGACTATGGTAGAGAGTTACCAACTCAGGCTGTAAAGGAATTTGCTAATTTTAATGCCTGCCACCCAACCTAAAGGTTCTTGTCAAAGTCAACAGGGACCATCATGCTGACAATCTAGTAGACATTTTTTATGTCTTCATTTTACTCAATAGTATTCAACTTGGTTGAAATGTCCTCTTTTTTAAAATACCCTTTTCTGTAAAAATGATCTCGTTTTACTCCTACCTCACCAGTAGCTTTTTTTCTAATTCAATTAAAGTCATTTTTTACTTGAAATCTAAATGCTTCCATTCTTGTGAGTGAGCTTGGTCAAGAACCCTCTCCTATCATCTCTTCTCTCCCTAAGTGTTTCTAAAGCTTTAAATTCTACCTATATGCTGAGGTCAAAATAGATTTAACTCAATTTCTCCTCTGAACTCAAACTTGATATATTCAACTGGTTATTTAAGTTCCCTGCCGAAATGTTTCATAGGTATCTCAAATTTAAAACACTGAGAGTGAATTATTGATTCTATAACCAATTCACCCACTGAACAAATAAGAAAAAAAAAAGATTTATCCCATACTAATATTCACCAACTCAATAACTAGTGCTATCCACTACAAAACCTGTTTGTTTGTTTTTTTCAAAAGAAACTTAGGGGTTTAATCCTTAATGTCTTCTTGAGAAATATCTATAATAATAAAAATGTAATATGCTAATTAGACCAGACAACCTTCCAGACGAAGCTAGGGCTACTCGGGAAACTCAGATCCTGGATGCCAGAGGGAAGCTGGTGCCAGCAGCCGGGGGAAGGAAGGCCTAGTCTTGCACGCACTTCGTGCATCGGGCCTCTAGTGCACAAATAAAACAAATTGAGAGATCCCTCTGTGAAAGAGACAGAAAAGCAAATGAAGTACTAATAGTGTCTGAATTTAAGTGGAGGTACATAGGTGATTATTGAAGTCTCCTTTCAACTTTTATATATGCTTGGAAACTTTCAAAACAAAGAATTGAGAAGTTTCGCTTTTTGTTTGTTTGAGTTAAAGAAAAAAGAAAGGCTTTGCTGATTTATCCCTGCAGTGAAATGGACTAAAGGCAAGTGGTCCTGTTACTGAGCTAATGGTTTTAAAGCAAAAGCACTATGACAGAACAGTCAGGTCTCTACGGTGCATCTAGAAAGACACATTTCCGCTTGTGCATTTTATGTCTTTTTTTATTATTATTAATTTTGAGAGTGAGGAAAAAGGAGAGGGAGAGGGAAACATCCATGTGAGAGCAGAACATGGATTGGCTGCCTTCTGCACACTCCCTACCAGTGATGAAATCTGCAACACAGGCACGTGCCCTGACAAGGAATCAAATCAGCAACCTTTCGGTGCACGGGACAATGCCCACTCACCTGAGCCACACTGGCCAGGCCTGCACTTTATATGTCTCAAAATATCACTGGGACCTTAAGAGTATTTGACTCAGTATTAGAAAAGCAGAAGCTCTGATTCTTAGCTTCCCAAGGCTATTTTCAAATTATATCGTAGCCCATCAATAGTCACCTGAAAATAATATAGAAAATGACCATGCATTTAAGTTTACAAAGAAGAGGAAAATTTAGAGCTTTAAATATTTATCTACAAAAGAAGGTCTAAAATCAGTCATCTAACCTGCCATTTTAAGAAAATAGGGGGAAAAAAGAGGAAATTATACTTAAAGTAGAAGAAAGAAAATAATAAAAGTCAGAGAAGAAATCAACAAAATAGAAAAAAGATATAATAAAGAAAAGCAAAGAAGCCAAGGAGTTAAAAATATTGATCAAGTTAGCTAAGAAAAAGGAAGACACAAAATCAGAAATTAAAGAGGAGGCATTGTCACAAACCTTTTAGAAATAAAAATAATTATAGGGAATACTATGAACAAATTAGAGAATTTAGATAAAATGGATAAATTATTAGAAAGACATGTTATTAAAAACTAACTCAAAACATAGAAATAGAATAGACCTATGACAATCTTTCCATTATAGATAGCTGATTTTCTACAAAAGTGCAAGGGTATTCAATGGGGGAAAAGTTAAGGCTTTTTTTTGAAGAAATGGTGCTGGAACAACTGGACAGAACAACAATCAAGACAAAAATGGAGATACTTTATCTTAATCATACCTAAAAAATCAATTCAAAATAATCACAGACCTAAGTAAAATAGTTAAAAACTATAAAACTTGGTTGAACAAAGTTTTATAAGATACAATACCCAAAGCACAATCCATTAAAAAAATAATAAATTGAACTTTATCAGAATTTAAAACTTTTGTATTTCAAAAAACATTATTAAGAAAAGACAAGCCATGTGGGAAAAATACTTGGGAGCCATTCATCTGATAAGGGACTCACATCCAGAATATATAAAGAACTTAATCATCAGAATGCCAACAACCTAATAAAAATGGGCAAAAGATTTGAATAGATCTTTCACCAAAGATATATAAATGTCTAACAAGCTCACCAAAAGATGCTCAACATCATTAGTCATTAGGGAAATGCAAATTAAAAGGAAAATGAAATGCCATTACAGAACCACTAGGTGGCCATCATAAAAAAGACAAACCACACCAAGTGCTGACAAGGATATGAAGCAACTGGAAACCTCATGAACTGCTGATGGGAAAGTAATATGGTACAATTTCTTCAGAAAGTGTGTGGCAGTTTTCTGAAAAGTAATCTATGTCTTACAAGACCCAGGAATTCCACTCCCAAAGAAAGGAAAAGGTATCATTCAGTTCTGTATATGAATTTTCACAGAAGTATTAGTCATAACAATAAATAACTCAGATCAATTCAAATGTCCATCAACTAGTAAATGGATAAATAAAATGTGATACATAGCCATATACTGGAATATAACACAGAAATCAAAACAAAACAAACTGCTGATAGATATATATTATATACTACAATATAGATAAACCTCAAAAACCTTATGGCAAGTGAAAGAAGCTAGACATATTGAATGATTCCATTTGGATGACATTTATAGAAAAGGCAAAACTACAGAGAGAGAGCGAGCAGATCAGGGGTTGCACGGGATTGGTGTGGGAAGATTAACTTCCAATGGGCATGAGGGAACCTCTAAGAAGTGTTATAAAACTGGCGTAAGGCTGCCAAGACTGGTTTGGCTCAGTGGATAGAGTGTCGGCCTGCAGACTGAAAGGTCCCAAGTTCAATTCTGGTCAAGGGCATGTATCTTGGTTGCAGGCACATCCCCAATAGGGGGTGTGCAGGAAGCAGCTGATCGATGTTTCTAACTCTCTATCTCCTTTCCTCTCTGTAAAAAATCAATAAAAAATATATTTAAAAAAAACCAAAAAACAAAAAACTGGTTATGGTGATGGTTGCACGCCTATAAATATACTAAAAATCACTGAATTATTTAGTTACAATAAAAATTTTACAGTGTGAAAATTATACCTCAATAAATCTTAAAAAAAAAAAAAGAAACGACTATGCGGAAGTAAATTTTATCTAAGAAAAAAATCTAAAATCATATACAAAAATAGTACCAATTAACTAGAAATTATGTTACATAACCGCATATAATTTCTGAGATTATAAAATACTATAAGGATTAATGTCAAAGGCTCGTCTCACACCTATGTTTTGTGGCTGTTATTGTTCTGAAAACACTTCTATGTCCACACCCTCTTATGTATCACATCCCTTTTTAAAAAATATTTTATTGATTTCAGAGAGAAAGGAAGAGGGAGAGAGAGAATCATCAATGATGAGAGAGAACCACTGATTGGCTGCCTTCTGCACACTCCACACTTTGGATGGAGCCCAACCTGGGCATGTGTCCTGATTGGGAATTGAACCATGACCTCCTGGTTCACAGGTCGGCACTCTACTGCTGAGCCCTGTTTACCAGACTCACATCCCTATTTTTAATGGAAGAAATAAAATCTAGGGAAAAAGAAAGATGGCAGTGTATAAACCTATACTCACTCTCTCCCACAACCACATAAAAATTACAACTAAAATACAGAATAACCATCATCCAGAACTGCTGGAAAACTGGCTAAATGGAAGTCCTACAACTAGAGCGGTAAAGAAGAACGCACACAGAGACTGGTAGGAGGTGTGGAGGCACAGAATAGGCTGGTCTGGCAACCACGTGTGCCGCTTTTTAAAAAAATATATATATTTTATTGATTTTTTTTACAGAGAGGAAGAGAGAAGAAGAGAGTCAGAAACATTGATGAAAGAGAGACATCAATCAGCCTCCTCCTGCACGCCCCCCACTGGGGATGTGCCCGCAACCAGGATATATGCCCTTGACCGGAATAGAACCTGGGATCTTTCAGTCCGAAGGCTGACTCTCTATCCACTGAGCCAAACCGGTTTTGGCATGTGCTGCTTTTTTAATCAGGAGGGATGTCTCTGTGGAGGTCACCTGGATGAGCACGGGGTCCCAGTCTCACACAAGACACCCATTCCAGGGTCCCATAGCTGGGAAAAGAAGTCTCTACAAGCAGTAAGAATTACAGGCTGTAAAAACCAGTGCCAATTGGGGCTCAGAGACACAGAGGCTGCTGGAGACCCAGCTGTTCCTCTTAAAAGGTCAGCACCACAAACTAAACTTACAAGGTCCGGCTTCATCTGAGCTCCAGCACCAGGACGAGGCGCTGGGGAACACAGATACAAAGGAGGAGGAAGTGGATTGTCTGGCATCAGGGCAGGAACTTGAGGGCAGCTTTCTCCCAGATGGAGGTGCTCGCAGGGTTCATTGTTCCTATACCAGGACCTCCCCAGATGCAGGGTTCACTGGCAGCCATTTTTGTTTGCTCCACCCTGATGATTTCCTAAGACCCTGCCTCATCCAATTTATAACCCCACCCAAGCTGCATGCAGCAGCTTTTGCATATGAATGGAATGTGCTTGCTCAGGGTAAAAGCTCTCAAACAAGCTGTAGCTGAGTCAGGGAGTCCCAAACCTATCAATAAAAGGCTTGCCTTGTTTCATAGCTGGGCCTAAACGGGGCACTTCCAAACCTGATACAAAGAGGAGAAATCTGCAGATCTCTCTGGAGCTCCTGCTGGGTGGCCCCAGACAATGGCTGACTTTGTACCTCCTTGGACACCCAAGAGTCAGTGTACCAGTGGTCAGTGTCAGATCATACCAGAATATAACTCTACACACCCATAAGCGACACACTCAAGGGGCAGATTCAGTGAGCACCAAAGTCCCACTGAAGCAAGTTCTGCTCCATAGGGGTGTCTCCTGCACAGCAGCTTTCCCATTGTAGTTGAAGCTGATCCTCTCAGCCAATTGGCCTGAAAGTCAATTCCTCCCAGTGACACCAACAGCAATCAAGTCTCAACTACAAGACTGTGCTCACAGCCCACAAAGGGGTACACCTAGAGTGACCAGAAAAGCTTAGACACTGGGCCCTGTAGGCCACCTACTACACAAAGCCACTCAACCAACTCAAGGAGACATAACAGCTCTACCCAATACATAGAAACAAACACAGGGAAGCAGCCAACATGCGGAGATAAAGAAACATGTCACACATGAAAGAAATGGAAGAAAGCAAACTACTGGATATAGCGTTTTAAAAAATAGAGAAAAAAAAGTAAAATATCTAAGTATTTTTGAAACTTATTCCATAATGAAATACTAGTTTGGACCTATTGGGTTAAAATATATTAATAAAGTTAATTTCACCTTTTTCTTTGTGCTTTTTTTTTTTAATCATTACTAGGAAATTCAATGTTTCATATGTGGCTGCCATGATCTTTTTATTGGACAGCACTTATATCCAGACTTTAAAAGAATCAGAAAATCTCAGAGCTGAAAATTACCTAAATCAGTCCATTCACTTTACAGCTGAGGAAACTGAGGCCCAGAGAAAGTAACTGACCTTACAGGACACAGCTAGGAGGTGACCTTGAGATGAGTCAGGTCCCCTAACTCCTTGCTGTCTGGCCATTTCCATCGCACTTCCTCAAGGACTGTTAACATAAAAGTGCTTTATCATCTCCTCCCAAATTAGAATGTTTCATTTAATCAACTAGTATTGAAATATGTTCTTTTTATAGAGTGTCTTTTTTTTCCTCTCTAGTAGAGGTTTGATTCAGTCTTCATGCCTACAATTCTTCACTTGGGTGCCATACGTCCAATGTACTGCTCTTGGTGTCATAAAATAAACCGAGAAAAATATAAAAAGATCAAACCTCACATTCCACTTGATAGTAGGAAAGGTTGCATGTCAAAGGGCACTTGCAGAAATACCACAAAAATAAACTTAAGGAAAAGAAATGGGTGGGGAAGGGCCGGCAGGGGGGGGTTGCAACAATGAAAATCATACTTTCTGTTCCTATTTTAAGTGCCTTTCTCAATGCTAGATGCATAGCAGCTAGAGGCAAGCTGGAAAGCCGCCAGGTCTCTGGCTGCCAGCAAAAATTTTGTCACCTCCTTTGAACATCTGAAGTATGTTTACCCCATAGATTTCATTAAATTACACTTCCATTAGGAAGCATACAATGTTGATACTCATCTCCAAGATCAAAGGGATCGCTAAGAGGCATGTCATCCTGCTCCCCAGCTGATTGCTATTTCTGGGCCAATCAAGGAAAAGGAGCCAGAACAATACTTAGTTAAAAAAAATTGTAGCATCTCCCCAAGGACTATAGACTAAGAATCTGTAGCCCCATTATCAAAATGAGCATATCATTAATGACAATACTCATACAGTGAGTTATTTTAATACAACTCCTACACAACAAACAAGCTGGATTTGGGTCATTAGCTGAATTTGTAAAGCAGTGTTTCTCAGGGCTGCAAAACTCTCCGGGAAAAATATAAGGTTTTAGAAGATGGAGAAAGTCCCATTTACCAATGCGGGAGAAAATTCTAGTTTTTATTCATTTCATTGTGATTTTTAAATAAACCAACAGGTGAACCAGACTGGAGATGGCCAACTGACAGGTTGTCTTTTTTTTTTTTTCATCTCACTATTTTTTCCCAATGGATTATTTAAAGAAATAGCATAAGTATGTACAATTTTTTAAGGCACAACCATTCCATGTTGGAATCAAATGACTTACGATGAAAATACTTAACATCCAGGGACAAGGGGCACTCATTTCAAAGGAGGTAAGATTTGGTCATTGAAAATTAGGAAATAACAAGTCATTTCAACTGGGGATAGCAATATTTAAGGTAAGCCCAATGGAAAGAATTTAAAACTATACATGGACACAGATAATAGAGTGATGAAGGTTTGGGAGGGACGGGTGTGGGCGGAGGGCAAGGGGAAAGCCAACCAAACAAAAAAAACCAAGGGGATATCTGTAATCCTTTGAACAATAAGGAAAAAAAGAAATAAAAATATATGTGGCACTGAAAAACAGCTAGAAATCTCACATCCTTTATTTGAAGTCAGGCAAGGTAGATCAGCATCAGTTCCAAAGTTCTAAGCCTGCTTTCAGGTGGTGAGGACTCTTTCCGAGCCATTTTTATCACGAGGATATTGGCCAAAATGGGATGAAAAAGGCAAGGTACGCGTGAGCTTTCTACCTAACACTTCCCACAAGCTCTCAAGGTAAATCACCTGCTGGCAGCCACAACCCACAATCTAGATTTCAACTGTCCTCTTTCAATGGGTAGTCAACCTCTCAGTTATCCATATCTGACACATCACATGAATGCTAATTATCTATCTTTTGCAATTAATCATCCGACAATTACATTTCCTGCACTGATAAGCATCCAGCTGGGAACTGAGTCTTAATCTGAGAGAGAGGAAAAAAAGAGGATTCCAGTTTCTAACAAATTACTTCTAATTAACCAGAATGCTTTTTTTTTTTTGTCATCCCAATGTAAAGATGCCTACAGCTAGTGAAAGAATTTATTGTTTGCATTCTTAATGATACTTTAAAATTTCATTTAAATTTCCCCAAAGGGAAGCTCTGGAGATGTATTGCACTAATATTACTTAAACAAACATTCTGTTTGGCAGTACACAAAGAATGGTAGAAAAAAAGGACATAATTTCTAAGGCAAAGAAACTTGCGGTATTAACTGGAAAAGGCACCAAACAATTAAATGAAGCAGAGATTCAAGGCATTATGTATCCAAAGTAGAAGATACAGCTACCTTCTAAGAAATCTGGGAAACTGACAAAGTTGAGTCAAATTTTAGAGCTGAAAGAGGCTGTGGGCCACCTACTCCGGTGGCCCTCAAAGTACGTATAATCCCATGATGCTTCAGCATCTACCTGGAACTCTTTAGAAACGCAAAGCCCCAGCCACTGGGCGTCTGAATCAGAATCTCTAGAGGGGCCCAGCATTCAGCCCTCTATGTGGAACAGTTTAAGTGCTGGTCCAGTCTAACCACTTCCTTGCCCAGATGAGGAAGCTGAGAGCTGAGGGAGAGGCAAAATTTCCATACACAATAAAATTCAAGAATGACCCTGACGAACTCTCCCCCCTTTACTTAAAAACATTCTTTGTTAACATGTAAGATACACTACCGTGACATATCACATAACTTCTGGGACTACCCAGCCCAGCATCCTCCATAGCTTTTTTATTTCACAGTGTACTTAGCTCTTGGGGACAAAAATGCCTACACATGGCTGGAGTATTGGTTATAAGGTTCCCAATACTGTAATATTCCACAAATATTGGACCAACAGTAGACAAAGATCAGAGAGATGAGCCAGGCTCTTATGCAATTTTGAAAAACTCATACTGCAAGACTAAAGAGGTTCCCTGATATAAAGCAGCCACTGCAGCTTCTTAATAAATAATAACAACAATAATAATAGGTGTTTGCCTAATTGTAATGATTTCAAACAAATATAGTTGCTTAGGCTATAAAACTAAAGTTTGGTTGTGATTATGTAACCGGACAATCAATGGCTCCATGCTGCCTGTCACTGCGGAAGCCAACTAAGTAGAGACGGGGTTGACTCATATAAACATTTATTCCAATCCGGCTGGCAGTATGGGGGGGGGGGGTCATCCACAAAAATCTGCTCTCCTTCTCCCCCTAAGCCAGCTGCTTATACAGTGGTACCTCGGGATACGAGTGCCCTAACATACGAGATTTTTGAGATACGAGCCGTCGAGCGAGCGATTTTTGCTTTGAAATACGAGCAACATTTGAGATAGGAGTCATCTTGCGGATGGGCACGATTATACTGATGACCCATCAGTTTACCGCGACTCGAGCGTCTCATAGTTTCCCACGCCTCAAGGTTACGGAACGAATTAAACTCGTATCTTGAGGTACCGCTGTATTGGATAGGACAGAGATTAGATGGGGAAATAGGCAAAAGGGCATGCCAAATGGGCAGTTTATAGGTAATTCGGGCTGGATATGCAAAGGCCTGCAGATAGGCAAATGCTGGGGGTCTTCAAAGGGCTGGCGGCTCCGGTTTCTGCACGGAGGTTGTGCATCTTTCCATGACAACAGGCAGGTCCCAGATGGGGAGGATTTCCAGGGGAGCTCCCAGGTCCCACGTGCAACTCCCAGCCAGGTTCGAATGTGCCTTCTTTAATCAGAACAAAACCATCATGGTCAACAGCGCATGATTAATGTTTCTTACAATTATAGCTGGACCCCCATAGTCTACGCCCCACCCTATCCATTACTTTGTTTTAAATGTGGCGCATTTAAATTAAGTATAAAAATGTCCTATTTTAGAGAAATGGCTGCTTTCGCTGGTACATGAAACAGTAGTGATAACAGGCTAAGAAAATAATAAAAAAAAAAACTTTGAAATAGTTAAAAGATACATGTAACTTGAAAAAAACATCTTTTTCTCCACAGAAAGGTTAAATGGTGAGGCTGACATTTGCATTTGTTAGGTTGTCAACGCTTCCTATCGCGTGTGTACAAACAATATCTAAAGATGTCATCTGCATATTTATACCAAAGGAGCCTGTGAACAGGACCTGTCAGTGTGTTTTAACACCCTTCGAAAACGTCAGCTTTCATCAGATATAAACACAACATGTTTAATTTATTGGTTTGGTCTTAATAGAAAAAGTTGACAATCATATGTCACTGTAACTATTGATAAGGTAAATAAGGACTACAGGAAAATGTCAAAAAGTTATTGAAATGTTTGCTGAAATACTACAGCAAATTGTACTTATCAGCTCTTCTCGGCCAATGACTGTGTCAGATTTTCCTACAGATGGCTATTTCGGAAAAGATGTACCCAATGGAGCATTTCAGAAACTTCATTCTGAAAGCAGCTTAATTCCCAGGTATGAGAAATTTAAAAGGAGTCAGAACAGAGGAAGCACATATGGCAACACACGGCATTATTGTTTTTCTCCAATAAAATTAAACAGGAAGTGTGCTCAAAGAACAATTCTCATTAGATACAACTGTTTAGTGGGAATAGTTATGTTCTGTATGCCTATCACTTGGCACAGATGTTTCTTCTGAAAAAGTTTGCTTCAAAATGTCAAATTCTTAAATTTCATTCAACAGGCACTAACTCAGCAGCATTTATTAAATACTTCAGAAAACATAAAAGTTGAAGACACTTGAAGATCTTATCATTCGGTTGGAATAATAAAACTCAAAGTGAAAAATCCACACCTCATTTCAGTTCTGCCATGGAAACGGTGTGTAAGTCGGTCAGGCGATAAACACCAGTGCCAAGGAGCATGGGAAGTAAAGGAAATCTATCACGACAGGAAAGGTAATTAGAAAGGACTGCACGAAGGAGATGAATAATGGGCCAGGGATTGTAGAAATGCAAGACAAAGCAATACGAGACTAATATATTCAATTGAGCCAAAAGTTTCAAAGCACACCTCTTGTCCTACACTGTGCATAGGATGATTTTAAAGTGATGCGAAAACTCTTGCCAATCTTGAAATGCCAAGTAGTCCAGTTCTCAACATCTCAGACAACAGAGCTCATTGGCTATCAAGAGCAGGGAGGCTGACTCCTGCGTTTCAGAGCGGAAGAAGCTGAGGCACTTTGCCCAATGGCATGGAGTGAGCTAGTTCCAGAGCTGACACCCAAAGCCAGAACTCTTGCCTGTAAGCCACTGTACTTGCCACTGTGTGGCTGTGCCTCTTGATCTACAGCCTTCTTGAAATAAATAGAAGTTGGTTAATGAACCGAGTCCTCTTTGAACTCTACACATTGGAAGTAGCGGATGCTTTGGGGACTTTTTACTGATAAATGCCCCAAAGCAGTATGATCTGTCAGGGTTAGTGTCACACGGGTTGGATTTCAAGTCCTGGATCCAAATTATGAGGCCCTGGAAAAGTGGCTTTGCCTTTCATAACCTTGTATCTCTGATTAATAAACTGGTTAGGAAGAATAATGAAAGATAACATGATATCTAATCTATCAGAGGCTCTCAGTTATTAATTCTCTCTTCCTCTAAAATCCCTACCGGTGATCATTCTCAATTGAGTGGTTCTTAATCAGGAATAATTTTGTCTCAAAGGGGCCATCTGGAATATCTGGAGATATTTTTGATTTTCATGACTGGGGTGAATTGAGAATAGTCTATTGGCACTTCATGGGTAAAGGCCAGAGAATTGCTAAACATCCTTAAAGGCACAGGACAGCTTCCTGAACCCCAACAAAGAATTACCCACCTGCACATTTCAACAGTGCTGAGGTGGAGAAACTGTTCGGAACCAGAGAAAGACCACCTATTGCCACCACTGTTCAGTTAAAAGAGCGATCGTATCTTTTCTGCCCGCAAAGGCAAGCATACTAACTTTACCAAAGCATCCATATCAAGGTAGAAAAGCATCAGATACCCAAGTTTATGACAAGGAGCACAAAAATAGAATTTAGTGAAATAGTCCTGGCTGCGTAGATTCTTCTATTTGCATGAGATAGATGTGCAGGCAAATCTGTATTTCCAGACACATGGAAAGATTATTACCTTAAAATCTACCTGAGGGAGTAATAATGTACTTTAAAAAATGTAAATGTGTGACTCCTTATGGTTTTTATTTTAAATTGGAGGACTGGAAAATTCTTTAGGCAATTTTGGACTTAATGACAACATCAGTTCGTGCTTTGAGATGTTTCTTAGTCCCACCCGGATTCCGCAGACGTGAAAAAGTTCCAGGATGCAGCGGGAGCGGGCATAACCATGCCGCAGCCCCAACAAACTGGCACCCGAGGCAGTTGCTGAGGGCATCCTCCGCCTTCTGGTATACCTGCAACTTTCCTTCCCGCTCTCTCACACTTTATTTCCCTCACTACTACTTTCTTCCTTTCTCTTTTCATTCCCTGCTGGCTGTGCCTCTTGTCACTTGCCAGTGACAGTTGTTTAGCCCCAGTCATGACAACTCAAAAGACACGATGCCTTGATTTGGTGGCAGGGTTTCAGTAGTGCTTCCTGGAAGATAAGAACGAGATTCCTGGGCACACTTTCATTTTCGCTCTCTGAGTGCCATACCTGCAGAAGAGGATTTTGCAGAGAGAGTATTAAAAGAGAACCTGGTTTGAAAACCATTATCAAGGGCTCGAGAAATATAGCTGTTCATGATTTATTACTCACCGATATTTAAAAATAAAGCTAGTATTTCTAATTTTGCTGTGTTTAAAATCATCCCTCTTCAGAGCAAAAAAGGAAACTCTTAATACAAAGGGACTGTTGTAAATGAATTTGGTCTCGGGAATTTCTCTGAGAAAGTGCCACACTAGGGTATATTTTAAATATTGCTATGAGCCACAGTGCCATCTATGGCCACCTTCCATTTGAATTAGGAAGCGTAATGTTGCTACTTTGACAGCCTCCGAACAGACTGGGGAAGAAAGAGCAAAAGCCCTCTCAGCTATAAAACGCACTGACAGAAATCTCACATCCCATATTTCCAGATTCATGCAAGGATTATTTCCTCAGAATCCACCCGAGGGAGTAGTAATTAGCCAAAAAGCCAGAAATGTATGAATCTTAAGATGAAAACACTTTGAAATGACATATCTCCATGAGGATAATCTCTCTGACTACAGAATCTATAGCAAAATAATATGCTCACAAACGAAGACTCTTTAATTAATTCACATTTTTAAAAACCTGAGGAAATAATTATTTTACTTTAAGAAACATGAGAAACTTTAAAATAGCAATTAAGACATAGAATAGTATTTTTTTCTGAGTTTTTATTTTATTTTACTGCCGTTCAGAAATAGTTTTAAAGTTATCTCATAATTAAAGAACTCTAAAATGCCATTTGATAGGATGATTGTAAGATTTACATTGCTATCATAAGCTATGAGTTATGTTAGGAATTTTCCAACCTGGCCACAAAAGGAACTTCAATTTCCCCTCAAATAAGGGAAATCCTCTGGTAATTCTCCTATCAAGTTGTAAGTTCTTTTCCCCACACCAGTGCACTGCTAGCATCATTTGGAACCAACTAGATTTTCTCTCTTTCTTTCTGTTCCAAATTCACTTGGCTGATTGCCAAGAGAAAATACAGACACAGGGGAGGCAAAGAGTAATTCTGTTAAGATCAATGAAGATGTTGGCCATAACAGAATCCTATTTATCCATCACATCCCTACTTCTTTTTCTCTGATTAGAGATTACTGGCAATTTCTTGACAATTCTTGAACAAAATTAAGTTACAATCAGTCTAGCAAGACTTCACAAGAGGTGGGGGGGTGGGGGAAGAAAAAATATATGGAGTTTTTTCCTACTAAATTACTATATCCAGAATATATCTATATATATATATATATATATATATATATAGATAGATAGATAGATATAGATAGATAGATAGATATAGATAGATAACTATATATTTCTATATTTCCATTCTTACAAGGAACTTAATATGTCTATTTCCAAAGCAGTTAAAAGTACACATTTATAAATAAAAACTTCACAGGAAGAAGTTCTATTGGCACTGGCTTAACGTTAAGAGGTCAAAGCCACAGCTGATTTGGTGATATAAAATTAAAGGCTGAGCTTTCTCTTCTGTGCTCAGCTCAGGTGAAAATTAAAATATCCATTTTGCCACCAAGGGAGAAAAGTCATTCATGCAGTGGTTTCTCTGTCTTCCCCAAATAAAGATGAACATAGTGCTTGAAACTGTAAACCAAAAGGAAAATCATTTTTAAAGTAGTAATTGGATACAAAAGAAATGTGGGTTACTGTCACTGTAAGATACTGGCCTCTTTCAACTAGAAAAAATGTATTTAAAGTAATAGCACTGACAATTGGAGAGAAAAATGAAAATAAATTAAATAGCACTGCAAGCCATAAGCAAGAATGGGCTTCATTGTTTTCAGTGCTTTCTTAAATACTAGGGGTTTGGTGCATGAAATCCGTCCACAGGTGCGGTCCCTAGGCCTGGCCAGTGATGGAAGTGTGGGTGTCTGGTGTGGAAGGGCAGATCCCAGCAGACCTCTGGGCCCTGGGCAGCATCTGGGCCCTCGGGCCCCCACATACCCGCCTCCACCTGAGTCACAGCACCTGAGTCCCCATGTGAGGATGTAATGAGCATGACCAGACGCCATGGGCCGGGGTACAGATGAGCCTCTGGGCCACCCAACAGCACCACACGCAAGCCAGGCGGGCAGTGCGCCCTTTTCTGGCTGGCCTCTCAGACCCGCTCTTGGGTGAACCCACGGGGAATCCAACCTGCCCCTGCAGTCCCCGTGGCTGTGGCCCAGCTCACCTGGAAGAGGCCGTGCGGGTGCAGGGCGAGCTACTGCGGGCACCCGGCACCTGAGAGCGGGGGCTTCCCCGGCGTGTGAGCCCTGGCGTCCCAGGGGAGGGTAGCAGGGGGAGTGAGAGCAAGCTCGGTGGGCACCCCACATTCTCACCGCACCTCCGCCCCCATTACCTCTGCTCCCAGCTGGCGAGAGGTTGCAGTGCTTCGCAGATGCTCACTGTCCGTGCTGCCCCCTGGTGGTCAGCGCATGTCATAGTGAGCGGTCAAACTCCCGGTCTCCCGGTGGAAAGACCGCCCAAGGGGACCCTTTGCCTACTGGGCTTTTATCATATGGGATAAAGCAACCACATGATCCAGCTCATGCAATCTTTCCATAGCTTCTAAACCAGCGGTTCTCCACCTGTGGGTCGTGACCTGTTTTCTGATGGTCTCAGGCTCTACAGCAGTGACCCACAGGTCGAGAACCACTAGCAGGGTCGCCTAAGACCATCAGAAAACAGATATTTACATTACGATTCACCACAACACGAGGAACTGTATTAAATGGTCGCAGCATTAGAAAGGTTGAGAACCATTGTAAAACCCAAATGAGACAAAGGCCTAGCTGCTCAACTTAACCAATAAGGCTTTGCCAAGCTCTCAAGCTCATCAAGTTCTGATGTCCAAGACCTACCTCATGCCAATTACATCACAAGGTTTGGGAGGGGGCGCAGGGCATGGACACTCCACCCAGATGACTCTAATGGGCAGTGAAGTTTAGGACCCAAGACTCTAGCTCCGAGTTTTGTACCTGAAGCAATGTCAACACTCGGGCACACCCTGCCTCCCTTCCACTATACTACCCCTCTCCCACCCTCCTTTGCTTACATTGTTCTTTCAACTTAAGGAGACCTTGCTTCTCTCAAAGTCTACCTCATCCTTCTCAGTGTGGGTATCATCTCCTTGTACGTGCCTTCCCTCATAACCTCCACTTAATTTACATACAAACATGGGGGTTTGATACCCGTCTCGGGGAATCTTATATTTTCACATACTAACCCATAAGAAAATGCATAAATTCCCTTACCACAGCATTGCAATTATTAGAATGATAAGCACCTTAAAAATATGACTTACTCATCTTTTGATCCCTTGAACAAAGCTTTAATGCATAACAGGTAGTAAACATATGTAAGGTCTTTATAATAATCTATACCAAACAATAAACTATTGAAAATCACCAAAATTAAAACCTACTTTAATGAAGTGAATAGAAAGAATATCAGCTTGAGTCTGGCTGGTGTGGCTCAATGGTTAAGCATCGACCCAGGAACCAAAAAATTACTAGTTCCATTCTGGGCAGGGCACGTGCTCAGGCTGTGGGCTTGATCCCCAGTAGGGAACAAGCAGGAGGCGGCCGATTGATATTTCTACTCCTTTATCCCTCTATTTCTCTCCCTTCCTCTCTCTCTAAAAATCAATAAAAACATATTTTAATAAGAATACCAGCTTGCAGGTTCTCTTCCTCAGCTTCATTTGTTCTTTAGTTAGATATTCATTTTAGTATTATTTGTTTTACTAGCGAGAATTTTATTTAAATTATTTTGGCTTCCTCATTATTATTACTAGCTGTGTATTACATTGTCTTATGTATTGGGGCACACTCTAAACCAAATTCTCAGTGTATAACAATATTTAGAATTTTTAATTACAAAGCTATCTGGTTGTTGACTTCAGTTATACAAAAGTCAATTCTTTGTTGATATTAATAGCAATCTTTAACAGATCCTATAGAATCTTCCTTCCTCATTCTTTCTCAATACTGGTATGCTAGAGCAAAGATAAAACAGTGCATGGACAGTGACTTCTAATAGTTTCTGGGAAATGTTAGGCGTTAGAAATTAGGAAAGTAATGGGGAGACTATCCAAGGTAAATAATTCAAAATATATTTTGAAAGCTAGATGAAAAACGTAGCCAAAATATAACTCTAGTAGTATGAAATGCACAATAAAATGATGCAAAAATATATAGTATCATAATTCTTCTACCTTTAATTCTGACTCTGCTATCACAAAGGTCGAGGAGAAACCTTGCTTGTGAAGATTAATTTCTAAGATGTCTTTCACAAGACAAAATGTGCTAGAAAATAAAAGCAATCCAACTTAGAAGGTCATATCTGAGAATAAGATGGAAGACTTCACATTTTAGTCCTTTGTGTAAGCTAGTCACTGAGAAAGAAGGTGTACATTTTTTTAGGATATGGAAGGAATCTTTTGACTTTGAAATACTTTAATTTCTGAACTCTTTAATTCTAAGATTACTACCTGTGCCCAGGAAAGTAACAGACTAAAAAATCAGTGAAGTTCTCAAAGCATTTGCACATGTATTATCTTATGTGACTCTCATATTTCACTATTACGTGGACAAAATTGATATGATAATCCAAATTTGCAGATACAGAAACTGAGGTGCAGTATGAATATGCCATTTTTGAGGTCTGAGGTCTACTGTCCCTGGCCTTGTCTCACTATTTCATACTTCCTTTCTTGACCAAATTTAGCCTACACACAATATTAGAAAAATACATCTAACACACATATGTGATATTTTTAAAGTGTAAACAAAACCATCACATAGAGGGCCTGGACCAGACCGCATTTGAAATGAATGACACTGAACCACATTCTTTTAAAAAGTAGGAAGAAAAAATTTTAAATTTCATTAAAAATGAAAAGAATAGAAACCTTATAATATCTAACCATGGAGAGAGTTTTCCCCTTTCTAAACTTTACTTTAAAACCACATGTGTCACCCTGGCCAGTGTGGCTCCATTGGATGGGCATCATTCCATGAACTGAGAGCTCCCTGGTTTGATTCCCAGTCAGGATACATGTCTAGTTGCAGGCTCGATCCCCAGTATGGGATTCACAGGTGGCAGGAGATTGATGTTTCTCTCTCTCTCTCAAATCAATAAAAACAGCCCTATCGGGTTTGGCTCAGTGGACAGAGCCTCGGCCTATGGACTGAAGGGTCCCAGGTTCGATTTCGGTCAAGGGCATGTTCTTTGGTTACGGGCACATCCCCAGTAGGCGGTGTGCAGGAGGCAGCTGATCGATGCTTCACTCTCATCAATATTTCTAACTCTCTATCTCTCTCCCTTCCTCTCTGTAAAAAATCAATAAAAACATTTAAAATAAATAAAAAACCACCTATGTCCACCCTAATATTCAGTTGAAATTTATTTACAGATTATGTTTATACAGAAAAGATCAAAATAAGAAAACAATGAAACAAAACATGTCAGCCATTGAACATGCATAGATGCAATGTTCCATTATGAAAGGAAAGGGGTAAAAAAAATCAGGAGACATTCACAAAGGGCACCCTTGTTTTAAAGTACAGAATACATTTTAAAGAAACATTTCATTTCTATAATTTCTGTATTTTCATTTCACACCCTAGCCAATGCTATGCAATGGGAGTTTCCAAATCATAAAATCCGACCCACTCTCTCCATTTGAAGGATGCAATTCCAGGGCAACTTCTTCAAAACCAGTAACAGAAATCTCCATTTTCACAGCAGACTTCCAAGTCCAAGACAGCGACGACTTGTTCTGAACAGCACTTAACAGAGCCAAATGGAGAATGAGAACATTGGGGCACCTCCTTAAAACCGTCTGTGATGGAGCCTGGGCTACAGCAGCTTTTGTGAATTTGCAAGGACCTGAGGAGCCGTGAGAACTCATAAAATTCACCGAGGAGGGGGTCCTGAGCCCCCTTAAGAATTTCAGAGGCATTTTTAGCCAAGGCATTTAATCCGTGATCTGACGAACCTCTTAAAAGCTAAAGAGCAATATGACTCCACATTTGCTAGTTGTTTTTACTCTGAAATATATACATTTTTTTTTCCACTTGAGGGAACTAAAAGACACAAAGTTAAACGAAACAACCTAAGCAAAAAAATGAGACGATCTGTACGCATGATCCATTTCCTGAAGGCTTCCGAGGATTTGAAATCAAAAGAAAAGTCTCTGGCGAAGGATCTCCTAGCCCTATTTTAACTGCCTGTACAGGAAAGCTCAGAAGAGTTGACACAGCAAAAGTCTTCAACCACTAGTACACAGTTTAACCCTTCACCCCTGAGATCAGATCGGCCTTGGTCTTGATCATACATAGGCAGTGAACGCCCTAAAAGCTTTGTGCGAGGCCGGGGGTGCCTAATCTGCGGTAAGTTTTGTCTCGCACCTCACAATTGTGGGACTCGATGGAAGACAACAGACATGGCATAAAAAGCAACCGAGGATTCCTGAGAAGGAGAAATGAGAAGTAAAAGTCAGAAGCATGATGTGTCATTGCCAGTTGCTAACTCATTCAGCGTAGCGACGCCCCAAACTGACACGCTTTATTCGGATATTTTTGTTACCCTAGGGCCTAAGTATCAAAGCTTTAGTTCAGTGGGTGGTATTAAATAATGCAATTGTGACTTTCAAGATCCCCAGAACATAAGCTTTAAGAAGGCAGTGGGCATGTGGGCATCAGTTCTGTATGGAGCATGGAGCCTCAGCCACCAGCAACATGAATAGGGCATCCCTATATCCACCTTAATGTTTGCCTTTACCAGGAGAGTGACAGGCAAGTAGTCCCTGGATAAGAGGCGTTTCATTTAAAAATCAATTAGCTACTTTTCTTTTCAAGGAATAATACACCAGACGTGAAAACTAAGCATGACTCACAGACCGAACCAAGTAGAAGGCTGGAAGAGTACTTTTTCCCAGGGAAATTGAACCGGGGAATCCACGGATTTTGATAACACAGTCTCTGACCATATATTTACAGAACACCAGACTGTTTTTTGACCACGGGACAGTTTATAAGCAACCATTACGAAGTTTACTATTTAGGAGCAAACAATTTAACATTGAAACAGAGCTGGCTTTTTTACTATGGCAATTAGCTTCTTCATGTTCCAAACACCAAATAACATTTTCCCATTAATTTTTAAACCAGCGTGGCTTTAACTTAAAATAAACTGTACATCAGAAGCACGGAAAATAAACAGCCAGGAACACAATTTGACGAATTGGATTTATTTAGTTTATTTATCTAAGCAGGGACCATTGGATCTCTTTAATAGGCTGACAGTTGCACTGGGCTAGTTAATAAAACATTCAACAGTGTTCAGCCAATATAGAAATGCAAATCCCATCAGAAATATTTTATTCATGAGGCAGTAATTTCAGTTACTACCAGTTCCCTTTTTCAAAAAAATATGACACTCTGCAAATAAACAGTGCCATCTAGTGACTAATAAGGAGGCCAAAGTTGGCACGGGTTTATAATTAACCTTTCAAAATCTTACCTGTTTTTATCTTTCCTCTTTATTTCTTAGGTAAAGTCAACGTAGCTGGGCAAAACGAACAGCAGCAAAGTCTATAATAATCTGTTAAGTCATTCAAGAAGGATTACAAGAGTGATATTAAAAACAGTAAACTTTATATAAATTTGTTTGTTTTAAAGAGAGCACTACCTCCAAAAAATACACACGGCATCTGCTTAGACCACTCAAACCACTAGAAATATCAGGAAGTTGTAACAGAAATCTGCTCCTTCTGCCATAAAATGGCACTATAACTTTAATTCCAATGATTAAAAAATTGGCCAGGAAACAGAAAAAGTATTCCAATAAAATCGCAAAATCCAATCAGAAATCTGACACCAATTTTTAAAAAATCACACACACAGGAATGTGAATGTACACATAGATATATCTACACCAGTATAGGCTCTGACTCTGCCAGTGACTACACTGGGAATGGAAATCAGTTCTGTAGTTCATAACGCTCTACAGGAGCTAAAGGCAAGAGGCTAAAGCCCCAAGTAGTTCTCAAAAAACAGTTCCCCTTGGAAGAAAGTGTCAGAGCATCCAGAGCAAAGAAAATCTATTAAGGGCAACCTCAAATTCAGTACATGAGACCAACAACACAATATTTAATATGTATTACTGTTCCATTCAAGTATACATGGTGGGAAGAAGGGTCAAGAGCATGAACCTCGTAAAGCAGCATCTTGGATTAGGAGACCAGAGTGACACCCCCTGCACAGATCAGCCCCCAGGAGGCAGCACTTCAGCTGAAAATGGACTTTGCTCTATTCCCTGCATGGCGTGTCCATTTCCTGTCGGCCTTTGGAATTCCTGGAGGCTACTTTCATGAGTAGAAGAATTACCAAGGTCAAAGCCTGGGATGAGAACCCTACAAACAAAGAAGGCCACTCATGACAGTTTTCTAACCATTTCGCCTAGTGCAACCTTGAGAACTGTTCTTAAGAGAATACCTTCAAACAAAGAAAATTATATATATGTACCTAACTATACTATGACTTTCTCCCTTAAAGGTCATCATCATATCCAGATAACTACAATATTTTTCAGTTTCTGATTAATAAATATTGGAAATGTAAAATGAGTTCAATTTTAGATCAGATATGGAGAGCCGGGCAAATCTGCTAGCCTTACCAGCATTGATACAGTATCGCCCATGGAAGAGTATCTTAAAAAGACAACAGCTCAGTTGTATCTAACTGCAGAGCTGTAAAACCCCTAGAATGGCAGCTAATGACAGTATCTTTCTCATATAATTGTGGACTCAATGAGTAATGCATATAAAAGTACTTAGGCCTGGTTTGCCTACTTTTATTTCTGAAATCACATAAAAGCAGAGAAGATATGGAGAAATAAAAATAAAGATGATTTTATGAGGCACAATAAAAATGTCATTCCAAGGAATATTTTAATAATAGCTATCATGTTGCTGTTGATACTCCTTCATTCAGAAACCTGCTTTCTGAAAAATGATATATATATTTTTTTAATGAAAGCAATCCTATTCTAACACATTGATTGAGCACAATAAATTATGGAGAGAGTAAGTGGAAATATATTAGAATTCAACAAAATATGAACTCACATCACTGACTGAAATATTATGTAACCATTAAGATGATTAAGAATTTATTGAAATGGGAAATACCAATGTAAGAATCTGTACTTTAAAAAAAGGTAAAAAAAAAATGTGGATAGAGTAACAACATTATTATGTAAAATAAAACAATAAATTATGCAAGAGAGAAGGGAAGGGAAGATTGCTAGGAAACAAATAAATGTTAAAATGTGGATCTTTAGGGGTAACAGAGTTAAGGTGAATTTTTTCTTCTTTCTACCCTCTAGGAATATTCGTTCCACAATAAGCAGGCATTATTTTTACAGAGTTTCAAACAGCAACCTAATCTTTTAATTGGAAAGCATATTTGTTACGTGCACACACCGGAGGGAAATTTCTTTTCGGAGATAGCTCCTGCTTTCTTATTTCTTTCTAGTATGCAGTTATGTCCTTGCAAGAAAAATTAAGCTGGTGCTACAATTATAACCACAGACACCAACCCAGTCTTTAAAACATGCTTTCTTGTTTTTCTACATCTTCCACATAATATACATAAAATATCCCAGGACTCAGAACCAAAAAGATAAAATGTAAACAGGAGCATTGTGTTCTTGACTTTTCAACAAAAGCCAAAATTTAAAAGATTTAAAGAAAAAATAGAAGATGGGTACTGGTTTCATTCATAAACTCAGGTGCTCAGTGTCCATTCACCTGTTAAAAGAGAGTGCAGCAGCAGTAAAAGCTTCACGCTGTTCCACAATATCCTTTGAACCCTGACCTAAGGGACCAACTCCGAGAGTCTGGAGAGTCTGCAGGAAGCTGGTTTCTAGGACCATTCAGCCTCACTGCTGAGACGGTCAATAGAAGTGTCATTCTCTGATGTAGACAGCTCTGCACTAGGAGGCTGGTCTAACAATCACATCACATAACCTGCCAAACAGGGAAAGGACACCATTTGGGCACCACTGACCTGGGGCAGAAAGTGAACTTGAGACTGCAGCTCAAAAGCTCTAACATTCGTTACAATCTAACCCTCCGTGCCAAATCCTGGATGTGTGTGTGTGTGTGCATATGTGTCTTAAAGGAAGTTCATCTTTGCTACAAGGGAAAAGAAATACGCAACTACCCAAATTAACCACAAGATGGGGCTAGCATCATAGGACAAGATCAGAGATGTAAAAGGTTCTCAACGTTAAGGACCTTATTTTGGTGCATCATGTATTTTTTCTCTTTCTTTTTCAACTTACTGAGACCTGCTCAGATATTTTATACAACGTTAGTGTTTTTCGTTGGTTAGTTTGTACAAGTTTGGATATTTTGTTTGTTTGTTATTTTCTTAAGAAGCACATCAATCAAGTCCTAAACTTGGAAAATCCTCAACTATATTTCGCCCCCTATTAGCTGGTTCATTTGCCTGAAATGCCCTCACATGGCCATCTCCAAGCTAACCTTCCACAAATATTGAAGAAAGAAATTACAAAACAGCTTAAATGTGTATTCTAATTTTTTTAAAGTTTTCAAATACATAAAGAGGCTATTAAATTGACTTTTATGGAAACGTGAAGCAGGAAACAAAGAATCAAGGAGAGAACACTAGAACGTGTGTTCAGGTTACGTGATTCTGGTCCTGGCTCTAAACCACAGTGTGACTTTAAGGCTAAGTCACTTCGTAATCCTGGTCCTTCATTTCCTCACTAAAAAATAAAGTGACTGAACTTTAACTTCTCTGGACCTAATATTCCTAACTTACTCTGAGGCTACAGTAACCCCAAATTAAAAATATTAGGTGAGCCCTAGCTGGCTGGGCTCAGTGGATAGAGCACTGGCCTGTGGACTAAAGGGTCCCAGGTTTTAGCCCGGTCGAGGGTATATGCCCAGGTTGCCATCTTGATTCCAAGTAGGGAGTGTGTGGGAGGCAGCTGATCAATGATTCTCTCTTATCATTGATGTTTCTATCTCTCTCTCCCTCTTCTTTCCTCTTTGAAATAATATATATATATATAGTATATATACACACACACACACACATATATATATATATACATATACATATACATATACATATACATATTTAAAAATTAGTTATATGAGGCTAACCGTCAAGAATGGAATTAGGCAAGTGAACTGAGTCATCATAAGTAGCAACAACATAAAAGGGTTAGAGATGACCACTGCCTTCCTCACGTTTCCCGCCATTATAAATACGAAGTCTAACCTGAATTTCAAAATCTCCTAGGTAGGTATTTGTTCAGTGACAAAATAAAATTCTATGATAGGTCATTGTAAACTGGAGTCTCAGATGTACACCATTATCCTCTAAGGCAGTGGTTCTCAACCTGTGGGTCGCGACCCCTTTGAGGGTCGAATGACCCTTTCACAGGGGTCGCCTAAGACCATCGGAAAATGCAGATATTTACATCACGCTGCATAAAAGTAGCAAAATTTCATGGTTGGGGGTCACCACCACATGAGGAACTGTATGCAAGGGTCGCGGCCTTAGGAAGGTTGAGAACCACTGCTCTAAGGGTTAATAAGCAGTAAGACTACACTGAACTTTCATGCCAGTCGTGACAGGAGGAATGGGTCGAGAATTACCACCCCACTTCACACAATTATAAAAATGGACAACAGGTATAAAGGGATTGTTTTCAAAACCTGGACAACAGGATCGCAGTACCTGGGAAAAGGGGGACGCCTGAAATGAGCCCTGCAATCACATGGCTCTTAACCAGACAGGTACTTTCCAGACGACAGCCCGGGGGGTGGAGCCCAAAGGGAACCCAGACGTCGCTGAGCTCAGGAGGCAGACGGGCAGCTGGGCCCGCTGAGGGGGATGGATTGAGCAGGGTGCGGACAGAAGGCCGCCACCCAGAGAAAGAGCTGCAGAAACCTATAAGGGGGTCTCTTCAGGTCTCCGGCGGAAACTGAGCTTGCATATGCAGACAGCAAGCTCCCCTGAGGTCCTGCAGAGAACAGGTATTGGGGAGCTAGGAAGGAAAGGTGACTCCGGAGGTCACCTGAAGCGGGGAGACAGAATTCTGACCAGAGGGTAGAGCAGTCACTGAATGCCCCAGTAATCAAATGGAGCCCGAGAAAGGCACGTCCAAAGCAGAACTGCCCAGGACACGTCTTCACATCGCGGGACAATAGCCGGGAAAGGATGGACTTGGTCCGTTAGGAAGTCATCCGTTTGCCCCAGCAAAGCTCCGCAGTCTCCAAAGCACGTGCTGGCAGCAGAGGTGCTGGCATGCCCACGGAGGCAAAAACCGGTTCTTGGGAGGATGGAGAATCTTAGCTTTTACACTGATGTGTGGTCCTCCAAAGGGCCACTGCCCATGAGCAGACACAGACGTACAGACATACAGAGTATCTGAAATATTAACATTTCATGGGGTAGGGAAGGAAGGGAAAATTATTTTTAAAAAGTCTAAAAATGTTCCTTAGCGCCCTACACGGTTTGGGTCAGTGGACAGAGCGTTGGCCTGAGGACTGAAAGGTACCAGGTTCAATTCCGGTCAAGGGCACAGGCCCAGGTTGCGGGCGCCATCCTGGGTGGGGGGCCTGAAGGAAGCGGCCAATCGATGATTCTCTCTCATCATTGATGTTTCAATCTCCCTCTCTCTTCCTCTCTGAAATCAATAAAAAAATATTTATATAAGTAAATGAAAAGCATGCCAAAAACGGTCTGGCTCAGGGGATAGAGAGTCGGCCTGTGGACTGAAAGGTCCCAGGTTCAATTCTGGACAAGGGCATGTACCTTGGTTGCAGGCACATCCCCGGTGGGGGGTGTGCAGGAGGCAACTGATTGATGTCTCTCTCTCATCGATGTTTCTAACTCTCTATCCCCCTCCCTTCCTCTCTGTAAAAAATCAATAAAATATATTAAAAATAAATAAAAATGTTCCTTAGAAGTGTAATGGAAAAACATCGAGATGTACTGCTCTAAAGGCAAATGACAGCCCTAGCTGGTGTGGCTCAGTGGACGGAGCATCGGCCTGGGGACTGAAGGGTCCCAGGTTAGATTCCGGTCAAGGGCATGTGCCTGGGTTTCAGGGTCGATCCCCAGTATGGGCATGCAGGAGGCAGCCGATCAATGATTTTCTCTCATCATTGATGTTTCTATTTCCCTCCCCCTTTCCTCTCTGAAATCAATAAAAATATATTAAAAAAGGGAGAAAGTGACAAAATATCTGCTTTAACAACACATGATCCACGATACCGAGCACAGGATAATCAAATTACTAGACCTGTGAGGGAGCAATGGAACAGAATGGAAAGCCTGGGAGTTGACCTAGATTTCATCCAGCAGGCAATGAAGACTCTGGAAGACTCTATGGACAGTGGGGCGTATTGAGGTCAGTGTGTGAGAATTCTGAGGTGCTGAAGAGGGTGGGGTAAGTGGGAGAGGAACAGAAGGAAGAGAGGCTACTTCAGCATCCAGACTGAGGAACCTGAGGGCTGCCAGCAGTGGAGATGGGACAGGAGAGAGCGAAGGGACAGAATGGTTACTTCGCAGTGACCAACTGGGTGTGCAAGGTGATGGAGAGGGGAAATCAAAATGAGAACTCGGAAGTGACAAGTACTTGTCACATTGAAGTGTTTGTGTCGAATGGATTCTGAGAGAAGAATCCAGTAACTACTAAGACAGAGGAATCTCAGAGGTCTGAGTCAGAAATGCAGGAAGTG
Source organism: Lasiurus cinereus (assembly GCA_011751065.1). Taxonomy (NCBI): domain Eukaryota; kingdom Metazoa; phylum Chordata; class Mammalia; order Chiroptera; family Vespertilionidae; genus Lasiurus; species Lasiurus cinereus. The sequence continues at coordinate 9,471,245 of JAAGEH010000038.1, forward strand.
AGGAGCAGCAGCCTGAAGAACCCAGGGAAGGCAGAGGGAAAGGGGAGGCGGGCTAGGAAAAAAAAGAAGCAGCAAGAAGCCATTGGTCTATAAGGAAATCGTACTGAGGTGCCCTCTGCCTTCCCCATTGGCATAAGTTCCCCCAAAGTTGTGCTATTACAGTGGGCAGCAGAGAGCTGCTTCATGCGCAGTGAACCTGGCAAATGAGAGATGAAGGATCAATTCTGAAATTCTTTTCAATATTTCTAGATATGGTACGTCACCATAAGAAAGGTATCAATATCTGTAAGAAGATATTCCCCATTCCTTTAAAAAATAAGTAAGCTATAACAATAAAAGCTAATATGCTAATTAGACCAGACATCCTTCCAGATGACCTTCCGAATGAAGCCGGGACTGCAAGGGAAGCCCAGGTCCCGGGTGCCAGAGGGAAGCCGGCGCCAGCAGCCAGGGGAAGGAAGGCCTAATCTTACACGAATTTTGTGCATCGGGCCTCTAGTTGACTATAAAAAGAAAATAAGACCATAAGAGAATTGTATAAATATTTTCTACACTCTATTCAAATGTCCCATGTGATGTAGTGGAGTGGATGAAGGAAGCTGTAAAATAGGAATCAAAGCTCACTCACTTCTAAAAGCCCTCCATCAGCTTCTCACCAACCAAGAGGAAGCATCCCCCTCCCCACCGAGCCTTGCAGACCTTTGCAGCTTCCACGTTCTTGGCAAATCCTCTGAAGTCATGGATGAACCTCTTGAGTGTCCTCATCACTCATTGGTGCATCACCCTGAGCCCAGAAGGGCATGCTGGGTGGGGGCGGGGGCGGGGGACAGCTGAGTCACTGGTCAGCCATGATTTCTCTTTGCTCCTGCAGAACACTGGCGGTGTGTGCTTACTGATATGCTGGAGGCCCGGGTTCTCACTGCACCGGATCACAGAGCATTTCCATCTGCAGCCTACGACGCTGCCACCAAAGCTATAAACCTGGCCTCCATGGCATTGACTTGGCTTCTCGGTGAAAGTCCTTCCAGGCATCTGTTTCCAGAACAGGGAGGTGTCGTCCATGTTGAAGATTTGCTCTGGCAGGTCATTTCCCTCCACAGTCAGCTTAGCAGGAGCTGCCAAAAACCCTTCAGCGGCCTCCTCAGCAGCACCTGCTGACTCAGCACCCACTTTCCCGTTATGTAATGAGGAACAGTCCTGAGCTGTGTAAACCACCCAGCAGAGCAGTGAACTCATCGTCACAGCCAGGTCCGGCCTAATCATATGATGCCTCAAACCAACTTTCCCCCTTGGGCCATAACGGTCCTGGTGCTGAGAGGGACGCACTGCTGGGTCTGGTCCTCCCTCCAGGACATGAGAAGTTCCCCCGTGTCTGACACAGGCCCTTCTCTAATTGTGGTTGAGTCTCACCGCCTTCAATGAAGCAGATGCCGTCACAGCTCCTGTCGCTTTGTTCTGTTCTGAGAGATCACAGCAATGGCGGCACTGGGAGTGCCTGACTGGAGACCAGTAGCCACCACTGATTTCCCACCTTCCTGGTCCTTACTCGCTTGAATTTTGATTTGAGGTCAATCACTGCGCCTGGCCTCTTAACTGGCAACATGAGCAGTAGGTTTTGTATGCTTAGGGGCACGATGAATGACACAGCAGGAGATGAAATCAAGCACAAGAAAGACTGATGGAACCAGGAGATGTGTGGTAAACACGAGATGTGTGAGGCTGTTTGAGCATAGCACAGCACAGTTTCACAGCAACCTTTTTTAACGTACGTACAAAGAGCACACTTTAAAATAATAATAAAAAGTATACTATAGTATATGCCTAAAGCCGTAACGTAGTCAGTTATTGTCATTATCAAGCATTACGGGCCGTAACTTATATGCAATATACTTTTATATGACTGACAGTGCAGGACATTTTTAAAAATATCACCACAAACACGAGAGCAAGGCATTGAGTGGTGACATTATGACACCATTATTACAACACCATTAGGCGATAGAATATTTTCAGCTTGATTATATGCGACCACCATTGTATATGACTAAAACATCATTAGGAAACACGTGATTATATAATCTCAGGACATTTATGAGCCTCTTAAGTCCACCTGTGACTACTGCATTATAAAGGCTGCAAACTTTGTCAGGCCTGAAATTTGGTTTCAAAATTCTAATAAATGCTAAATATTAGGAAATACTATCTAAATTCAAAGGACCACCTAGGTTGAATATGTCTGGGAGTCATAAATCCAGTATCCCTTGAATTCCATCATTCAGTAACTGTGAACATTTGTAGGTCCCGGGTCACAAACAATGAAAGAAAGGTTGTGCTTGTCTTTTGCACAACCTCCTGAAGATGACACACGTAATGCTGAGTGAGGCGAGGCATGTGGAGGAAATGTCAGAAGACATAAATAAAGATTCAGTATAAAGGTCAGTAAATATGACAAAGGATGAAATCTGACTCACAAAATCTGTTTCAAGTTTTCCCATTTCTTGCTTGTAGCTTCTCATTCTGTTGCTGTACATTCCTCGACTTTGGGGTGGTATCTCTCGGACTTCCAAATCCATCTGTTCAAGCTGACAGGAGGAGAGCGAAACGTCATTTAAACCATATGCTTACTCTCTGTTTGACCAGATGTTGAGAGTGGAAAGGATTTCATTTCAGTTCTTCAGAGTTACCTCGCTGGGATCAAATAATATTGGGACTGTGTTTGTGCTTAATTTTTGTTTAGGTGAACAAATAGTTTCTGAGTGCTTGCCACGTGACACATAGCGCACCAAAGTACTTACTTGCTCAGGAGTTTCTATTAAAACACATGCATGAATCCCAACATCCTTAATAATAATGATTTTAATAGGCTTGCAGAATCCCATCATTCAGTCCAACCTGGTCCAGTGTTGTGACCCCAAACCACCAACACTACAGGGAAGGTAAAACCAAACCATTATTTCCAACCTTGAGCACACAGTGTCTTCCCAGCCTTAGTCATTTGGTGAAAGTTCTAGAAAGTCTTTTCTGATTAGGAAAATCACTTACTAAGCAACATGTGATCTCCTCCTCTAGCTTCACTTCTTACACTTGAGCACCACGTTGATTTGGAGTTAAATGGATACAGTAAAATGTTAAATTATACAAAGCTCGCTGAAATCACAGCAGGGCGCTTTTTAACAACCTGTCATCATCTAACACTTCAAATACAACACATGAGCGTCTAATGGGAGGCAGTACGGAAATATTAGGATGGTTAAGAAGACAGGCTTTTAAGTGGGATGCCTGCGTTCACACTCATTTAGGACCACAGTGCAGCAACAAGTTAAATCATACTGGCAATATTTGGCTTTTAAAACAAAAAAAATTGGGGTACAACATTTTTTGCTCCCTGTGAATGTATTTACATATAAAAAATAGTGGGCCAAAACCGGTTTGGCTCAGTGGATGGAGCGTCGGCCTGCGGACTGAGGGGTCCCAGGTTCGATTCCAGTCAAGGGCATGTACCTTGGTTGCGGGCACGTCCCCAGTAGGGGGTGTGCAGGAGGCAGCTGATCAAATATTTCTCTCATCGATGTTTCTGGCTCTGTCCCTCTCTCTTCCTCTCTGTAAAAAAATCAATAAAATATATTTTTAAAAAAATAGTGGATTACTTAGAGCTCTGGGTTTAGCATATCCCAGTACAGATACAAATTCCTACTCCACCACGTATGGGTGTGGACCTCAGACCGATTACTTCATCTTTCTAAGCCTCAGTATTCCCATCTATAAAATGGGGGCAGGTGCATAATCACAGTGTTGAACATCACTCCTCCGTGGTTTTCTCAGATTCCTGTTCGGTCTTTCTGGGCATGAAAAGAATGCAAGGCCCTCGCCATTCTTTTCCCTGGACATTTCTCAAGGTAGTATTTGCAGGGAGCGATGTGGAGAGAGGGACTTCTGGGACAAAGGGAAGGCTTGCTTACAGGCTGCTATAAAGCAGTATGTTGCTCGGTTTCCATGTTCCTCTCCCATAGGACATTCCACTGTATGTGTGGGTATACATCTGGGCCATCTCTGCCACTCCTGTCGGAACTGGGGCTCAGCGAACTCGTACAAGGATGCTCAAACTCTGGCAGCTACTTTCGCTGTGCGTGATAAAAGTCTTTTGTCTCTGACCTAAGAATTTTGTGTCTTCTATTAGCATCCATGAAATTGTGGCACGCTCACTTATTAGTGAGCAAGTAGGAAAAAAAATCTCAGATCCTTAACAGTTTTTGACAAATAGTACTTGTCTCCCAGAGTTTTTGCAAAAATTAATATTATTAATATGATAAAACAAATAATATGCTTATCCCAGTGTCTGGTACCCAGTAGGCCTTTAACAAGCACTGGCTATTGACAGCTATTCTAAAATGTATTATTAAGGAATAAAAATGAGAGCTGGATATTTAATGATATTCTGGATATTCTCATCTTTATTAAGAAAAACAAAATCCCAAGGAACTATTAAATTTGCTTCCATTTAAAAAGGAATGAATTTTAAATCATAAAATGCTAATTAGTCCTTTTACATTTCTGCAATAAAACAAGCTAGTGGAAGGCATCAGCTTAAATGACTCTGGTCGTGTGTTAAAATATATTACCGAGTCTGTACATACCAGTTCTTTTGCTTCTTCAAGCTGTTTCTCCACATTTGCAACCATCTGTTTCTTCTCATCTGAAAAAGACAATTATATATCATAAAACTCCTAAGAAAATAAATAAATTTAATATTTAAAAACTTCTATTTTTCTATACCTTTTTCCTTTCTGATCAATCAAATTCGAGAATTAGCATACCAGGCAACTGACCATCTCATTCTTTGGTTAGAAACCACTCTAAAGTCACTAATTCTAGGCTATCTAGAAATACATAATCTTATTTCTTATGGAGTACCTAGTGATTAAAGGATGCCATAACCTTTTAAAAAGAAACCAAAAATTGTTTTGTTCTTTGGAAGATACCGTGTCAACAAGAGCAGTTTTAGTGGTGGCATGAAGAATCTGCAAAATCTTCACTCTAATGAATTGGGAATAACTGATTTACAGATACAACTTAAAAGTCACAGGCAAAAGCAATTCCTAAAACGGTTCAAGATCTAAACAATCCTCAGTGTAGGGTGTGCAGGAGGCAGCCGATCAATGATTCTCTCTCAGCATTGATGTTTCCATCTCCTTTCCCTCTCCCTCTGAAATCAATAAAACAAACAAAGATATATTATATATATATATATATATATATATAAAATAAAAAATAAAAATAAAAAATTGTACTTCAGTCAACACTAAAGTTGGGCGTAATAGAGGAAATATTTGAAGTAAGGACTACTGATTCCAAACCCAAAGTCACTACCTACCCACTGATGATGGAATATTGGGTAAGAACCGTCTGTACTCTCAAAAATGGACATAAAAAATGCCCGCTGCATTATCTTTAGTTTAAATAAGCTGATAGAAGTGAAATTACTTTTAAACTGTGAAGTGCTAAGTTTCTGTTGGTGCTTTATTCGAACGCTACCAAAACCAAGTTATAATGGGACTGGAAGCCCCTTTTTCGGGAGAGACACATCCTGGCAGGAATTTTCAGAAAATGCCCCCCACCCCTCATCCCAAACCATTTGTTCTGAGACTACACTTAAGTTCCGTGCTAACCACATTTATTGAACATGTATCATTTTGTCTGCTTAGCACCCTTATTTTCTCAGGCAATAACCCCCACTCTTTTGAGACTGTCCTCCACACCCAGGTCAGTGGGAGATGCTGTCTCCTTCAATGACCCTGCCTCTCCAGTCACAGTGACTTGGCAAAAGATGGGCTCCTCATCCTAGCAAGACTAATCCTAGTAGCTCAATCCAAGCCGACCAAGCAGAGTGCTGGAGCCATGAGAAAGTCTTTTCCCCTCCCTTGGCAGAGTGATGAGACCAGGCATTGAGAAGCTGTTGGCCTCCATTGGCCTAGCTACAAAGAGCGAGCATCAGTGGTTGAAAATGAAGTCTACCTTTAGAAAGAAACAAAGCTGAGAGGTAGACAGATAGGACAGAGGGGACAGATAGACACAAATGGATTAGATAGAGTTAGTTAATTAGTTTCTGGTTCCAGATAATTCTGAAAGACTAGAGGCCTGGTACATGAAATCTGTGCGGGGGGGTGGGGGGGGAGAGGGAGATGTCCCTCAGCCCAGCCTTCACTCTCTCCAATCTGGGACCCCTCGGGGGATGTCCTAAACCAGCAGTCAGACATCCCCCTCACAATCCAGGACTGCTGGCTCCCAACCAGTCGCCTGCCTGCCGGCCTGATCACCTCCTAACCACTCCCCTACAAGCCTGATTGATGCATAACTGTTCCCCTGCTGGCCCAATTGCCCCCAACTGCCCTCCCCTACAGGCTTAGTCACCCGCAACTGCCTTCCCCTGCAGACTTGGCTGTCCCCAACTGCCTTCCCCTGCCAGTGTAGTCCCCCCTCAACTGCCCTCCCCGGGAGGCATGATCATCCTCAACTACCCTTCCCTGCTGGCCATCTTGTGGTGGCTATCTTTGACCACCTGGGGGTGGCCATCTTGTGCAAGGGCGTGAGGATTAATTTGCATATTATGTAGGATTTTGCTTGATTTTTCACAGTTAAGTTTCTTGAACAAACAAGTTCCCCTTTATTTAAAGTTGGCTTTCTGTGACGAGGAACCTGATGATTACTGACTGACTCATACAACAGACTAGAAAAGTTGTGAAGCTTGAGCTAAACAAGCTAAACAGCCCTTCGGAAGGACAGCCAACACCAAGTGGGGAGAGATTATTTTTAATCTTGTAGCTGTCACATACATAGGTTTTTTGCGTGTACTGCATGCAGCCCATGCCACGGACCTCCAGGACTAATGTACACCAGCATTTCTCATTAACAAAGGAAGAAAAACAAGCAGCCCCCCTTGATCTCTAGTCCCCTTTGCTACTCACATCTTTCTCCTTCCAGCTACAGTCACATTTCCCTCACTCCTCCCCCATTCCTCCCTGTAATCCTGCCCACACCCCACCTTTCTAATGAGATGACTCTCTCAAGACCAATGACCGTTGTTTGCACAGACTAATGGACATTCCTTGGTTCTATTTTTATTTAATCTTGTGGCATCTGCCATTTATGTCCTCTCATCCTGTCACTGTCTCCTCTCCTGGCTTCACAGAGGTGACACCCTGCCTCTGTGACTCTCCTGGACACTCACTTCTATCTCTGCATCCTCTGCTGGACACCCTCTTCCTCAGCCCATCCTCTAACCACCGGTGTTCCTCTGAGTCTAGTCCTTGCTTTCCCCCACTTCTATGATTACCATCTCTGCCCCTGGCAATTTCATCTGCTCCCATTTATTCACTATCTTAGTACCTATTTCTGAGGCTAAGTCTTTATCATTAATCCTGATATATTTGCAGTACTCCACACCTTTAATGCCAAGGCCTATGCCCACCTCCACTGTGATTACCTGGCAAATTGCTATTCAACACTCTCTTCAGAAATCAGTACCTCTAGGAAGCCTTTCCTAACCCAACAAGTGTTAACCACTTTCAGTTATATAAAACGCCTACACTTTTACCTAATCTTAAAGATTTCTCTCAACCAGTCTGATTGACTTCCTCCCTTGGAGGCTCTGGGAAGACAGGAACTGTGTCTTAATCTTTATAGTCCTAAAATCCAGCACTGAACCTGGCATATAATTAGTTCTTGAAAAATGGTATTAAATTGAATAAATAATGTAAGCCAGCCTGGCCAGTGTGGGTCAGTGGTTGAGGGTCAACCTATGAACCAGGAGGTCACAGTCTGACTCATGGTCAGAACATATGCCTGCGTTGCCGGCTCGATCCCCACTGTGGGATGTGCAGGAGACAGTCGATCGATGGTTCTCTCTCATCATTGATGCTTCTATCTCTCTCTCCCTCCCCCTTCCTATCTGAAATCAATAAAAACATATTTAACCATCTGTATGCCATAAGTTACCTATAGACGCAAGCAGCGAAACTTTTTAAATTAAATTCAAAATATCGTGGCAGTTAAATGGTTAAAAAAATCGATGACTTCTTCCACACATAGCTATACCTGATCTCCAAAAGACTCCAGGGCTTAGCATAACTAATCAGCTAGACTTGGACATCTCCTCCGGAAAGGATACTGTCTGGCCCATTAACTCCCCTCACTCCCTCCTTAACAGCCAGTTAAAATCCAATTCCAATTTCATATCCCAAAGCCCCTGATCATTCGTCTCCTTTCAAGTATAGGTGTCCATCCAGAAAGATTCATCTCACTCTACTCTAGGCACAGACAGGAAACTAGAACTGAGGCCCAAGGTTCCTTTAAAAGTTCCATTAATCTAACAAAAAGTCGGAGAAGCTGAATCCTGCGCCAGCTTTTGCCGTCAGCAGTAGCAATCACATCCATCACTAATGGCTAATTCCTGTATTTCCTCTGCAGGAAAAAATGTGCTAGTATGTCCCATGTTTTTTACAACACTGTTAACTTTGAAACTAATGCTCCTTTCTTCCCCAGTTTTACAGATGGAGGAAGCAGGCTTAGAAAGACCAAGCAATTTGCCCAAAATTGGGCATCTGGTGAGTAGCAGAACTGGGACTCTAAAGAGATCTGCTGCCACATGTGACTCTTAACCGACTTGCCATAATGCCTTTCTTGGTTTACAGCCACAAAGTCAATGGTGAGGTATGCAACTAACTGCAAGGGGACATTTCATTAGGCCCTTCAGGGAGCCTGCCTGTTGTAATGGGACCTCCACACCTATATGGCATCCCTCTAACTTCGAATTCACCACCAGAGGGAAAAGAACTCTGCAGTGAGCATTAGTAATGGTTTCCCCTCATCCATGTCCCTGGCTTTGCCACAGAACGCTAATCATTAAAATCAAATTTCAAATACAGTGCCATAGAGCATGACCTAAGAACAGACCGATCCATCTCGTTAGTCCAATTTATAAAAGTTAGTTAAGATTCAAACACTTTAGTGTGCGAGCAAAGTCTTTTTATTGTTGAAAACGTATCACAGAGCGAGCAAATTTTTGTTTTAAAATAAAGTTTTAAAATATTTTTTTCTATTCTCTTTGGAAGTAACACTTTAATACACTGTACATGCACAGCCGAGTGGATTTAATTGCCATCAGTCCTACTCACTCGACTTCAATGTAAGTAAGTTAATATGTTGAAGAATGAAATGCTTTGACTAAAAAGTTAGCTCCGACTTTTAACCTTCACTGAAGTAAATTATAGTTCCTCTCCTCTGGGTCAACCACTAATGATGCTCAGAGAAAGAGATTATAGTTACTTTTAATCATACTGTTTTGCCATATTAATTTCAGTTAGTTCAGAGACATACATCTGAAATTCATTACTACCTAGATATACTTTCTTTGTTTTCTATTCATCAATTAGAAACAGATTATAAAGAGAGCAAGTAAAAGTAATTATTACGAGGGAAACTACTGCACTTTTAGGAATAACTAGTATTCAATTATTTAAGTCAGCAAGAATTCTTCTAGTGCCAGACATACAGTCTCCTTTCAATTTCAATTTATCTGCTGTGTTTGGGGCTCATATCATTGGAGAGCTAAGGAGAGCCAAGGCTTTATTTTTAAGGTACTTAATCCCCATGTTTCCTTCTGTGTGGTAAGAATGGTTACATTAAAATTTAAAGACATGAAAAAATAAGTTCTTGGAAATAGTTTTTACAACTTTGAACTCAGGGATGATTTTATTACTTTATAACACAGCTCCCCAGTACAAAAGCAGTTCTCCCAAACAACAACAACAACAACAACGAAGTGTTTCTACTGCTAAAACTATTACAATTTAAAATGAGCAAAAATCCAACCGAAACCACAAATCCTCATATTCTGGAGGCTCTGGGACTGAAGTCAAAGGAAGGAATCTCCAACAGCAGAGACAACAAAAATCAAGATGATCTTGGGCAGTGGAGAAAAGCAGAGCTGAAGAGAAGCAGCGAGGTGATGTATCATGAAGTGGCGAGGCCAGCAGCCACTTTCTCCACAAAAATCCCCGAGGCAGCAGAGCTCGGCAGAATATGCTACCTTGGGTCTCTCCTCTTGCTCCCTCACTTGGACTCAAAAACCTCTTTAGGACAACGTCCATCTCCTGCAGAACTAACTGGGACTTCGGGAGATGAGTGGGGCATAAGTTCAGAGATCCTGGCTTCAAGCAAATATCCCTATTAATAGAAAATAGGTGGGGGGGGAAGAAAAACAAAGAAATAGAGGAAAATATTATTTAGAAACACATAAGTTTGGGGGGAGGGGAGGGAGAGGGGAGAGGAATAACAACTTAGGTCCAGGGGAAATTATTGCTGGCCTCGAGGACTGTGGAACAAGGTGAGACAGTGAAGTTGCCCACCAGTTCATGTATCAACAAACACTCCTTTTCTCACACTTGACACCCAGAGCTAAGGTAGGACCAAGTCTAGCATCCTAATGACAGTTCAATTTCCCTAACACAGCTAAGCCAAAAAGTAACAATCCTATCTGCAAACTACCTCTTCAAACTAAATCTGTATGTAGAGAAAGATAAATCCTAAAACAATGTCTTACAAAAATCACAAAATACCCCGGCTGGGGTGGCCCAGTGATTGAAGGTGACCCTATGAACTAGGAGGTCGCAATTGATTCCCTGTCAGAGCACATGCCCTGGCTGCAGGCTCCATGCCCAGTGTGGGGCGTGAAGGAGGCTCCTGATCAATGATTCTCTCTCTCTCCCTCCCTCTCTCTCTCTCCCTCTCTGAAATCAACTGAAAAAATGACAAATTATCACATTTATATATTTGCTTACTCAAACATCTGATCTCAGCCCCCTCTAAATAAATGCCAATGAATCAAACACACTAGTCACTCCCGCTTTCACATAGTTGACAGCCTAGCATAAAAGGAAGACATGCTAAAAAAAACAACAACAACAACACAAAAATAAAAACACATCTGGATGGAAGTTGTGGAATTTTAAACGTGAGAGAAACTGTCCTGTACCAAGTTTTTTTCATAACATTGGGGTACGGTTCCCCCCCACCCCCACCGAAGAAGAATGAGAAATAATAAATGGGGTGTCGGGGCTACGAAAAACACTAACGATCGTAAGCAGCTAACACCCAGGAGAGACTTTACCTATGTGAAATAATTTAATCTTCCCAACCACCCTCTGAAAGACCTACCATTCTCTCTCCATCTACCAAGAAGGAAAGCTGGAAGAGGTTAAGGAACTGCCTTACATGTTAAAACTTCTAAGTAGCACAGGTGGGGTGAGGCACCGTGGCTCTGAACCCTGTTTTGCTGCATAGAATTAACTACGATCATTACTAATACAACCACCTTAGGCCCCCTCATCTGCGTGCATCCATTCATTCCTTCTTTTTGAACACTCTCACCTCTCTGCAGGTTACAAAGAAAAACCAACACACACACACAGAGACATTCCCAAGAGTATGCAAGTAACCAAGCGGCGGAGTCCAGGCTGGCGCCCAGAAGGGCTCGGTCTCCTGCACCCCAGAGCCCAGCTGGGGCTGTCCACCAAGT
>JAAGEH010000038.1:9482916-9526021 GCA_011751065.1 Lasiurus cinereus
CCATCGCGGGGAGGGGGCCCGGCACCGCCTCCCCCCAGCCTGGCGCCAGAAGGGCTCGGTCTCCTGCACCCCAGAGCCCAGCTGGGGCTGTCCACCAAGTTGCAAGCTCCATCACGGGGAGGGGGACGGCACCGCCTCCCCCCAGCCTGGCGCCCAGAAGGGCTCGGTCTCCTGCACCCCAGGGCCCAGCTGGGGCTGTCCACCAAGTGGCAAGCTCCATCGCGGGGAGGGGGCCCGGCACCGCCTCCCCCCAGCCTGGCGCCCAGAAGGGCTCTGTCTCCTGCACCCCAGGGCCCAGCTGGGGCTGTCCACCAAGTTGCAAGCTCCATCACGGGGGAGGGGGGGCCCGGCACCGCCTCCCCCCAGCCTCGCGCCTACGAGCCTCCCTAGTGCAGACGCATTCCACCGCCCGGCGCCCGCCGCGGGCCACCCCAGCAGGACCGGGTGCTCACCGGGGGGCAGTCGGGGGACCCTGGCAATCTTGCTTGTGATCTCCGCCGTGAGCACCGCGAAGTCCTGCTCGAAGCCTTCGAAGTCGGACGACATGGCGGCCCCGGAGTGGCAGGCCCGGCCGGACGCCTAGGTCGGGGCAGGGAGAGCGCGCAACTGGGAGGGGTGGGGGGGGGCCACACAGTCTAGGAACCCGGGGACCTGCCCTCGAGATGAGCGCGTAGAACCCGAGACAGCTCCCGGCCGGGCCGCTTCCTGGTTGTCCGTCGCAATCTCCGTCCCCCCCGGAAACTAGAGCGGGACGCGCTTTAGTTTCCGTTTCAGGCTTCAACAGGAACAAATGCTCTCCAGGCGAAGTACTTTAACGATTTCCTGCAAGAGCCCTCTCAAAAGAGTCGTCTTTCTAAGGAACCCCTGAAAGCTTTTTTCTAACCCCCCTCCACGTGGCGGAAGCGGCCCCAGCTCTCCACGGGACCGGTCGCGGGAGCTGGCTTCCGGCGGGAGGGGGGGGGGAAGTCTGACGCGGCGGACTTCCCGGAAGTGGCTGCCACGGAGACTGCGCACCGGGCCGGAGCGGGATTCCAGCGGCGAAAGCGCCGGCCGGCGGAGACCCAGCTTGGGGTCTCGCTCCCGCACTCCGCCTGCGTTTGCGCCCTGCTTGTTCTGCACTGGGAGGGGGGTGTGTGCCCCGGCTGAAGTTCCTCGAAAAGGAGAACATGTGCTCCGGGTAAGCCCCGACCCGCTCCGGAAGTGCGATGGCCGAGGAGCGGACACCGAGGAGGACCGCACTCGGGTGGGAGCCCTCCTGGCCGCGGGGCTGTGGCCGTCCTGTTGGCCGTCTCTCCCGTCCGCCCGAGGGAGGCCGGAATCTCCCAGCCACGCTTACCCGGACGTGCCTGCCCCGCAGGAGGATTTCTAAGAGCTCCACTCCGTGACACGGGCGGGAAACTGAGGCACGAGGCAGCGGCGTCTGTGGCGGGCGAGCCCTTCTGATGCTTCCCCTTCGCCTTGGGGCTTCGGGCCTGCACTCCCTGCAGGTGCATCAGGAATACCCGGCCCCACAGCTTCCCGGCCTCTCGCTGCGGAGGCAACTTCCTCCTCTTTTTTTATTTTTCCCTAAAATATTCTCATTCATCTTCTTTTTTTTTTTTCATAAACGCCCCCAGCCGTGATTTCACACACACACACACAGCTCTCTTCTCTCCTTGCATTGATCTTTGCTCTCACTCGCTCACTGCCTTCCCTTTGGCCCCAATAGACGCTCCTGGTGGTGTTTTGGGGGCACGGCCACAGGCAGATAGTGTGGACCGTGTCTGGCTCAGGCTTGAACGCAAAATTGGAGACTGGGGTTAAGAGGTAGTTTTAGAACCCCGGAAAGGGAGTCACTTTCATGGCTTGAAGGTGAAGAAGCTCTTAGGTCTGGCCCGAATCTAATCACCCATTTCATTTCCGAAAGTAAGGAAGTGGGAGGAGAGGGACTAAATCCCTGCTTCCCAGCTCGAAAATCTTTGGTCTCCTCAAGCCATGCACTGAAACGTTGGGTAATCACAGTCCCCAAGCCAATCATGGCATCCAGTTTACATGCCATTTAGATTTGAACTCTTCTATTTTGGATAAGACAAAAAAAAAGATTAAAGTTAGGTGAGGTAGATAAGTGATCAATCAAAGGACTTGTAGGCATGCAGATAAGCATCACCAATGATCACAGACACTGGGGGGTTGGGGTATGCCTGGGAGGGAGGAGGGGGGGCAATGGGGAGATATGTATAAAAAATTAATAAAAATTAAAAAGAAAAAAAAAGAGAAAATTCTGACACATGCGACAACATGGATAAACTTTAAGGACATTATACTTAGTGAAGCCAAAAATAAAAAATAAGGTGTTTTGGTTGGTTGGTTGTTTTTTTTGATCTTGGACAAGTTGATCCATGGTAGTGCACTGGTGAGATGATTTTTGTTGAGGGTGGTGATCAGAGTTAAGTCTAGTATGTAATAACATTTTTTTTTTACTGAACTTGCTCATTTTGTTTTCTTTAGGTTGGGTCTCAAACCAAGATACTGGATTCTCCTAGTTCAGATGAAGAGCTCTGAGCCTGGAACAGTGAAAATGGCCTAATCTGCATTCATATCGCACAAACGGAAGACATGACCGCCCAGGAACACACGTGGACTTGTGGCACATGGATATGTGTGCACAAAAAGAGGAAATCTCTAATTCCTTAAAGACAGGAAGACATTCTTCCTCACCAACATGGGTACTTTCTGCTCAGTTATCAAGTTTGAAAATCTCCAAGAATTAAAGAGACTGTGCCACTGGGGTCCCATTATAGCCCTGGGTGTTATAGCAATATGTTCGACGATGGCCATGATCGACTCTGTGCTGTGGTATTGGCCCTTACATACAACTGGAGGAAGCGTGAATTTCATCATGTTGATCAACTGGACTGTCATGATTCTCTATAATTACTTCAATGCCATGTTCGTTGGCCCTGGCTTTGTCCCTCTGGGGTGGAAACCGGTAAGAAAAAGATCCCTTTAGAATTTAGATGAATTCTAATGATAATTTAGTTTTTGCTTTATCTTCTAACCAGTAATATCTAACACAGACTGCTTTTTTTGCTAGGGTAGGGACTAAGTGCATTGCAATCACTGGTCATTTAAAGTTCAGATTATTTCATGGCTGTTTTAAAATATTGATCTAAATCAGTATTTCTCAGAGCATTTTCATTGAATACTTGTCTTGCATTGAGAAAAAATAAAATAAACATGGAGGGGTGGTGATGAGATCATGGTCATAAGTTTAGGAAACAGTGCATGTCACATACACTTATTTTTTATTTCACAAGGTAGTTTGGTTCCATAATCTTTACATCTAATACCTGAACATCCTCAGAACTGAGAAAAACTTTAGAAACTGTTGGTTTAAATCATTGAGTTTTAAAATCATTGCAGTGAAGATTGGAAAGTACAGTATGAATCAATTTATGGCTCCTTAAAATTTTTAGAAAGTTTATGCTTATGAATTTCCGTTTTTCTTGTTGAGGGACATCCCTTGGTAGCTGATTAGAAATGCAGAATCTTGAGCCCCACTCTACTGAGTCAGAATCGGCATTTAGTGAAATCCCCAGATGATGCTAAAGTATGTTAAAAGTGGAGAAGTACTAGCGTACTGTATTAAGTAAATAAAGATTTTTCATATTCTGGAAAATCTTGTAACTGAGGAGAAAAACCAAGGCACTTTAGGAAATAAACAGAGTATTATATGATGAGTGCTGGTGAAGTTTTAAAGGGAACTGATCATTTTCATTGGGGGACCTATGGGAGGAGTGGGAATTTCCACAGGAGAGGGGAAAAAGGCATTTCAGGCTGAGTGCGTGCTCAGAAACAATGGACAGATTATGTAGTGCAGAGAAGGCTGAAAGGCAGATTATGGAAGGCCTCAAATACATGAGAAATGATTAGACCAGAGGGAGTTCTTAGAGGTCTTCAAGCAGAGCTCTGACATAATCAGAATTGTGCTATAGGAATATTATGAGTATCAACTCTGATGTTTGAATCCCCTGCTCTAAATACCTGCCAAGTTGCCAGCTACCTTTTTCCCTGAACTCCTCCAGTGCTACTAAGATTTTGCATAAGTAGAGCCAACTGTACTCAGTGGTAATGGACTAGGAGTGTGCATAGGGAAAAAGAAATTAAAAATGACTCCTGGGTAATTGGGGGAGTGATGGTGCTGTTGCCAGAAATTTTATACGTAAAAATATTTTAGCTGAAAGAAAAGGATTGAAAGTACAAGATAAGATTCCAATCTCCACCGACCCCCATGAAAGAATATTAAACCATTAGGAAAGCATCTCTCTCTATAGAAGGCTAGTATGCAAAGTGTCCCCTCGGGAATTTACCCGAAGACCGAGAGTTCAATCACTCGCTATGACGTGGGCTGACCACCAGGGGGCGGCACAGAATGAAGGAAGGTCAGATGGGCTCTGATCACCTGTCCAGCCTAGAGACCCTACCCATGCACAGATTTTGTGCACTGGGCCTCTAGTTTACTCATAAGGTTTGTTATTATTTAGGACTAGAGGCCCGATCCACGGAATTTGTGCAAGCGTAGACCTGCCTTCTTCCGATGCCAGCAGACACCCAGGACCTGGGCTTTCCTCACAGCCCTGGCTTTGTCCAGAAGGTTTCTCAGTCTCATTAGCATATTACACTTTCATTATTGTAGATTGGTTATCTGATGTATTTTTTGTTTATGTTTTGCTGCCAAGGAAAATTCTCAGGATAGCATGTACCTCCAGTATTGTCAAGTGTGCCAAGCATACAAGGCACCACGGTCCCATCACTGTCGAAAGTGTAACAGGTACTGTCTGTCTTTGCCATTCACTTTAGGGCCTGATCACCTTGACAAGTGGCCTTTTGTTCTGTCTGCCCCATCAATCCTAATTTTATTCTGTGCAAGGTGGCTACTTTATAAACAATATTGTCAAAATACTTGTGTCCATAATCTCCATATTGTTCTTAAATCATCAACTCTGATAATAAATACATCTCTTTTGTTATATGTGAAAAGACTTTTCTAGAAAAATACAGATTAACTTTGCTTCTTGCCCTGCCAAGAGCATGGTTGAAAATCATATCTGCGCTGAAACCAATTTGACTCAGTGGGTAGAGCATCAGCCTGGGGACTGACTGGTCCCAGGTTCGATTCCGGTCAAGGGCATGTAACTTGGTTGTGGGCACATCCCCAGTACGGGGTCATGCAGGAGGCAGCTGATCGATGTCTCTCTCTCATTGATGTTTCTAACTCTCTTTCCTTCTCCCTTCCTCTTTGTAAAAAATCAATAAAAATATATATTTAAAAAAGAAAGTCCTATCTGCACATTGTTGCCATAGAGCACGAATTAACTGTGCCTGTTGACTATCATTTTGACTAGCTTTTGAATTGTTCTGAGTCTAATTATAGAGGAGAGCCGCTTTTTTTTCCTTTATTTAGTTGACTAACTTTTACACTTTATACAAATCTAGTAAATAATCCAGGTGCCTGTTATCACAGTTTTTAATATGAAAAACTTACTGAGAGGAAAACTGAGTCACTATAAAAATATGAAATAAGCTAGAACCTCTAAAAATGAACAGCTGTATCCACTTCTTAAGAACTTTCTGTGAGAGTAGTAAGGATTAGGGAAACTGTAGAGGCAAATAAAGTGGGCTTGAGGACAGGCAATTTTCTGGCAATGAAAGGGAAGGAAGCCCGGTAAGACTTTGCTTATTACACCACATCCTATATTCAGTAGATGCTTGTTTATTAACTCAGAGGTTCCACATCTGAAGGATGAGGGGACAGGAAGGAAGTTAGACGCATCTGCTAGCTCCCATCAACCCCCGTGGAAATTTGTAAGTGATTTCGTTGAGTCCCTATTGTACTTCACTTCAGTCTCTGCATTTCAGAGCTGGAGGAAAACCAGGAACCATAGTCATTTCTTTATAATGAACCTCTCAGTGGGCCTCCTGACCTCTTTAAACAAATTCATAAGGAGCAGACGTCTTTTCATCAGAAGCTGTTTCAAAACCTGCTCTTTTTTGCCCTGTTTAGAATCTAAAAGAAGTCACTTTTCAGAGTTGGTTAAAAAGTCATGAAGGTGTTTTTCGTTTGTTTCGTGAATTATAATTTCTTTTTGACTTATGAACATGCTGGATTCCTGTTTGCTTGGTCTGTTTTTTGTGTTTTGTTTTAATCCTTACTTGAAGCTATGTTTCTATTGATTTTAGAGACAGAGGAAGGCAGAGAGAGAAACATCAGTCGGTTGCCTCCTTTAGGTGTCCCAACCAGGGATCGAACACGCAACCTAGGTATGTGCTCTGATCCGGGAATTGAACCCACGACAACCTGTTTGGTGTATGGGATGATGCTCTAACCATCTGAGCCACTCAGCCAGGGCTGCTTGATCTTTTGAAGACCAAAGTTATTTCAAGTCAACAGGATTTCCTGCCTCATGTTTTATGTAAATGTTTCTTGTTAGGTGTGTGCTGAAGATGGACCATCACTGTCCTTGGATCAACAACTGTTGTGGTTACCAAAATCATGCTTCATTCACACTGTTTCTCCTGTTAGCACCATTGGGTTGTATTCATGCTGCCTTCATCTTTGTTATGACGATGTATACACAGCTTTATAACCGGGTAAGTGAAAATGTTATAAAGTCATTCGTGCCAGATTAAATGGTTGATCAAGATTACTTTTGAGGTCCCTTTTGGAAATACATTTTCTATGTGGGGAAACACACTTTGCTTTACCTCTACATGGATTCCTTTTTTAAAAGCATTAAAACTTCATTTTTAAGATGAGGAAAGATTATTTTTCTCTGGAAACTCACCTTCTTAGCTTTGGTTGAATTGATGATTGTTTTATTCTGTTTGTTTGCTTATTTATTTACAATGGAACCTAGGTTCTCAATCTTAATTCATTCCAGGAGGCTGTTTAAAAGCCAAATCATTTTTTCCCATTAGGAAATAATATAAATTGAATTAATCTATTCCAGACCCCCAAATGTTTTCCTGTTTTAACCTTTCTTATATACAGTACATGTCTAATATACTATTTAATATATAAACACTTTGAAAACAAAAAGGACATGGAATATAAATGGACATTTAACAAACAGGAAATGAAGTGTACAGTAAAAATGAAAATTTAATTAGCAGCAACAAAAGCAAAAACCACAAAAATATTCACACCGTAATTTCCTGAGATGTTTGCAAGGTGAGGTTTAGTGGTAAACTGACTCATACTTTTGAATTCTCTCCTTTGTTTTTCACCTGGGAGATGAGTTACTGATCATACAAGTACCCACATGAAAGGGCTGTCAGGGTGAGAATCGAATTGTTTGAGATGGGAGATGATTGAAAACCAAGGTTTGACTGTATATTGAAGAAGTGGGGGGGTGGGGGGGAAAAGAGGGAGAAACCTCAATCAGTTGCTTCCTATAGGTGCCCTGACCAGGGATCGAACCCCCCACCTTTTGGTGTACGGGATAATGCTCCAAGCAACCGAGCCACACCAACCAGGCCGAGTATATACTTATCACATTTCAAACTTGGTAGCTACAGTAAGAATAATTAGGAGGGCAAAAAGGAGAACAAGAAGAAAGCACAACCTGAGGGCTTTCCTTTTCCGTCCCATTCAGGGGACAAGTTGTAGTTCTTTTGCTTCTTTCTAATCCCAGTGCCCTAGAGCAGCGGTCACCAACCTTTCTTGGACCACGGATTGGTGTCTGCTGCCCTAGAATGTGGCTTATGGGGCAGGAACAGTCCTAAAACCCCTGCAACAGGTTGAGTCGATTTATGGGCAAGTAGTCATGAGATAGAGTTCAGGGGGCACAAATTCAATGCCCTGAAGAGGCCTGCAAGGTAAAGGAGGGACACAGCCCTCCTGGACTGTGCACACTGGGGACCATGCCTGTCTCAGGGAGGACAACCCATATTCCATTTCAGCCAGCTTTTCTTGCTTGGGAATCCTGCTCAGTGATGCCAGATCTTATGAAGAAGAAATCTTTTTTTTTTTTTAAATGTGAAGTTTCCTGCTTTTTATTTTAGTTTATTTTTAAATATATTTTATTCATTTTTTTTACAGAGAGGAAAGGAGAGAGCTAGTTAGAAACATAGATGAGAGAGAAACATCCATCAGCTGGCTCCTGCACGCCTCCTACCGGGATGTGCCCACAACCAAGGTACATGAACCGGAATCAAACCTGCAGGCTGACGCTCTATCCACTGAGCCAAACCGGTTTCAGCTAGTTTCCTGATTTTTAAATGTGGGCTGCTAACTAAATATTTTAGAACATTTTGCAAGCCAGGCAATACACATCTGTAGGCCACATTTTGCCTGCATTTTGTCAGTTTTTCACCTCTGGTTGTGGAACACGAGGGAAGAAACAGCTGAACCCCAGGCTGTGTTTGTTGCTGTGGAAGATTACTGTAAATACAGACAAGCAAGGAGGAGAGGGAGACACGGTTACAACTTAGATTAGTGTCTAAATCGGTGAACTTAGTGTTGTAAGTGCAAATTAATGTTTATGGGGTATGCCTAACACCTTTTGAGGGTGCAATGAAAAACAACCCCCCAAAAAAAATAACATTTGAGAATAACTAAGAACAATATGGCGTATGAATGAGTCACTATGAGTTCAAGCAACAGTGTTAATTAGAAACAACTGTCTTTGCATTGGTCACGATTTCAAGCTACCATTTGTTGATCATTTTAATCAGATTGTTACCGTAGCCTAACCATTTATGACCATCCAGTTTCTGACTGTGTGTTGCTGTTTACAGCTCTCCTTTGGGTGGAACACGGTCAAGATTGATATGAGTGCAGCCCGGAGAGATCCTCTTCCAATTATTCCGTTTGGATTAGCTGCATTTGCTGTCACCTTGTTTGCCTTGGGATTAGCTTTAGGAACAACCATAGCCGTTGGGATGCTGTTTTTTATCCAGGTAAGTTCCTCGGTTACTTCTAGCTAAAAGCTGTCCAGTTATTGTGGCTGCTTGTAATGAGGACAGCCTTGATGCATCACCCAACCCTTTTTCAACTCTTAGTTTAAAATTAGCTGATTTGGGTTATTATACTTTATGTTTCTACTAGCCTGTGATCAACTTCTTTGATTATTTTTCCCAATGCCTGTAATTAAAAATCATGTTAGAAATAAACTAAAATTCTATGGTCTAAAAACCTACGTAAATGGAATTAGTTATATGTAGGAAAATCAAATAGAATTTAGACTGAATATATTCAACTTTTAAGGCAAGCAGATTACCTAGGTTGACTGAAATGAGTCACTTATAATAAAGTAGATTAATAATATATTTAAGGTTGATTAAAACAGTGATGAGATTTTAATAGCAAAATAGCATACTATACTATACTATACTATACTTACATATTGATTGAATGGATTATATCAATGTTTTATTTGTACCCTGAAAATTTTATTCAGAAGATAATCCTTAAAATACATGAATTATTATTAAAATAATATATTTAGATTTGCTTTTGTGTTTTATTTTGAGAGGTGTTGTAGTACAGTGATTAAGAAAAAGGTTTTTGAGTCAGGTGACCACACACTGTGTTACTTAATCTTTATCTTCACCTTTGGAATGTAGCAATAAACACTATGTTATAGGGTTGGTTAGTATGAAGATAATAATTTTTAATGAACCAAAGTTCCAGTATAAAATTTTGCTGTCTTTTAATTTTCAGATAAAAATAATTCTCAGAAACCAAACTTCTATTGAATCATGGATTGAAGAAAAGGTATTTAATACTTGTTTTCCTCAGTATCATTAAAGTACCGATTTAACTAATAGACCAGATTAACTAACAAATACCTAGAAGTGAAAATTTGTTTACCAAATGACTTCCTTAAGTCTTTTGCGAGCCACATGATTGATTTAATGTAACTCCAACAAATATGCTTCTCATACATTCTGAGATGCTGAAGAGTCTTAAGCAGCACATTGAATTTGGGTGGGGATTGATTTATACAATTTGGTAAACTCATACATTTAACAGGTTGATAGTTTTTTAAATTGAATTAACATCAAGAGCACCTATAACTGTAAGAAGCTTTTCCTTAAAATACTTTGCCTTGATAATAAAATATTTTAAAGTATCATTTCTAGTTAGATTGACATTAGATTAACAGTGCTTTTGCTCAGGACCAATCCTATCTAATAAAAGGGTAATATGGAAATTAATTGTCACTCCATCACAAAGATGGCTGTGTCCATAGCCACAAGATGGTGGTGCCCAGTCCTCTCAGCCCCGCCGGAGTCCCCCAGTCCTGCAGTGGAGGAGGAGGGGGGAAGGGAAGGTGCTGCTGAGAGCAGGAATGCTTGCTTCGTCTCCACGGCAATGAGGCAAGTGTCCTGCCCTGGCCACAGAGGGCCTCTGGGCAGTGCGCGGAGCGGCCGGGGCAGGATGCTTGCGTTGTCACCGTGGTGATGAGGCTAGTGTTTCGCCCGGGCTGCAGTGAGCCTCTGGGCCACAGTCCTGCAGAGAGCTGAGAACCATGAGGAATGGGCCGAAGCCATCAGGGCTCCTGGATTGGAGAGGGTGCAAGTCAGGCTGAGGGACCCCTCCCCACACCCTTTGCATGAATTTTTTTGCACCAGGCCTCTCATCTTCTATAATAATAAAAGCACAGTATGCTAATTAGATGACATCCTTCCGGTCAACCTTCCAGACAAAGCCAGGGCTGCAAGGGAAGCCCGGGTCCCGGGTGCCCAAGAGAAGCCAGTGCCAGCACCAGGGGGAAGGAAGGCCTACTCTTGCACGAATTTTGTGCATCAGGCCTCTAGTGCTCTTTTTAAAGTGCCATGCCATCCCTAGGAATTATTTTAAAATTGGTGCTTTGCTGCTGGGTAAAATATTCAAATAAATGATTGTATGAAGTTTACAGAAAATTTATTGAAATGATCACAAACTAAAATTTATACAACAGATTTCGACTGTGTTTGTTCACTTATTGTAGGAATAAAGAATGTATCTTTATACCACTAGGTGTCAGTGGAACTTAAGATTCTAAGCCAGTATTGCCTTAAGTTAAAGTTATCAATTTAAATGCCTAGAATATAATTTATACAACTCAAATATTTATGTATATGCATAAAATGTACACATAGATGCAAAATAAGTAAGTATATATACATGTATAGTGGTATAAAAACTGAAAGATGTGCTGGCTTTTAAAAATAATTGCTACAAAATTATGACTTCCCTGTTACACCTTTCCTGGCTCTTCCCATGGTGTCTGCAACCCAAGATACAACCATTATAATCTAGTGCCCCCACAAAACAGTCCTTCATCCTGGATAAACCACACTGCCCCTTAAAGCTGTTTGTCTGCATCTCTGCTCTATACCTGGATTTCTTTTGTTCTGCTGAACAGCAGGAACATTGAGAATTTCTTCTATATGGAATAAAGTTACTTACTTTTAATAAACACTTCTGAATTTATTCCTTAATAAGCTTATTTTTTCCTAAATAAGCTCCATCTGTCATTTTCCGAATGTTCTCATAAGAGATTGGTGTTGTGTGTCAATTTCTTTCAATATTGTGATGTTTAGTTAGCTCTTCTGTGTACACTAACATCACAAAGAGGAAGTATATTAAGAATGATACGAATTAGAGGAATAAATATTTTCAGTAGCATATTACTAAAAGCCATTTAAGGCATCTTCCATCTTTGTTATCCATAGGCTAAAGATCGAATTCAATATTATCAGCTAGATGAAGTCTTTGTTTTTCCTTATGACACGGGGAGTCGATGGAAGAACTTTAAGCAGGTATTTACCTGGTCCGGGGTCCCAGAAGGAGATGGACTGGAATGGCCAGTCAGAGAAGGCTGTCACCAGTACAGCTTAACAGTGAGTGTTTTTTATTCAAACTCTTGGCCTCAACTTCTTCCCCTTAATTTCCCCTTAACTCAGATGACATCGTAAAATTTATACAAAAATTTTTTCAGTATGTGGCCAAATGAATCTAAGTTAATAATCTAAGAATTCTTTGTATCATACCTCTCCTTTTATTTAAATCTCACCTTAACTCTTCATATCTGTAAGAGAAAGTCCTGATTCCTTAATTTGCTTTTGTCATATCTGGCTAAAATTACCTTCCAACTACTTCCAAACAGGAATCATCTTTACCAGTCAGCCGAGACTACTCAATATATACATCTTACACATTCCTGCCACCTGAATTGCCTGCTGTTTTTTCTATCTCGTGATCTCCTCTCTGTTGGAGTTGATTGAGACTGGTTTCAGTCCCACCTCTTGCCTAGTCCAGCCTCTGCTTCCTAGACTCCTCTGGACTCAGCACGTAGTCATATACACTCTTGTGTCGTAGCCCATGAGGTCTCATACTTTTATTTAATTCTTATACCTTCTATCTTTAGCTTCACTTGACATGACTGGGACAGAGACAGTGTACTTTCTTCACTTTCCCAACAGCAACCATGAATAAATGGTGGAAAGAGAGTCAGTGAAACGTAGGGATGATGTCCAGCTGAGACTTCTTTTGATGAATTTTGCGGGCTTCCTACTGCATCTCTAAAGAACCGTGAATCTATATGTCATCGTCACCTTGGGTCCTGGCCTGGGAGCTCCGTGAGGGCAGAGAGCACATCTCCCTGATCCTGGGCCGCAGGGGGTGCTCTGCGAATACCCACAGAAGACGAAGTTAGTGAGAGAATACTAAGAAGAAAACCCTGCTTCAGCGCCTGTTCTTAGTCACAGGGCCTTCTCTCCAGGCTGAGAAAACACAGGCGGCCTTTAAATTGTCAGCAGTTAAGAGATGCTGGGAAATTGGGAGTTTGTCATGAACCTCTGATATCAACATTGAGATAAGAGGCTTTTTATTTTTATATCTCCCAGATAGAGCAGTTGAAACAAAAAGCGGATAAAAGAGTAAGAAGTGTAAGTAATTCTTTTGCAATTTCTTTTTCTTGTTTTGTTTGTTAGATTTTTGAGTAGTTAACAACTGTTGGCTTTTATTAAATAATATCTCTTAAAATGTTTGTTGAAATTGAATGCAACTCACTTTTGTTTTCATTTAGATAGTTTGCATTGGAGGTTTGGAGGGAATTTAGTCAATTTATATTGCCAACAGGAAAATAATGTGCCTCAATATAGCGTGTTAGTATGAAACCCATCCCTACAGTTATACTGTGTAATATGATGGCCACTGGCCACATGTGGCTAAATTTGAATTAATTAAAATGCAGTCCCTTGGTTGCACCAGCCACATTAGAAGTGCTCAGTAGCTGCTTGTGGCTGGTAGCTCCCACACTGGACACCACAGAAGGGAACATGGCCATTGCTGCAGAAAGCCTGATGGGCTAGCTCTCTCTATAGTTAATTCTCAGCTGGGCGCTTGAAATGAAGGGGGAGCAAAGCCTTGAGAACCAGAAATGTCAGCTGCCTCCTCTGGGAGAACAGGATGGGTAGATAGTTGGGAGGGAAAGACTTGTCACCTGATATACCTTTAACAGTTAAAATTCGAAATAGAAAAAGTGCAGATGATGAGTAAAGGTTAAGATGTTCTTCTGATCACTGATGACAGGTTCGCTATAAAGTAATAGAAGATTACAGTGGTGCCTGCTGTCCTTTGAATAAAGGAATCAAGACATTCTTCACGAGCCCCTGCACGGAAGAGCCTCGGATACGGCTGCAGAAAGGGGAGTTCATTTTGGCCACGAGAGGGTTACGGTGAGTGGTGGAGAGTACTGTGTTGCCTCTTTAATGACAAAATTGACCTTAAAAAAGTAACTTTAATCTTTTAAATATTTCAGATACTGGTTGTATGGAGACAAAATTCTCGATGATTCCTTTATAGAAGGTATGAAAATGGAAGCTCAAGACTGCTGGCAATAATTTCTGACTTCCCAAGAATAACTTTAATAAACAATCCCATATCGCATGTATCAGGGGAACTAAAGAGAAGAGCACATCAATCACTAAGCACCAGAAAGAAACTCCTGGTATTGTGTTAGCTCTGCCTAGCACTGGGATTTATTGGGTCTTTTTAATGAAGGCTAACATTGGAGCTCATGTCTAACTGTGGGACAGGCACTTCCCATCAGCCCTCTGCGGTCAGCATGATCACTTACACTTTATTGACGAGGGAACTGAAGCAGAGACCCAGGCACTTGCCCAAGGCCACACTGGGAACAGGTAGAGCTAAGCTGTCTAGTTCCAGAGCCTGTGTGCCAAATGCCTAGGCCATGTGCTCCCCCCTCCCCTTTTTTTAAATATGTTTTTTATTGATTTTTAGGGAGAGGAAGGGAGAGGAATAGAGGTAGAAACATCTATTGGCTGCCTCCTGCATGCCCCCTACTGGGGATCAAGCCTGAAACCAGGGCTTGTGTCCTAACTGGGAATTGATCCAGTGACCTCTTGGTGCATGGGTTGACACTCAACCACTGAGTCACACTGGGTGGGCACTCCCACTTTGAATGAACATCCGCATATTATCTCCCCAAGCCCGCCCCCCCCCCCATACACACACACACACACACACACACACACACACAGTGCCTCTCTCACTCTAAACTTTATGTACCAGAATGGTTAACATTTGTTAACATTAATGAATCTACATTCACACATTAAAATTGTTCCCTTTTACTACTAAAGATTAACCTAGGATGCTCTTTTAAAAACACTGGGTTAAACGTAAATAAATGACAGCTTAGACAACCTTGATAAAGACATTTATATGTTAGTAAAACTCTAAAAAGGAAATTCACAAAGGCTAAGGAAGATAGATCCCTGATATGAATGGAGTGTGACCGTTTGCCAAAAACACCCTGCCATCACACATGGGTAACTGGATGCCCCTATTGAGAAGTGCCCCTCAGTTCCCCTAGGGCCTGTTCTGAACTGCATTAGCTCCTTTCCCAAACAGAATTGGGAAATACCTGGTTTCTAGCTTGTTAGGAGCAAGCAGTTAAAAGCCTTATTTTCCCCAACTCAAACTGTGCTTATAAAAGACGATAAAGAGGAGAAAATGTCAAGTCTGAGTAATAGCTTATTAATTTGACGTACAGGACTTACGGGTCTTGGTAAAGTCATTGCAGTGTAGCTGACTGTTTCACACCAATTTAATTTTCTCTCTCAGGTGTTTCAAGAATCAGAGGCTGGTTCCCTAGAAACTGCGTGGAGAAGTGTCCCTGCGAGGCCGAGACAGAGCAAGCCCCAGAGGGCGAGAAGAAAAACAGATAGCCACGATTAAAACCCAGCGATTCTCTCAGTCCGCTCCATTACTTGAAAATTGCGCATATCACTAAAGATTTATGCAATGAGCCTACTCTGGTTAAGGTGTTCTTTTCCTCCAAGGTGCCCTAGTGCCACGATCCAAATATTGTGCTGAACATTTTGAAATGGAGAAGCCATTCTGCTTATGCCTTCGAATCCCTGCCCCTCTTGGCCACCTCCTCCTCGCCCCAAAAGGAAAAAAACACTTCACCCAAGTAAGTCAGTTGCATCTTCTCCAGGTTATTTTGCGCCCTACACACGATGGACCTCACTTGCAGATACCGTTCCCCCTTTGCCAGGAGCGTCTGCATGTGATGCTTCTGTCCCGTTTCCCCCTCAGTTATTTCTTATGTAATATTCTAGATACTATAGAACTTAATTTGTCAGATTCACTATAAGCTCAGATTTTGTTACCTGTCTTTTAATAATGCTTATTTTGTCAAATCAAATAAAGATCATGGATGTTCTCTATAAATCATAGTTTTTTACTTAAAACATCTTTTTTCTCTTTGATGACTGAAAACGTTCGTCTTAGTTCCCTATGGAAAAACTGCTTTGCTACCCTGTCCAAAATTGGCATCTTTACATTTTCATTTTTATTATTATTCATCCTCACCCAAGGATATTTTTCCCAGTAACTGTTAGAGAGAGCGGGAGTGAAGGGAAGGAGGGGCGAGAGAGAGAGAAACTTCAGTTGGTTGCCTCCTGCATGTGCCCCAGCCTTGGCCAGGGATTGAACCTGCAACTTAAGTACTTGCCCTTTACTGGGATTCGAATCCATGACCCTTTGGTGCTAGGGCCCATGCTCCAACCACTGCTCAGGGCAAAAAAAAATGGCATCTTTAATCCTGAGTATTTAGACATAACTCTTTGCCTCTGTAAGTAAACCCCATTAATGGCCTGTTGAGATCACAGCATTCTAGGACACTTTCAACTGGCTGATGTTGAACTGCTCATGTACACTTGATTCTCAAAATCTGAAGCTTATGCAGGTGATAAGAATGCTGCTGGATTGCATTCTTAAAGTCGGGTGTATCTAAACATATGACTGGAATGACAGACGTCACCTATTTCAATATTAATTTTTTCCAAGGCAGGGAACTGGAGCTCTGCGGGTCAGGCTTGTAACCGTTAACAATAAGGGGAGGGCACTTGGGAATCAGCAGTTACTGATACAAACTGCCCCATTCTAGTGAGGGCTAGCGAGGGAGACAAGTGAAAGACGTGTCACATGGAGTCACGTATGTGAAGGTGGGAGGGTCTGATGGATGTGACTTTGGAAACAAATGACAGGACAGATCATGTACCTCTGGGAAGTCCTGCAGTTTAGGCAGAAACGACAAGAACTGCAGGCTGCAATGCGCCTGGCCTGTTTGAGGAATGCGACAGCAGTCAGTGCAGGTCAGCGTAGGAATGAGCAAGGGCGGTATGAGGAGGTCAGGGGATAATAGGAGCTAGGCATGGCGGGACCTGTAAGGTAATTCCTGCTTCCCTTTGGCGACTGAAGACTGGATACCTCTTCAACTTTTCTGAGTGTAGAAAGACCAGGAGTGCCCCGGGCCAGTGTGGCTCAGTGGTTGAGCATTGACCTATGAACCAGAAGGTCACTGTTCGATTCCTGGTCAGGGCACATGCCCCAGTTTCTGGCTAGATCCCCAGTGTGGGGCATGCAGGAGACAGCTGGAAAATGATTCTCATCATTGATGTTTCTATCCCTCCCTCTCCCTTCCTCTCAGAAATCAATGAACATATATTTAAAAAGGAAAAAAAAAATAAAAAAGAAGGACCAGGAACATTCTTTTCACTCCAGTTAGAGGCCAGAAAGAAACATTCAAGATTAGAGTATGACAAAGACAGTAAAGGACAAACATTAATCAGGATCCTTTGGAGTTAGGGCTCAATTGTCACTTGTTTTGTTGTTCGCAGCTGTGGAGCAAGAAGGCCTGGTCCTCTCAGTGCAGTAGTCGCCTTCAGTAGTTACCTTGGTTGCATGCTAGAATCACCTGCGCACCTTTTAAAATTCCCAGTGCCACGGCTATGTCCCAGCCCGTTTCAGTCAGAATCCGTGGGGTAACACCAGGGGTGGTATCTTTCTAAACTCCCAGGTAATTCTGGTGGGCGGCCACGTTTGAGAGCCACCAGCTCACATGCATGTTAAGTGGTCCTTGTTTAAGGCTGATTCTCATGGTCCGTGAGGAAATACACACCTCAGTGTAAGTATCCACAATAGTTTATTATTTTAAAGACTTTACAAGTGGAAGCAACACCTATTGTCTGGGGGTGAGCCAGAGCAGAAGCTGGAGTTCCCGGGGGAAGAGGCCAGTGGGTCTCCTCTCAGAGGAGAAGCCTGCTGTGCAGGCCGGTCTGTGTTCCCAGTTCAGGAGGTTTTTCCTCGGTGCTCGACTTCATCCACTGGAAAGTGCACTTGACATTGTTCCAGCTCCTTCCCCTACAGCTTCCAGCTCAGCAGCAAACTGAAAGGGACAGATTTCGTCACCAGTGGTGTCCCTGTAGATAACACCGGAACATTCTTTCGCACACGTCAGAGGCCCAACTTTTCATTCTCCTAAGTCAGACAACTAGAAGGGCTCGGAAATACTCAGTACACACAAGCACATAAGTACATGGAAGAAATCTGTCTTTCAGATTCAGAGCCGTGGTAGGTCAAGACTTGATTGAAAATTCTAGAGGTCTTGTGGAGTGGTTAGAAAACGAATTATGAAACAGCTTGGCAGAACTTAAGCGTCTCTGGAGCATGGGAAAGCCTGGGTGGGGACTGTTGACAGTTCAGTTTTACTGAAAGTTCTACCGAAAGAATTCACAGAAGGTCACGTACACAGGCAGGCGATCATGAGGAAGGGACAAAGACTATGAAAGGACTTTGAAGAAAGGCATGTTCATGAAAGTAGCTTGAAAACCTGAGTGTCCACAACATTTATGATGGGAAAGATGTCATAAGTCTTTTCTTCTGTCTGTTGTTTTATACTAATTAGACTGGGTAGACTGGACATCTTCCGGACAAAGCCATGGTTGGTGAGGGCCGAGGCAGGGGCAGTTAGGGGTGATCAGGCCAGCAGGCAGAGGGGTTAGGGGTGATCAAGCAGGCAGGCAGGTGAGCAGTTAAAAGCCAGTGGTCCCAGATTGGAGAGGGTGCAGGCTGGGCTGAGGGACTCCCCTCCCCCATGCACAAATTTTGTGCACCATTATAAGTCTCTCAATGCTGTTTTTTAAAGCCCCAAAACTATAATTATAATTTAATAGGTAAAACCACAGACAGAAGAAAAGACAAAATGAATGTAAGGCTCATTTTTAAGCCATGTTCCCATGGGAGGCTCCCTCAGAGCCCCTTCCAGCCCAACAGTACCTTAACCTATTCCTGCATGTTCTCATACAGGCTGTTGATTTCGGTCTGAAAGTACTTGGAAAGCTCTCCACGCTTTGCTTTCAATGTTGGCGTCAAGAGCCCGTTTTCAATGGAAAAGGGCTCTGGGTGAAGATGGATGCTTTTGACCTGGAAGAGAAGAATGTGCACACACATGCACATTTATTAGTGATTGGGAATTTTTTGCAGAGCCCGCTAAGTGCTATGTGAAGAACTTTACAGAATTTTTCACCTTATTAAAAAAAAAATGGGTTTGAGGAAGTGGTAAAGAGAAAGAACAGTAACACATACCCATTCTCAAACACTAATAATTTGGGAATGAGATGGGTAGGGAGAAGGGGGAATGAATAGCAAAAAAGTCACTGTACAAATAATTACAAAAGGTCGCTGCCATTTATTGTTGATGGGTTCATGGCATAAACTCTAAAAGCCAGTTCCTGGGAAATGGTATATTTGAAATCTACATCCACTTCCTTGGACCCTGTACATTTAAACTCCATTATCAATGCAACTTTAAAACTTCCTGAATGACTTGAGAGACCAGGAAAACATCCGTAGTACATACCTGTTCAAAGGACTTGAGGCCACCTTCTTTCCCAATTTTCTTCAAGTCTTCTAAAATGGCTTCCTTTATAATCTAAGAATGTGAAACATGGCTTAAAGCATGGCTGTTTGAAAAAGCCTGCATGAAAGGTTAAGCATGAAATGACTCAAAATTCCTACAAGTGCTTGTTGGGATATAAGCAGGATATGGACTTCCGAGCACAATTCATGCTTAATATTATTCAAAAGGGAAATCTGAATTGTAAAGGGGTTTTCTCTAAATGGCATTTTTAAATTTTCTATTTTCCAATTCCCTCCCACATAAAGAACATCTATACTAATAAATGAGTAGTATACTAATTAGACTGGGTAGACTGAACATCTTCCGGACAAAGCCATGGTGGTGAGAGCCGAGGCAAAGGTGGTTAGGGGTGATCAGACTGGCAGGCAGTCCGAGGGGTTAGGGGTGATCAAGCAGGCAGGCAGGTGAGTGGTTAGAAGCCAGTGATCCCAGATTGGAGAGGTGCAGGCTGGGCTGAGAGACACACACCCACGTGCATGAATTTCATGTACCGGGCCAATAGTATTACTATAGAAAGAATAGTATTGTTATTTTTAAACTCCCCATCTTACCCTCCAATCTAATAAGACTAGTGTTTAGGATTCAGCCACCTGCCACAGAGTCAAGAAGAGCCTATTCTTCAGATAGAACGCTCTGAGAACTCATGGGTGCCCAAGCTGGTAAGACTCCCCTCTCCCACGACGGGCCTCAGGGAGGTGGGATGGGGGGGTACATAAAGTTTTGCTACATGAGACTTACTTGGTTTTGACACAGTTCTTCAAAGGAGCCCTTAACCCCAAGTTTGGCTGCAAATGTGGGGAGCACTTCTGGGTCAGGAACCACCACTGCTACTAAGGATGACTATGGAGAGGAAACAAGGCCAGTAAGAATTATTATACAGAAGCTTCTCAGTGGCTAACGAAGGCAGGATCCGATCTTTGAAATAGACATCTCCCAAGATCTCTGATGCAGTACCAGTGTCCTACTCTTTCCTCACCAGGTATCTCAAACTCTCCTGGAACTCGAATCCCATTTTTCCCTTTACAAAAATGTTCTACTCAAATTTGATTGATCAAAAAGAAGTGGTGTTTCAACATTATGCTTAAAGCATCTCTGGCCTGTCCATATCAACCCTCCCCAACTCTCCAAAAGCTAAGTTCAAGTCTAGTGTATATGACACAGTTTGTGCCAGAGGACTTCTATTCCACTTGGGTCTCCTTTTACTGAATGGCTACCCTTTAAGTATAACTGCTTATCAATCCTACAGACTTGTTTACAGAATCCATCCTAGTTTTGTTTACAGAATCCATCCTAGTTTCAAAAATATTATTTGCATCTATATTACCTTATTTTGAGATCTGGAATGTGGCTTGATTTCTTTCATTCTACAAGCT
Source organism: Lasiurus cinereus (assembly GCA_011751065.1). Taxonomy (NCBI): domain Eukaryota; kingdom Metazoa; phylum Chordata; class Mammalia; order Chiroptera; family Vespertilionidae; genus Lasiurus; species Lasiurus cinereus. The sequence continues at coordinate 9,503,555 of JAAGEH010000038.1, forward strand.
TATATCTTCTCATTCTAAACCCACTGAAACAGAATCCTTGTAGCCACGAGGATCAGCATGATCTGTGCCTAGAAAGGGCTATTGTTAAAATAATGTATTACCCGTAAGCTCTCCCCATGCACAAAAATTTGCTGCACTGGTCCACTCCTGCTGTACACGTTTTCTATCTTCTCGGGAGCAATGTATTCTCCTTGGGCCAGCTTGAAAATGTTCTTTTTACGGTCAGTGATCTTCAGAGTTCCATTCTAGATGAGACAGACAGAAGACGGCGTCAGTGTTTCTGAGCCCCCGTCAGTGTTTCTAAGGGCTCCTTTGAAGAACCGTATCAAAAACAGTTCTTTAAACTTGGCTTCTCTGGAGACTTTTGAGCCATCTTTCACTTCTCTTTCTTGGCTTTGAGGAAAGGGTAGGAAAGCAGCTTCCAGTAAGAACCTGTCTGTACTGTGTGTCTCTTTTGAGGGCCAACATGAACCCTGAGAAAAAGCCCCCAGGTCCTGCTGGGGTTGTGTAAATGGTTGTCTCATCTGCCAAAGAAATTTTGTAACCATAAATGTCCAATAATTTAATGCCCAATTACCCCATTTCCAGCACTCCCAGAGATAGAGAAGGAAGGATCTTTTATTAAGAATTTGGTGCCCTAGCTGGTTTGGCTCAGTGGATAGAGCATCAACCTGTGGACTGAAGGGTCTCAGGTTCAATTCTGGCCAAGGGCACATGCCAGGGTTGCAGGCTTGATCTCCTAACTTGGGGGTGTGCAGGAGACATCCAATCAATGATTCCTTGTCATCATTGATGTTTCTATCCCTCTCTCCCTCTCCCTTCTCTGAAATCAATAAAAATACATTGAGAGAGAGAGAGAGAGAATTTGGAATAAGTTAGATCTCCCCCTCCTTGACTCCATTTTCTGTATCCTTCCTGTTGGATCTGGGAGCAAGCTAAACAGCTCTACTGTGCTAAAGCTAATCAACAAGTCAGTAATGGTTAATACAGAAGTAGGGCCTGGAGGGCTCTCTCCCCAGCCACCAGGGGTCATTTGATGTCTCTGAGCTCATTGGTCTAAGGAGCTTAGGCTCTTAGGGATTTGAATTGCAGAATTGGGACAAGTGATAAATACAATCCACATGATCACGCCATAAGTAGGGCAGTAGACTGAACCAGCCCCGGAACCATCAACAAAACAAGGCTGCTCAAGAAATAAGCCAACAATCCAGCCTACCAGACATGATCTGAAAGTGATTAATAAGGCTAAGCCCTTTAAAACTCCAATGTGGGGACGCATGCATTGCCTACATTTTACGCTTATTAGAGCAGAGAACTCATAGAGAAGCAGATAAGTTAGCACGATACTACTAGGCCCGAATCGATGACATTCATCACCAGAACCAGTGTAATCTGAGTTTTCACCAAAAGTTCTGTGACTATCGCTTAAATCTGGACACTATGGAGCCAGAAAGGAGTTTCAGGTCTGGTTACATCTCCACTCCCCCAGCATATAGTAGACACCTTTTCAGAGGGGACCTTGGAAAATCCCTTACAGGGCTCCTAAGTCTCCATCACAATTATGCAATTATTTCCTCTCTTCTTAGAAAAACAGATGGGGTTGGCAGGGACTACTTATCTCTGTTTGTTAGCAAGCTTTAAAAAACACGGAGCCAGATATTCCACAGAGAGAGGCAGTAAAGGTCACCTAACTTCTGCACATGCCTAGTTTAGAAATCTTGCCTCCTTATTTTGATGTCTCTGCCTATTAGGTGGAAAGAAATGAATGTAACCCTTTGAAACTAGGAAAAGGCAAATGGTGTTAACAAATCACAACTTCTTTCTCAATAAAATTAAGTAAAAAGAAAACAGACTACTATATCCCTTTTGTGGAAAAGTCAACTCATTTTCCTCTGGCTGGCAAGCAAATCTATTCCATTGTCATGGGAGTCACACCAACTCAGCTGATCATCCCCCTCCCATCTCTGCCCACCTTGTCGATAAGCAGATGGTTCTCCCCAGTTCTGTGGCCCATGCTCTCCCAAGTTTTGAAGGAACACTCACCGGGAGCCAGCGACCAATATCTCCTGTGTGAAGCCAGCCATCTTTGTCCAGGGCTTCCGCCGTCTTCTCGGGGTCCTTCAGGTATCCTTTGAACACGTTGACGCCCTTGATGCAGATCTGCACGTAAGAAGGTACAAAGTGATGACAGTGGCAGATACTACTGCTGCAGGCCTGGGTACTTGGCCAAACACCTGTTCCCACCCTTACATCATCTGATGGTTTCAACTAGGTGTGAAGAGCATTTGACTGTAATCCCCAGTGTGGAGGACAACAAAGTGAGGTTCAGACACATTGAATGCCTTGCTCAAGATCTCAAAGGGATCTAAACCACGCCTGTAAACAACGGTGTGCTCTCCTTGACACAAACATCCCACCACGAATGCGTTGCCGTGACTCCTGGGAGCAAGCCACCCACCTCTCCTTCACCGTTCACTGAGAAGTAGTTCATGTCTGGCACATCTTCCAGCTTCACATGATTGCAAGCCAGGGGGACTCCGACATGGCCTAGAACACACCACACTGAGTCAGCTGGGAAACTGTAAAACGGTGATCATTCCAGGAATATTTCAGAGATACTTAGGGATCGACGCTCAAAGTAAAAAGACTGAAAAATCATCTGCCTAGATAGGAAGGCCTGGACCGAAACCTGAGTTGGCTTCTAAACCCATAAGTCCAAGCTCAGTCAGAAGCCCTCTCCCAGCCACTGCCTCTCCTGCCCAGCAGACGGAGAACCTACCTGGTTTCCAGTCCCCGGGGAGTGTAAATGTACAGCCAGCAGTGCATTCTGTTTGACCATAAGCTTCAAACACCTGGGAGAACCAGAGAAGGGCTTTGAGGCCGACTCAAGATAAAGCAGGAGCTGGCCATGCTTTGAAAGAGGAGAAGAGCGAGGCCTCTGAGGATTGAAGGTCACTTCATGTCTTCATACCTTAGCCTGAGCTGCTAAGTCATCACATCTTAAGGCTTCACTCAAAAACCCAAAGGTCCAGAAATGGACCAACATATGGGAACTTATACCGTACTTTGGGAAATGGTAGCATTTCAAGTCAATGAGAAAATGAGTTTTTCAATGGAAGAAAAGACTAGAAAAAATATTTCTAAAACAACAAAAATGAATATTATTACTCTCTAAAGGACTCTTAGAAAGCAATGTGAAGGAGAGCCAAATTCTCCTGAGCCTATTTTTCCATAAGGAAGTGATAGAATGATGTATGGGATAAATACAGGTGCCAATAAGTGACAGATAAGGATGTTCAGTGTTAATAAGGGTTTTTATGTATCTGATAGGCTAGGATTTAAATGACTGGCAAAGGCTTTGACTGTCAAAAATGCCGGAAAACAAGACCTCATGTATTATTTGCAGAAAGGAATAAAAACACACACACAAAAAAACCAAAACCTTGCTAAAGGGAAGTTTGATAATCCCTGCTTGCCAGGATTTGTCCCCAAATTGATAATTGCATTCAATACTGATGAATATACAGGTATCCTTATCACTTCATTGATTATAACAGCAAAAAGAAAAGGTAAGAAACTCTTGTCCATCAATAGCAGACTAGTTACTTAGGTATATTCACCAAACTATTCCAAAACCATTAAATAATGTAGATCTCTTTTTTGACAAGACACAATATCAATAGGGCACTGTTTAACAAGTATGTTAGAACCCAGATGCCCTTTATGTAGGTTTCTATATGCATAAGAGGTGACTAGATGGATATTTCCTCCTGAGTTTGAGGTTTTTTGGGTGACTGTCTCTCTGGTACTTTTCAGTTGTGGTTTCCATTGTATTTAAACAGCCTCATTTGTTGCCCAAGTGAAATGAGCTCTCTTCAAAGGCTTACCGGACATCCCATGGCTGCTCGGAGGAACTCCAAGACCTGAGAGGAGATGGGGGCAGCGCCAGTGACCATGATGCGCACCTTCCCGCCCAGGTTGTTCTGTTCAGTGGAAACAAAAACACCTGCTGCAGCCTCTTCCCCTGGCTTCGTTTTCCTCCAAGGCCCACTCACCCACTATTGTTAGGAGAATGACACTTGGTAATTTACAAAATACAGTGGTACCTCGAGATACGAGTGCCCTAACATACGAGATTTTTGAGATACGAGCCATCGAGCGAGCGATTTTTGCTTTGAAATACGAGCAACATTTGAGATAGGAGTAATCGCAAGGATTGGCCAGCTGCACATGACCCACCAGTTTACCGCGACTTGAGCGTCTCATAGTTTCCCACGCCTCAAGGTTATGGAGCGAATTAAACTCGTATCTCGAGGTACCACTGTACTTAGAATAGGGCCTGGGCATTGTGGGAAGGCACTTAAAGTGTTAACCATTATTGTCACCACTATCCCCGATAGCTAGGACCAGATCTGCATTTTTAAGATTCCTCCTATAATTTGTAGTTTTGGTCCCTTCAAATGACTTATAATCTCAACAGCCCACCTTAAATATATAGATGAGAAAGTGCTAGAACCTAAATACTAATCATTTCCTGAACTTGGACCAATTCCCTTTAGTGACAAACAAGGTGGTCCAGGAGAGATCTCACCTGGTAAGTGAATACAGACAGTTAGCAGGGGTCTCCAGTTCAAGAGTTGCTTGTCCATCAACCTACCTGGATCTTCCTAAAGACAAGCTTGTCCCACAGACTGTCTCGTCTGATGATACCCCTTTTCACCTCTCCGAATTTACTGGCAATAGCCATTTTCAACATGAACTTCTTCAAGGGCGTCTTGGCTGAATTTTGAACCTGCAGGGTGAATAACCCTTTTTTAGTTGAAAACCGAGGAGAGATACTCACCAAAGCTCATCGGTGAGCAAGAGATGTTGCCATCTAGTCTCATAAGGAAGCAGCTCTCATAATAATAAAGAGCCCAAAGAATTATGTCCACATATAATTCAGAGCTCCAGTTCCTCCGGATCCCTTGGCAAACAACCTTGGCAACTGACGTAATTATGTCTCCAAAAGATGGTCAGCACCGATCTACAAAGTCACTTGGGACTATAGGTAATAACCAGCTCCATGGGCAGCACCCTTAGGGTTTTTGCTTTAGTCGGTCAAAGAAGGTCCCAGAAATCTGATTGTTTAAACAAGCGCCACCTCTCACCTGCTCCTACTCACCCCCTCCCATCCCATACACTAAACTTGGAGAAACACCCCTTTCTCTGTAACTGAAGTTTCCTTAGCCACAGCACACAAAGCCCAACAGATTTTTCTACTTAGATATTTCTTTCCTGTGGACTTACTGCTGACACTGTTTTCCAGGTTCACGTGCTTTTCCTCGTCTCCCTGACTCTGGCTTCATCCTGACTCTGTAATCATCAACCACACTCCTGCCCCAGGAGAGCTTCTCCAGTTCAACCCCAAGAAAGTGCCTCTATTTACAATGCTACATCCGGGACTCCGTGTTCTGGCTTTTGAGACAATATCCTACTGGAAGTCAGGTTCAAGGAAATCAAAGTTCTCTTCCAGTTCCAAATCCAGAGATGACTCTCATCCACCTTCTGTATGTACACTCCCATTTCTGGGCCTCCAGCCAAACAGGGCCGCCTCTCCCCACCCCTAATACTAACCGTGCTCTCGGTTCTGGGTATCTACTCACGCCTGTACCATTACTGTGTCAATATTTCACCAGCTTTCTCCAAGACCTACACTCAAATGCTGCCTGCATCATGTTCTTCCTGACACCCCTCTCAGCCTTAAAAAAAATCTTTTCTCAACTTTTATAAGTCTCCCCCTAAGCCGAAACCGGTTTGGCTCAGTGGATTAGAGCATCAGCCTGTGGACTGGAAGGTCCCAGGTTCAATTCTGGTCAAGGGCATGTATCCTGGTTGCGGGCACGTCCCCAGTAGGGGGTGTGCAGGAGGCGGCTGATCTATGTCTTTCTCTCATCCATGTTTCCAACTCTCTATCCCTCTATCTTCCTCTCTGTAAGAAATCAATAAAATATATTTTATAAAAAAAAGACTCCCCCTAACAAATCATGGACAAAGAGCTGGAATTTAGACTCACTCTAACTCCTTCTTGCATTTTTTTTAAATGGAAATGTATATACCTTTATTTATTTTTATTGTTTAAAGTATTACATATAGTATTACATACGTCTTCTTTTTCCCCCATTGACCTACCCCTGGCCACTCCCATTCCCTGGCACATGGCCTTACCCCCTCTTGTCAAGTCTTGCATTTTAAAAATAAGTCCTGGAAGAGAACTGTGTGTCAATACCATATTGTAAAATAACTCTCCTTCAAAAATTATTTTTAAAAAAGCCCAACCAACAAATGAACAAAAATTACAACAACCAAATATGACAATTCCATAGCATGATGAGCAGCTGTTAAAATTGTTAGCAAGTCTGACAGAAATGAGGGCTCTCAATGTCAAGGGATCATCTGTGTACTAGCATGCCGTCTGTCCTATAACTGGAGCCCCACGATAACACCTGGTGAGATTCACAAGCATGAAGGGAGTGCTAGGATCTGAGGGGTGGGACCAAACATGTGGCCTTGTGTTATTTCCTGAAGGCTCTCCTGTCTCTGGAAGTATGAGGTCAAGAGCCTGGGTGCTGTTATTATATTGCCTGAATTCAAATTCCAGTTCTAAGAGCTCTTTGGAGAAAGCAACTAAACCAAGATTTGAGTAGGAATCACACAAGATGAGCTTGAGACATCCTATGCCAGGAATCAACGAAGCTATTAAAAAATCACTCGGGTCCTGTCAAAGGACATATGAGCAACATGATGGGGCTCCCAACTTCTAAAATGGGACGCCTGACTTCCAAACTAGGAAAATTTGAACACAGAAGAATGAGTGAAATAGATTAAACATACAAATATGCAAATGACCAGTTCTTAATATCACAAAGAAAATAATCTCATTGCCCAGATTTAAAGATCACTGGGGCACCAATTCAGCATTCTGAAGATCGGCAGATAAAAGAATGAAATATTTGTTGTGTCCTTATGGGAGCATCGTAGCTAATGAATGAAAGAGAGATGATGGAATTAGAAAAACCACCATTTTGCAACCCCTAATGAAAAATAGAGGACTGATAAATGACAGCTAAAATAATTATGTGACAGCCCTGGCCAGTTTGGCTGAGTGGATAGAGTGTTGGCTTGTGGGCTCAAAGGTCCCAGGTTCAATTCTGGTCAAGGGCACGTGACCGGGTTGCAGGCTCAATTCCTAGAAGGGGGTGTGTAGGAGGCAGCTGATCAATGATTTCTTTCTCATCACTGATGTTTCTATCTCTCTCTCTCCCTCTCTAAAATCAATAAAAATATATTTGAAAAAATAAAAATAAAACAATTAAGTGACCATTTGATTCTGGCCCAACCCATAATTAGCAGTGACTCTGAGCAAGTTATTAAATCCTTGAGGCTCAGTCTCTTCACCTGTAAGTTAGGGATATTATTGATAAGCATGGGCCTCATGTGCTTTTGTGAGGATAAAATGCAGGTAGGTAGGTGCTGTGAAATCAGAGTCTCTTTCTCCAGATCACGTCTAAGTGGTCTCACCCAGAGGAAAGGGTGTTTTTTTCCCCATAATGGCTTTTATAAATGCGGCTGTAAGTAGATGTTTATAGGGAATGGTAGGCGATGGTGCAAGTGGACAGATTCTTAACAACGTAGAGTCCCTAAGAGCCGCAGTCAAGCCCGAGCCAGACAGTTCGTTCACCCCATGGTCAGCCCAGCAGAAGCAAGGCCAGTACCTTGTCATAGATCCTGTTGAGGAGCCGAGGCACCACGGGAAACAATGTGGGCTTTAGCATGCTCATGTCATCCGGCAGCAACCGGATGTCTCCCTGGAAGAACCCAACTCTGGCTCCGCAGGAGTACACAACAATCTGAAAGCAAAACCGAAGCGAAGGACTCAGAGCCAAAGGACTCCTTCAGGTGGCCCATTTTCAAGAGGCTGTCACAAGAGACTTGGCCACTTGGTGATGCTTCTTAGTCCATGGCAGTGGTCGGCAAACTCATTAGTCAACAGAGCCAAATAGCAACAGTACCAGGATTGAAATTTCTTTTGAGAGCCAAATTTTTTAAACTTCTCTAACACTTCTTCTTCAAAATAGACTTGCCCAGGCTGTGGTATTTTGTGGAAGAGCCACATTCAAGGGGCCAAAGAGCCGCATGTGGCTCGCAAGCCGCAGTTTGCCTACCACTGGTCTATGGCACTAAGAAAAAACACTGCCAATTTAACAAAAACATAATTATGAGACTGTCCCAATTTCAGAAATGTTGAAATGTGAAAAATAAAGATGCTTATTAGCCCTCAGTGGAAAGAACATCAGCCTGGGGACTGAAGGGTCCTGAGTTTGCGGTCAAGGGCACATACCTAGGTTGTAGGCTTGATCCCCAGTCCTGGTTGGGGTACGTATGAAGGCAACCAATTGATGGATGTGTCTCTCTCGCGTCAATGTTTCTCTCTCTCTCTTCCCCTTCCACTCTCTCTAAAAACCAATGGAAAAATATCCTCAGGTGAGGATTAAAAAAAAAAGATCCTTATTAGAATCAATATTTTATGAATCAGATATCAGCATTTTAGTCCAAGAAACTGGATCTCTCATTCATCTTTTCATGCATCAAAAGTATTTAAGAAATCTTTAAGAATAGAGCTCACAGCCAAAGGGTCACTCCACAGGGGATCAGAGAGAGGATTTCCCATTCCTACCACCACCTGTGCTTTTGAAAGACCAGCACTGCTTGCAGTCCTCAAATCGGCTTTAGCCTGAACAGCCCAGAGTCCACTCCCAGAGGGACAGCCCTCCTCCAGGCCACACCACCCTGAATGACCCTGCCTTCGACACTCTGGACATCTCCCCTGGATCAAATGCTTCTCCCCTGCCTCTCTGTGGGGAACTTCCTTCTCTCTAATCCTTGATCTTTTAAAAACTTGGAACCAAAATAAAATTAAAAAGAAGAGAAACCTCTCTGAACCCAGGTCAGAATGAAGGGTCGACAGTAAGCTCCTGGTTCTGACCTCACTCAACTCACAGGCACCGTGTGAAGGCGGAAGCAAGCTGAGCCTCGGTGGACACACACAGACTTAGCGGAGGAAGGCGCCACAGTGAGGTAGGGAATGCTGGGATTTAGACTTAGCTGGCCCACCCCCCGTCTGTGTGTGCCCTTTACCTTAAAGAAAAGGTTGTAAATGTTGGGGACCTGTCTTTGGAATAAAGGTGGGACTGAGCAACTCAGGACTCCCTTCCCACCTACCTGCTAGGGCCGTGGGGTACTCACCTGTACAACCCTCTCAAACATATGAGCCAAGGGGAGGTAGGAAATGCTCACATCCTCGGGGGTGGGTGCGAAGGATTCCTACAGATCAGGAAGAGAGAGGAGAGAAAGTCAGATTCACGCCAACCTTCTTTTCTAAAGAGATTTAAGAACTACCCCTGTTAACTATATGTAGTTCATAATACGCTATTGTATATTCGAAAGTTGCTGAGAGAGTTGATCTTAGAAATTCTCATCACAAGAAAAAAGAATTTGTAACTAATGTGTGGTGTGGATGTTAACTAGACTTAGTATGAGGATCACTTTGCAATACATATAAATATTGAATCATTACGCTGTACACCTGAAACTATTATAATGTCAGGCATCAGTTACATCTCATTTAAAACTTAAAAAAAAATTTTTTAAACTACTTCCTTCCATGAGTGCCCCATATAGGCATGCAGGGGGTGCCCTGCAGAACTGGTAGAGGAGCCCTGGATTGCGCTGGGGTGGAGGTCTGCAGGGACCCTCAAAGACCTCTGCTAGAAAATGCACAGCCCTCCACACAAAGATACACACACGTTTGTCCACACTCAACCTGTGTTGTTGGTTTTTTTCTTCTCTGCCTCCTCTAGCTTCAAGATTAAAATCTTATGACAGAGTCACATTCTAAAGAGGACCTCTTTTTCAAGCGACCACTAACCTCCACACATTTGAGGAAAGCTGACGCATTTGAGACAACATTTTGATGGGTTAGCATGGCTCCTTTGGGGTCACCTGTAGGAAGCAAGAGGTGGAGAGAAAGATCCTTTATGTAGCGAAGAGGTAACCTTTGGTTCTGAAATAAGAAGTGACATTCAATTCGTTCTATTCCAAAGAGGCAAGAGCTTCTCCTGTCACCAAGTCTTTGTACAAGAGGTATACGATTCTGTTTGTGAATGGTTAATGCTCCCAGAGATTCTACTGCTGACGGCCTTCTGCCCTCACACAGGGCTCAGCCATAGCTCAGATAGCAACACAGTTGAAAAGAAAAATCCAAGGAACCTCCCTGACCCCTGTGCTGTTTTTATGTTGAAGACTTCAGATCTAACACTGTTACCTAGCTATCACTTTATAAACTGGGCAGATGGAATGGATATAACGGTAGGTCCTCGTGGGCTACATGCAAATCCATTAAGAGTTCTAACAGGTAGGTAGCTGCCAGGAGGAGGTGGGGTGCACTGTGATCTTTCTCTTCCCCTGGCATGGTTTCTGAACTATCACTGGGTTATCTTGATTGAATGGCCATTCTAAGTGGCGGCAAGGGGAGAATGTGGTGGGTTGGGGAAGAAGGTCGACTTTATGATGCCATCTTTAAGACCCCTGAAATGCATAGCATGTAAACTCCTCCCAGTTACTTACGCTTACAGTTTTCTATTGGGTACTCAAAAGCCTTAGGTGGAGAGCCCCTACCAGCCTACCAGTGGTCAGTGACTCATGTTTTTGGCTGACCTGAAGTGCAGGCACAGCTTCATGGCACTGACCTGTGGTCCCACTGGTAAAGCAGATGATGCCCAGGTCTTCTGGTTTAGGAGGCTGGAGAAGAAGCACAAGGGCTTAGTCTACCATGAGCGTTGGGAGTTGAATATGCAAGATTCAAATTTAGGCAAAAGAAACTTACCACGGGTTTTTTGAAATTCTCCTTGCCTATATTCTACAAGAAAGAAAGACATAAGTTGAGTTGGATAGACACATGACAAGTACAGCCCTCTCCCTTTTCCATGAGAACACATCTATGGGCATATAACCAAAATTTCATCTTGGGGTCAGGCTCAGATGCCCTATGGAAAGCATAAGGTTTTTAGATTAAAAACCTTAAGAGGGAAGACCCCAAATGTCTAAACTTCCCACCATACTCATAGGTTTAATCATCTAGGACCATTGCTAAATCTTTTTGAATAATATATTTAGTTGACATTTCCAGGCTTACTACATATCAGACATTTTCCTGAGCAGTTTATATAATTATTAGAGGCCTGGTACACGAAATTCATGCACTCAGGGGGTGGGGACCCCTCAGCCCAGCCTGCACCCTCTCTCAGTCTGGGAGCCCTCGGGGGATGTCTGACTGATGGCTCAGGCCTGCTCCATGCTGCAGTGAAGGCGGGAGAGGCTCCCACCAGTGCTGCTGCTCTTGCCAGCCGTGAGCCCAGCTCAAGACCTCTGGCTGAGCGGCACTCCCCCTCTGGGACCGCACTGATCACCAGGGGGCAGCTCCTGCGTTGAGCATCTGCCCCTGGTGGTAAGTGCACGTCATGGTGACCGGTCATTTTGCCGTCTGGTCTATTTGCATATTAGCCTTTTATTATATAGGATTAACTCAACTAACTCTTTATCACCTCTGTGAGATGGAGACTACTTTACCCTCACTTTAGAGAAGGGGAAAAGGAGATGCAGAATAACTTGCCTCACTTAGTTCGAGGACATATCCTTAACTACCACCAACCACTGCACTTATAAATCCTCTACGTAGACCTCTGTGCAGGCTGGCCACAGACCTTTGTCTTCCGCTGGCATGGTTTCTGAGTTGTCCTGAGGCAATTGTTCTCGAAGCTTCACAGCATGAGTCTAATTTACCCCTGTCCCGCCACCCCTGGGGGACGACAGCCTGAGCACTTGTGGAGAGGTCGGGCCAAGTAGATGACAGCAGGTGCCCAGGGCATCAGGCCAGCCTTGGAGTTATGAGTTGTGTTTCAGACCATTACCTCAGCGTCCCAGAAGGTTAAGAGCTCAACTCCGACCTTCTCCCCTCTTTGCTTCAGGTCATCCTCGAAGGGATTCATGAGGATGATCAGTTTCAGGCCTGGAGTGAGGCCCTTCTCCACGTTTTCTAGCAGGACTGATGCCTTTTGGGGTGTGTCACAGACCACCATGGCAATATCAGCTGAAAGCAGATACAGAGCCAGAGGTCATCTTCGTGCTCTGCTACGTACCTGATGTTTTGTGAGGAGGAAGGGTTTTTGAAAATTTCAAAGCCAGTGGGTCCCCTAAGGAATATTCATTATGTCTGCAAATCTGATGGTAATGCGAAAACCTAGAACATTCCATTGACAACAAAGGAGTTTAACTGAAGCAGAGTTCCCATGAGTTTAGTCTCCAGAGAAGTCACACAATCCCTTCTGCTTAAGACCACAGATGACTCTCAAATTGCTTAGGTGTGGTCCCGTTAATGTGTTTTATTTGGGGAAGGAAGAACAGGTGTAGAAGGACAAGGAAGGGGCAGATGGCATTGTAGCAGACAAGCATTTATGATTTTAAATGTTAGCCTTTGCTTTGACAAGCATTTTATGATTTTAAATAGCAACGTCCTGATTGTGTCTAAAGTGGATCGCCTTACTTAATCTACTATTTCTGTGACAGAAAGTAGCCTCTTGGATATGTGGAAGGGCTGTTACTGTCCACTGAACTTGTACCTTTTAGAGAATGGTAGTTTTTTTCTACAGACTTAGTACAAACATTGGTTAACTGTACTGACTTACACTGACAAGAATAGGAACTTAGAAGTTTCACAGTGATTAATCATCCACTCTGGCCTTGTCTCCAGTGAGGCCAAAGTAAATAGCCCAGGCCTCTAAACTACATTGTCATACTGTGTCACCTTAAAACATTTCATTCTGGTTTGGCTCAGTGGATAGAGTGTCGGCCTGCAGACTAAAAGGTCCCAGATTCGATTCCAGTCAAGGGCATGTGCCTTGGTGGTGGGCACATCCCCAGTGGGGGGTGTGCAGGAGGCAGCTGATCGATGTCTCTCTCTCATCGATGTTTCTAACTCTCTATCCCTCTCCCTTCTTCTCTGTAAAAAAATCAATAAAATATATTAAAAAAAAAACATTTCATTGACTCCTCTATCTGTGCATATCCCTGCCTCCTGGGCTTTTTGTAACTTCCCTGTAAATTCTATGGAGTTTTACTACAAGACAACAAAAACATGAACATTTTTTTTCTGGCCACAGCATTCCAAGGGGAATCACTCAGATCTGGAGGAAGTACGCAGCTTTAAGAAAGAATCAGTGGTAATGGAATACCAAGTCTTACCCTTGTTGATAATGTATATGACGGCTTCTGAGCCCAAGGTATCATATAGGGGCACGGCTACCATGGAGTAGGTATAACAAGCCAACTCAGAGATGATCCACTGCATGGAGAGAAGGTCAAGTAAGGACAAGAGAGCACTTGGAAGAGGAAAGTATTAACTTGGTCATTTAGCCAACAATTGATTTTGTGGTTACTTTGCATTTTAAAAAAAAATCACCGTGGGGCTTTGGGGACTACCACTTTTAATGCCTCGAAGTACAGTTCAATACAGGAGCTCAGAGGCCCAGAGCTAACTAAAATACAAAGGTGGACCAGGATACAAAGGTAGAGTGTGATGAGTTCTGTCCACAGGAGCTATGAGAAGCATGAGGGAGCTTCAAGGAGACAGCTATCTGGAGCTGCTTTGGGGAAAGTGATGAAAATTGGGCAGGGATTTGAAGGACCGGTACGTTTTGGTTGTAGAAGGGGAAGCAGAGAATGCTTTCAGGGCGTGAACAGAGGTGGGATAGCATGATGTCATATATGCACATCAGGAAGCATGAAGAGGGACAGAACATGAGTCTAGATGCCATGGGCTGAATTGCAGCCCTAACCCCCAGTGCCACTCAAGTAAACCAAGGAGGTGATCAAGGTTAAATGAGTTCCAATTCAACATAGCTAGTGTCCTTCTAAGAGAGGGAGACATCAGGGGTGACAGAAAAGGTCATGTGAGGACACAATGAGAAGGCAGCCAACTGCAAGCCAAAAAGAGAGGCCTCAGGAGAAACCAAACTGGCTGACACCTCCATCTTGGACTTCCAGCCTGCAGAAGTGTGAGACAATAGAGTCATGTTGTTTAAACCCGTCGTTGCTGGTATTTTGTTATGGCAGCCCCAGCAGGCTAATTCACTAGGCTTAGCTCCTCATTGAGGCTGGGTGTAACAAATTAGTTCCAATCACTGTAATGTCTAAAATCAGCTTTCAATGGCCAGTCTCCATAGCAATGGCTGCCTTGCTTTCCTTGGTACAACATGCAAGTCCCAATTCTGATATGAATACGTCCTTTTCTAAAAGAGCCTCCAACTCTTATTGGCCAGTACCTTTCAGCCGCCTCATTTTCATCATGCAACGAACAGGCTGCCTTAAAATGACTCTGAATAAGCTGGGAAATAAGAGACGTCTCGTCACCTAGCTTAGAGCACTACACATACAATTAAGGAGAAATTAAGGAAGCCCGGAGCTGAAATTCTCTCAAGGGGAAGAATATTGAAAGAAGAGGAGATCTTTAAATAGTTTTGGTACGTCATCAACAAGCGTCAGAGAGCTGGATTAGGGGTGGGCTCAGCCCTGCCTCATTTTCTGAAGTTCACTTCAACGTGGTTACCTCTGGCCTGTTCTGAGCAAAGATGCCAACAAATTGGTCTTGTGACGGCTTGTATCCTTTAAACAAGAGACAGGATCCCAGGTACTCTGCTCGATCAGACACCTACAAGGGAGAAAAAGGAAGAGGGGAAGGGAGGAAAGCAGTCAAAACCCAAAGGAGACCGTCAGCTTGGTATATCACATCAGCAACAGACTCTATCCCAAACACGGGCCTCACTTACCTGCTTGTAGGACAGCCATCTGTAGGGCTGGTTTGGTTTTCTGTATCCCAAGCAAGGCCCATTGTCTAAAAACATAACATTAAGAGAAGATTACTTTCATTTGCAAATCCCTTGGAGCAGAGAAGGTCAAAGGGAATTAGGAAGAGACACACGGCATGTTGTAAATCTAGTTGGAGTGTGAACTTCTCTTTTGTGCCAAGGAAATTCAAAGGCAATAAGTAATCTGTTCTCAAAAGTAAACTACATCTGAAACCTGGAGGAAATTCTACAGAACAGCATGGCTCAGTGTGGGAATATGTGACCCCCTTGGTAACAGGTATTCAGAGAAAGCCAGGAATACGGACTAGCCCACGTAACGTGAACCAGTAAACGTCCCCAAGTAAACACAGCCTGAAGTGGATAATCTTGAACTGATCTTCCCTATAATAAAAAAAAGTATGTTCATAAAAATATAGAAAAAAATCAAAATATAAGCTGTTAACAATGTCATATAAACACCATTATTAATAGTGATATTATTTTCATAGTTCCTTTGCATATTCTATAAAGTTATGATTATGTGTGTGTGTGTGTGTGTGTGTGTGTGTGTGTGACCTGCTTCTTTTCCCTGTTTGATATAAACATTTCCATGTCATCACTCATTCTCTGTAGAGATTTTAGTGGTCTTATTTTGTCCAACTGACGCAGGGTTCCGCTGTAGTTTACTTTTCTCATTGTGGCTATTAAGGTTGTTTCTAAGTTTGACACCTTACATAAGCCAATGGAAAATATTTGCAAATTAATCAAATTGTCAAATTCAGCGAATTTTCTTAGAACAGCGTTTCTAAGATGAAATGACTGAGCTGGGAGCTGAGGGCGGTTGGAACGGCCCAGGTTTTTTATACTTCGCTCCACGGTGCTTCACACGCCCCACTGTGACAATTTGCTTTCCTCCACCAGCAACATTTCAAGTCATCGACACTGCATAGTACCTTTTCAAACATGTCTTATGGTGTGATAGGCTTAAAAATTATTACTTTAGTCAACATTTCTTTCTTTTAAAAAAATATATATTATTGATTTTTTACAGAGAGGAAGGGAGAGGGATAGAGAGTCAGAAAAATCTGATGAGAGAGACATAGATGTGCCCGCAACCAAGGTACATGCCCTTGACCGGAATGGAACCTGGGACCTTTCAGTCCGCAGGCTGATGCTCTATCCACTGAGCCAAACCGGTTTCAGCTAGTCGACATTTCTTTAACAGCGAGCCCGGTGGGACCTTTCCCTTGTTTGTTGAACTTTGTTTACTGTCATCTGCTCAGGCACTTTGCCTGTTGACAGGGGGGTGGCTCCTGAAACGCTGAGGCTCAGTCACAGGAGCCTCGGAAGTTGATCCGAGGCTAAGGAACAAGCCTAACTGGCTGAAAGGCCGAAACGAGACCAAGTTATAAATAGAAAAGTACAGGGAGGGGAAGGGGACCTGGTGGCTCTCGCCAAACTGCTGGGAGAGAGATTCAGGTCTGGACAAAAGGAAGCATTCAGAGAGAGGGCTACTAGGAACCCAGAGGTAGATACGTACATTTCAGACTAAGTGACGGAGGAAAAAGGAAAGAAAGCAGGAAAAGGATAGCTGCTCTGATGAGAGAGATGTAAAAATCAGTGGAGAGACTGTCCACAGGAGGCGTTCGGCCTTTTTCTTCCTGCTGAGACAGCTGCAGAAAAGCTCAGGAAGTCCAAGTCCCAGACTGTAATTTTCCACCAGGCCTGGCCAGTCCTGCGCTGCGAGGTGCTCAGCCCGGAGCGTGTGCCTCAGTGGTCTACCAATGAGATTGCGCAGGCATGAATTACTAGGGACAGCTACCATTTACGGAACGCTTACTCCGTGCTAGGCGCATTTGCTCCCTTGGTCTTTGCAACTATTGTCATCCCCCGGGTCCCGAGAGTCAGAAAGGCCCAGGACAGCTTCCTCAAGCTCACTCGGTGGGTGGCAGAGCTGATGAGTGTGGAAAAACCCACGCTGCATTGCCCCGTCACTTCCCTCCAGGTGAAAATTCTAGCAGAGGCCACGGCCGAGGAGCAAGTCAAATAATTGGCCCAAAGGGACACCAGCTGAGGTCTCATTAAACTCTATGTCCTAATCAGCTTCAGTCTAATTAGCCCAAGCCCCAATCAGGCAGTAGCCTAGCCTGTGATTAACTGACTCGGCTCAGATCTAGCTTCTGTTTTAAGGCATGTCTATCTAGAAAGAATCCATCCATTCATAACTGGGCAAAATCACTGGCCTGAACTCAGTAGAGCTGAAATGCAAATCCCACCCCCCAAAAAGCATTAGGTCTTACTACCTGGAATTCTGATTCAGTTTAACAAGGTGGAGCCAGAAGAGTTCGTTTTAAACACTATTCACAGGTGATTCTCAGCAAAGGCCATCTACTCTGGGTAGAGGTGGAAAGTATATGTTAGGGTTGATGTATTCCACCCCAGCAGGGATCAGAAGTGTCATTTTTCTGAGGAAATAGCCAGTCCTGGTCGCTCCTATCTGCTGACAGGAGGTGCCATTTTAACTTTATTTGTTTGGTTTTAATTTTATATTGAAAAAAAAATCTAAATGAAGTATCTTATCCTACATTTTCTAGTTCTGTCGCCTTCAGAATGTTCCTGAACCTCCGAGGCTCTGATTTTTCATTTTAAAAAGTGAGGAAGGGCCAAGACCGGTTTGGCTCAGTGGATAGAGCGTTGGCCTGCGGACTGAAAGGTCCCAGGTTCAATTCCGCTCGGGGGCATGTACCTTGCTTGTGGGCACATCTCCACTGTGGGGCGTGCAGGAGGCGGCTGATCGATGTCTCTCTCTCATTGATGTTTCTGACTTTCTATCTCTCTCCCTTCCTCTCTGTAAAAACTCAGTAAAATATATTTTTAAAAAAAAGTGAGGAAGGTATAGCTAATCCCTGAAGTTTAGGGAAGATTTGCAGATATTATATCAGCAGTGCCTATTGCATAATTAGCACTTGAAAGGAGCTATCTATTGAACATCATAGTCATAGCTAAAGGCAGAAGAGAAAGGAGGGATAAGAAGTCACAAAGACAAACCTATGCTTGGACAGAATGTCACCTCAAAGAAAAAAGACAGAGGCAGCGCTATCAGCCAATGGACTGTGAAAGGAAACCAGGATACCTAGCATTGTGTGCAATGATAAAAGATGTCAGTTCGGAGGCTTGATACGTCCCAAGTGAACCTACCAAAGCCCATGTTTCTAAGAAAGTTCAGAAGATAATTGCCACCTGTGATACCAAGAGTAGCCGCCTGGGGCAGTAGTGAGGTACTGGGGTCAGGACAAGGTCAGAAGTCAGGAGGCCTAAATGCTAATTCTGGCTCAGATCCCGCATCTGGAGAATTGCATTGATGAAAAGCACATTCCTAAACAAATACGGACTAATGTACTAGTGAGTTCATAAAAATACTTTCATACACATCATTGTTGACAGTTTCACAACGACTTGCAGGGAAGTTCTTATGTTGTAAGAGACAGGTTCAGAGAGGCGAAGTGGGTTGCACAAGGTCGTACAGCTAGAAATGGAAAGACGGGATTGCAAACCCAAGGCCGTCCTGCACTGCTTCCTGATACTGTGATTTTCTGATTCCTGCATCCACTCTAACCCTGCTAATGTGCCCTGCATTTTCGTATGTAGGGATTCAACCCAGACTGCAACGAGGTTTCTAGAAGTGAGACGGGGAAGCAGTGATAGAACAAGACCCCGATCTGAGTCTTCTCACGGGCCAGGTGAGAATGCCAGGCTTACCAGACACAGCAAGTCCTCTCTTAAAAACTTCGTACATCGTCTTGGCATCTTCGAAGTAGTAGCTTAGCAGCTCATTGCTCTTCTGGCGAGCATTCTTCCGTGCCCCTCCCTAAGACATAAGGCCAAATTTAGGGCAAGCCAGAGTCCCTCAGCACACTTTCCAAACCCTTCCGAATTGAATAGAAGGGGATGTAAATGCTGACCACTGAGGTTACAGTGGTTACCCCCATCTACCCTCCAATCCTATTCAATCAACCAAGTCTTTAAATCTCAACACTGAAGTCTCCACATCATAGAAAACCAGAGACTATCACAGTTATTTTTGGGGGCTATCTCCTACCACCCTTCTAGGAACACACACACATACAACACACACGAGAAATGATAATAGAAGGGTTTTTTTGTTGTTGTTGGGTTTTTGTTTTGTTTTACCTTATATCTCCACAGGAAAATATAGCCCTATTGAGTATCTGTTACATCCTACAGAGAACTTCTATCTTAGGTCACAGCATTAAGAGCTCCTGGTTTTGATCCTACAACCTCTCTTTGAAATTATCTATATAATATTATAAGTTTTATCCTTTAAAAACTCATACCAAGTTTAAACATCTATGAAATACATACTGTGTTCTAGACACTATAATGCAACGTAAGTTAAGACAAGATTGCTGACCATGAGCACCTCATAAGTGAATTTTTTGGAGTGAGGGGGTGGGGGTAAGAAGGGAAAAACACACAAATATAATACTGTGATGTACCTACTAAAGTAAAATATATGTTTTGGGAAACTAATGAAGCAACCAATTCTGTATTAAGGAAAAGGCTACAGAGAAGAAATAATATTTCCATGGAAACTTTAAAGATAAGCAAGCATTGAACAAGAAGATGTAGATTGACAGAGGGGAGAGAAGGAATGATTCAGAGTGAAGGAACAGCCTGAACAAAGACACAGGGGCAAGAAAACACACGGCAGAGCCTTGTGGCAGCCAGAGAACAGGGTATTGGGGAAAGAGGGAGTGGCTATGTTGAGAAATGTTAGCTGGAACTCCAGGGCTTCGTGTGGATCTTGGACCTTGGAGCTGCACTGGAGTGACAGGCATGGTTCTACCCTCATGAAAGTTAGTCTAGACCAGTGGTTCTCAACCTTCCTAATGCCATGTCCCTTTAATGCAGTTCCTTATGTTGTGGTGAACTGCATTAAAGGGACATAGAATTAGGAAGTACAAAAATAATTTTATGGTTGGGGGTCACCACAACATGAGGAACTGCATTAAAGGGACATGGCATTAGGAAGGTTGAGAACCACTGGTCTAGAGAGAACCAGGGATCAATTAAATAAGCATACAAAAGGAACCATTCAAGTGTAGGCTAACACACAAACTCTGACTTATCTAGAGCATTAAGTCAAGAGATTAAAAGAAGTTTCTTGTCTAGTAAAGGAAGACAGGGTCTTGCCATCTGTTTTCATAGGTGGGCTGAGGAAGAAGGAATGATGAAAAGTGATTAGGATTCATCTTTAGGCAAGTGGATAAGAAGAGATGCATTTAACTAAGATGGAGCAGGAAGGGAAACAGGAAAGGTAATGGTGTGTGTGTGTGTGTGTGTGTGTGTGTGTGTGTGTGTGTGTGTTTAGGGAGAAGATATTCAATAAAGATACTTGTTGACCTTGAGGTCCTTGAGTGTCACTGAGGTGGACTGGAACTCAAGGGAAAGGTCAGAACTTGAAAGTCAGATTTGAGTGTCATAGCCTTTTAGGTATATTTCCAGGTCCCGGGAGAGAAAGGGTTTTCTCAAGGTTGAGGAATTAAAGCAGGGAATGGCAGACTTTGATCTGGGCTCACATCTGGCCTGAACCTGCTTCTATAAATAAAGTTTTATTCGAACAGAGCCGTGTTCATTCCATTACACATTGTCTGATACTTGCACGCTACAACAACAGAGCGGATTAGTTGCAACAGAGCTCATATGGCCTGCAAAGCCTGAACTGTCTGGCCTTCACAGAACATGCTTACCAACCCCTGCTTTAGAGAACTGAAGAGATGGTGATGCTGAAACTCTAGGCTGAGAAGAGAAAACAACCTCAGAGGCAAAGAGAGGCTATCTTAGAATTAGAGGGAAATTTTGTTGAAGATTATTATGAAAGGCAAAAAGAGAAGTTGTAAAAAAGAAGTCCCAAGTCAATGGAGAGGAAGGTTGACGGAGAAACCATTGAATTTGGAAGCTAGATTATGAGTGACCCAGAAAAGTTGGGGGAGATGGTAGTAGTAAAGGTCTGACATCGGTGGGTTGAAGATTAAATGAGGAAATCAATAGACTACTCTTTAAGGACTCTGGTGAAAAAAGGAAGGATGGAAGGAGATGGTAGCCCGAAGCAGCAGGATCAGTGGGAGAGGACAATATCTATGAAGGTCATACAAACGCACAAGAATAAAAGGGAACGTGGTGGGAAGTGCAGTTAACTCGGAATAAGAGTCCCACACAGGGGAAGGAAGTTCAATAAAAGAGCAGGAGGGGGTTAGTTTTACAAAGGAATGGGAATGCTTTCTTTCTCTGAAAAGGGTTGAAGATGAAAAACGACGAAGAGAACATTCTTCGAGCTTTCCCTTTACTCGATGATATCAGAAGCTGCATGATTTGCTGAAAGTTGGGGGAATTGAAGGGAAAGGTTCAACTTCTGCCTATTTTAAGAATGAATAGTAACTCAAAGCTGGAATTTAACTGAATAACTCACATTCCGTCTTCAGACAGAATAAAAATATTATCCTAACCCCAAAGTCCTGACTCTTGTCCTCTAGATCAGCCATTTTAAACCTTTGTCATCTCATGGCACACATAAACTAATTACTAAAAATATGTATTTTTGGATGATCTGCCAAAAAAAACACCCACATAGGTATAATCTGGATTCATTCACACCAAATGGCTATCGTTGTGTTGGGTATTGTCATTTTTTTTTTCACAATCTAAAGGAAAAGAGATCAGTGCCAGGAATGATGTATAAAAAAAATTCTTGCACTACACAGTGCAAAAATCACTGCTGTAGATCATACTTTGGCAAACTTTTGCAGTAAAAGGATAGATAGTAAATAGGCTTTGTAGGACATACGTTCTATTCTGTGTTTTAGTTTTTACATATCCCTTTAAACATGGGAAAACCATTCTTATCTTGCTAGTCCCATTTGAAAAAGGGTGGATTTTCCTTGTGGGTTGTAGTTTGACAAACACGATCTGGATTACTGGTGTCTTAAGACCTCCCTGAGGTTTGCTTTTTATTATAAAGGAAAATGTGTTATTAGTAGAAGTATAAATGAAGATTACTAACCTAAAAGGATTACTTTCCCATGTGTCACTCCATCCCCTTCATGATACCAATGTCTCGAGTTACACACAGTTTGGTTTTGATCAATGTTGATCCACTGAAAGGTAAGATAGGTAAGTTACCTCGATTCCCACGGACTGGTGGTTCAGATCAACCGCAGGCAGAACTGGGTGAGGTCTGTTGATGAGCCACAGGAAGATGGCGACTCCAAAGGTCAGGAGGCAGACCAGGGCCGGGGTTGGAAGTGGGGAAAACAAGAAGTTAAAGATAAAAAGCATCTTTGTGAATAGCAGCAGGAAATGCAGGCCTAAAAAAAAAAGAGAGAGAGAGAAGGAAACAAAAAGTTAGAGGAAATGGCTGGATCTTTTTTACTCAAATCCGTCTAGGTTAACAGAAAGACACACATACACACACACACACACACACACACACACACACACACACACACAC
>JAAGEH010000038.1:9526031-9562955 GCA_011751065.1 Lasiurus cinereus
ACACACACACACACACACACACACACACACACACACACACACACGGCTTCTCCTCCTCCAAACTGCCCGGGTTGGACCTCTCGATGAGCAGAATTTTTCGCACCGTTTCCCTTAGCAACATTGCAGATAATAGAATGTGTTCTACTGTACCCAGAGGCTACTTGACTGTCCTCCCACAAGGTGCAAAGGATCAAAGGGAAAAAGTTAATCATTTCCCAGACAATTCTGAGGAATGACTATCCTTTTACTTCTGGCCCACAAAGCCTAGACGCAGCCTTCTAGACCCAACATAAGCTGGCCAGAGAAGCCTTGCTCGTTGCTTTCTCTTTTTAAAGTATCAGGAGGGGCTTACTCTGTCCAATGCCCTCTCCTCTGGGGATTCTGGAGGAAACACTTTTTATTGGAGGCCACGTGAATCAGGTAGGCAGAAAGGATGCTGGGAAATGGTCCCTGGCACATGGTGGCAAATGAGCCTGGGAGATTGGGGCCAGGAAGAGATCTCAAGAAACCAAGAGCAGTCCTAGCTGGTTTGGCTCAGTGGATAGAGCATCCACCTGCGGACGGAAGGGTCCCAGGTTTGATTCTGGCCAAGGACATATGCCCGAGTTGCAGGCTCAATATCCAGTAGGGGGCATGCAGGAGGCAGCCAATCAATGATCCTCTCCTGTCATTGATGTTTCTATCTCTCTCCCTTACCCTTCCTTTCTGAAATCAATAAAGAAATATATTTAAAAAAAGAAAGAAACCAAGAGCAACAAAGCCTTCTTCCAACACATCTTTTGTTGTCACTTCCTGCCAAGAGGAACAGCTTGAAATACGCTAATAGAAGGGACTCAAGTTTGGGCAGGTCTTAGGAACCAACTCCTGCCTCAGAGCTTTCGCGCTGATTAGAAAAGGGCAGCAAACACAGGCGCGCTGACTGATGCCAAGCCCTGAGCTTGTAACGGAAGGGAAGGCGCTGGACTCTACCTTGTTCAGGCCTTTCTGTTGCCTGGCCTTCCCCCTAAAAGCTGCTCTTTTGTCTTGCATACAGATACGGTAATCAAGAGAGGAATTCTGCTTGGAGCTTGACATTTACCAAAACAGCTCCTGTTGCCGAAACCGGTTTGGCTCAGTGGATAGAGCATCGGCCTGCAGACTGAAAGGTCCCAGGTTTGATTCCGGTCAGGGGCATGTACCTTGGTTGCAGGCACATCCCCAGTAGGGAGTGTGCAAGAGGCAGCTGATTGATGTTTCTAGCTCTCTATCTCTCTCCCTTCCTCTCTGTAAAAAAATCAATAAAATATTAAAACACACACACACACATACACACAAAACAACCCAAAACAACAACAACAACAAAACAGCCCCTCTCATTTCCCTCCCTTGACATAAAAGAAGCCTGCACTCTGTACTTTCTTAAGATGGGTTTGAGGAACCACTATCCCTCCCATCTTCTTAGTTGGCGCCTTCTTATCAATGAACCTTTGCTCAACCTGAATTCTGATGTTTTGAATTTTGACAGCGTGAAGTGCAGGACCCACAGATTTTGGACCAATAACAGGATAAGCTGTTCGCATGAATTAGCTAATTTAATCTGACCAATGTTCTAAAGTAGCATTTTTACAGACAACAATATAGAAACTCCCAGGGGTCAAGTGGCTTATCCAAGTTCATTTACCATTTCCATTGATGCTACCCCATTAAAATCTATAAAACCACAACTTAGTTTGTCCTGATAGAGATTAACTCCCACGTTCAAGAAGACTGGATCTGTCTGGCAGCTTACAGGTCCAAGTTTATTTTAGTGCCCTATGGAACAGTATCTCAAATCACAAGACCAAAGCAAGTCCGATAAGACATTTTATCAGATCAAGATCATCACTGCCCTTTGAACTGCGGGGCAGCTGCCATAAGCTGCCATCCAGAACGTTTTCTATCGAGGAAGACACTCACTCCGTGCCAGCTAGCCAAAGCTGTAAAAACTTAGGAATTTTGTGTGAGCGTGAGAACAGTCCCAACAAACTCCAAGTCATTCATCATTTCTCTGCTCCCCCTGACAGGTTATCACCTGAGTTTGGAGAAGTCCCTCTACATTTTATGGAGGAAAATGAACTTCCAGAGATTGGGAGGCCAGTCTCCAACTCCCGGGTTTCTTCCACATTGTGTTTAGGGGAATCGAAAGACAACAAAGCAAAAACAAAAGCGAGGCCCCAGGGGTGCCACCTCATGTCACAATAGGTGCTACTGTGACTGCCAGCCAGGATTCTGAGAGCGGGGACTTTTGGAATCCAGCCTTACCTGCACTTGTGTGCTGAAGTGGCTCCCCAGGAGGCAGAACCTGTTCAAGAGCCAGCCATTCGGAACTCGGCTCTAAGGCCGGCCACCACCCCAACCGAGGCCAAGCCAGGCGGGCTGTGACACTGACCCAGCAGAAAGCCTACTCTGCCCTTGCCCATCCTGCCCACCACCGGACCCTCCGCTCAGCCCGGACATTGCCACCAGCTCTGTCGTGTTTTGAGCTCCAGGATTCTTCTCTCTGCCCCAATGCCCCTGTCAAATTAAGAGGTTCTTACCTACATACCCTCCTCCCTCCCCGCCTCCACCACTTTCCAGCTATGAGGACACATTATTGCATTGAGGACTTTGCCCTCTTCCTACAGGTGGCAGATTCAGGAGGAGACTTGGCAAACAGCAGCTTTAAACGAGGGTCTAAAGGTGAAATTTATGTTCAGCTGTGGCAGTATCGGGGGAGGAGGGGGTGGAAGGGGCGGAGGGCCAATAGCCTGGCAGGTAGCATAAAGGGGGAGGGGAGAAAAAGGGAATAGGGAGAAAGAGAGAAAAGGGAGAGGGAGAGGAGGGAGAGAGAGGGGGGGGGCAGCATCTGCTGTCAACCTTGACTGATTGCTATCCTGTAGTAATATCAGCTTGAGGTCACCAGAGGGTCAAATTTATTTATTTTTTCTCCCTAGAAAACCTGGAACACTGGGTTTTTATGAATCCTCCCTTTCAACTCTTGGCTCAAACGGTGAGTGTCCGGTTTGGGATTAACAAAAGCGTGTGTGGTTTAACCTGGACCGCGGTCCGCCAGCGAGCACTTCTGTTAGACATATTCCAGTCACACTGCGCACAGATGGAAGGAGACAGACGACTTCCTCGCAAACAAGGCAGGTGTCTATGAATGCCCAGACCGGTTTCCGGAGAACGAAAGCGCCTTGCCTGCCCTGGGTTTCGGAAGCCGCTGAAGGATGTATCTGTGTGTCACCTGCAATCGTGCGCTTCACTGACCTGGCCTCCAGTTCCAATAGGATGTGCCCAGCCTTCCAGCCATCCCTCCTTGCTCCCCATATTTTTAACAATCGAGGTAGAATTTGAACAACGCAGGATCAATCACTTTTAAATGGACAATTTAAGAGCATTTAGTTCATTCATAACTTTGCACAACCATCACCTCGAGGGAATCCCAAAACATTGCTCCCACCCCAGAAAGGACATCCGGTAACACATCCACTGCCCGTTCTCTCCTCCTCCTGGACCTCAGCGACCTCAAATTTACTTTCTGCTCCTATTGACTGGCTAATTCTGAATATGTCATGGAAATGATATTATAGAATATGTGACTGTGATTTCTTTTACTCAGTATCATACTTTCAAGATTTCTCCATGTTACACACAGACAGACTTCAGAGAGGAGGAGGGTTGGGAGGGACTGCAAAAGATTAACCAAAGAACATACATGCATATATGCATCAGCTGTGGACCCAGAGAGGTATGAGGTGAAGGCCTGGGGGGCGGGGGCTGAGTAGAGTGGGGGAAAGGGGGACATCTGTAACGGTGTCAACAATAAAAAGAAAAGATTGATCCGGGTTATGTATCAGCTCTTCATCCCTTTAAGGCTGCCAAATTAGCCCATCTTTTCATTTGCTTATTGGCCATTTGCATTTCTTCAGTAAAGAAATGTCTATTTCAGTACTTTGCCCATTTTATTTTATTTTTTTAAAAATATTTTTAAAAATATTTTATTGATTTTTTTTTTTTACAGAGAGGAAGGAAGAGGAATAGAGAATTAGAAACACCGATGAGAGAGAGAGACATGGATCAGCTGCCTCCTGCATGCCCCCCACTGGGAATGTGCCCGCAACCCAGGTACATGCCCTGGACCAGAATCGAACCCGGGACCTTTCAGTCTGCAGGCCAATGCTCAATCCACTGAGCCAAACCGGTTTCGGCACTTTGCCCGTTTTAAAATTGGTCGTTTTTGTTTTGGGGTTTAAGAGACCTTTCTGATTCTCTAATATTTTCTCCCACCCTGCGGTCTTTTCACTATCTTGACAGTCTTTTTTTTAATGCACTAAACACACATTTTTAACCTGGTAATGCTACCTGCTGCTAGAGCGGATTTGTGCCCTCTCATGTAACTCTCACTATAAACGGGAGAGGGTCTGAGAGAACGGAAGACCTTCGGGTTGGGTTACACCAGTGGTTCTCAACCTTCCTAATGCCGCGACCCTTAATACAGCTCCTCATGTTGTGGGGACCCCCAACCATACAATTATCTTCGTTGCTACCTCATAACTGTAATTTTGCTGCTGTTAATGATCTGTAATGTAAATATCTGATATGCAGGATGTCTTAGGTGACCCTTCTGAAAAGGTCATTTGACCCCCAAAGGGGTCGGGACCCACAGGTTGAGAACAGCTGGGTTACACCATCCTGACTGGGAAGCGTGGGTAACCATTCCAACCTTTAGAATTTGTTAACACAGATGCGCTCAAATGAAGGAGGGGAAAAACCACCCTTGCTTCCGTCATGTGTCCTGGGTCACTCAAATGACAATTCTGTTCTGGCCACTTCACAGAACGCCCTGCGAGCCATTGGGGAGAGAGCATTTCCTCTTCCCTCTACGTCACTCCTGGTTGGGAAAGCGTGGGGAGGGAGAAATGCAATCGCGGTAAAGAAAAGGGGAAAGGGAGTGTGTTTTGCTGTCTCGGGGAGTTCCCGGTCCAAGTAATCTGAAGATGGGAGGGTGAGCCACAGGGCACGTTAGGATGGTCCCCAGTGGAAAGCTTCCTCCCCTTCTGATGGGGCCACAGGGACACCCTGTGACCCACACCCCTGCATGCCAATTTGCCCCCAGCATCCCCTTGATTCACTCCAGGACCTTCCCTGGTCTGGTGGCATGGATGGCCATAGCCATGTCGCTCATCTTCTGGCACCTATCCTGTTTCATTCCTGAGCTAGCTGACAGACCCCTTCTGCTTGCAAGCTCTCAGGGCCAGCCTTGGTGTCTAGGTTATGATCACTTCATATTCAGCGTTGTGGATTTAGAACAGTATTTCTTCATGGCATCTAATTTTCTTTTAATAAAACCCCTAAATGGCCCCTTTACCCTAACATTCACATTTTGATCGACCATAGGTTCATTTCTGACTTTGAGTCTCTGTATTTATTCTTCCCTTGGCCTGGAGCACCGTTCCCCACATCTGCAATGTTCACATACGGCTTATAGGCCTGGTCTCAACTCAAATCAAATGCCACTTCCTCAGAGGTTTGCTCTGATCGCCCTGTTAAATATTGTCCCTGTTACCCCAGTCACTACCATGAACCTTGCTTGCTCTCTCTTTTCCATGACACTGTTTGCTCTCCAAAATAGTCCTGGCCCCTTATCATCTATTGACCCTATGGAAATGATGTTCTAATTGGAACAGGGATTGTTCTTCTGTTCATTTCAGTACCTCCAGTGCCTGCACTGCGCCTGGTACACAGCACAGTAAGCTTTCATTGAGTGGTTGCTCAATAAATGACCAGTTTTCTGGGTCAGATTGTCTGTTCTAAATACTCTTACTATAAAATTTTTAAAAAATATATTTTATTGATTTTTTACAGAGAGGAAGGGAGAGGGATAGAGAGTCAGAAACGTCGATGACAGACATCGATCAGCCGCCTCCTGCACGCCCCCTACTGGGGATGTGCCTGCAACCAGGATACATGCCCTTGACTGGAATCGAACCTGGGACCTTTCAGTCCGCAGGCTGACGCTCTCTCCACTGAGCCAAACCGGTTTCGGCTGTTCTAAATACTCTCAGTGAACCCATATTTTTCTTAGTAAAACTTGCCCCAAACTCTCCAAACTTAGATAATCACAGGTCTTTCTGAGAATCTTGACATAGTTACTTCCAAGTCAATATTTTGGCAAGGTAAGGGGTAAGGGTGGTGGGTGGTCTCTTTTTTCTCTTTTTTTTTTAAATCCTCACCTGATGCTATTTTTTTCCCTTTTGTGTGTTTTTTGTTTGTTTGTTTGTTTGTTAGAGAGAATGAAGAGAGAGAAAGACAGAGAGAAATATCGATGTGAGAGAAACACATCAATTGGTTGCCTCCTGCATGCGCCCTGACCAGGGATCAGGTAGGTGAGGAGCCTGCAATCTAACCAAGGTACGTGCCCTTTACTGAAATTAAGTCCAGGATCCTTCGGTCTACAGGCTGACACTCTGTCCACTGAGTAAAACTAGGTAGGGCAAAAAGAATGTATTTCTTTATTTTATTGTTTTATTAATTAAGGTATTGCATATGTGTATTTCTAATACTTATCAAGGACCACTCAGGATCAGTCAACTTCAGACTTGGTAGAACCTACAGAATAAATCTTATCAAATAAAGTCAACTAAGTAGGCAGAAAGTCTAGCTTAGAAATAAAGAATTCTGTTATCCTGGGTTTCTGCAATTAAGCAAATTATCTTTGCTTTGAGGCCTGCAGAACTAATTACTTTCTATGAATTATTGAGATGTAAAGTATAATTATAAATTTAAAAAAAATCTCCTTCCCAGCAAGTGGCACGCTCATTTGGATTTGATTGGTTTCTTTGTTCTCTTGCAGGTATGGGCTTAGTCTGTGGTGAGAAAAAGCTCATTAAATGGGAGACCAGAGTCCCCAAGTTCTCACATCCAATTAGTTAACACATTCTTCCATTTGGAGTTTCTTTCTCCTAGAGACTATGTCCTAGGTTTTCACAACTCACAATGACTCTGCTGGGGCCTGTGTGTTAGGGAAGAGGCTGCGTGTGAAAGTTTGGCTTCGTTGGCTGGGCGTTAAATTGCTAACTCAGCCTTCATTTTTATTTTCCTAAAATTCCTGTCACCTCTCCTTTAGGCGACAACTACCTCAGTCCTTAAATACATAGTCAATATTTCTAGACAAATTCCAAAGTAATAGCAAAGGTCAATACAAACGGATTGCTTTATGAGCATACTTGGAAGGTCTGATAGTCGTCTTCTTAATATGCAAATAAAAACCAGATATTCATTCTATATCAAGCTCCTTCACCCAGTTTCCTCAGAGCCCTGAACTAAGGGATTTTCTTACACCACTTTACTCTTCTGTATCCAGTATCACTTTTTCATTAGTAAGAAATAAAAGGGAACATGATTTGAGACAACGAGATCCTGTTTCAGAAAACTTAAATAGTCAGATAAAAGCCTGGTATGGTAGAGCATTGGTTCTTAAGGAGAGTCAATCTCAGCTACAGGTTACTTAAAATTAGGGGAAAATATTCAACTTCACTTATAGTTATAAAAAATGCACATTTAATGGATGACCTGGAGAGCATCATGCTAAGTGAAATAAACCACTCAGAGAAAGATAAATATCACATGATCTCACTTGTTTGTGGAATATAATAAACAACATTAACTGATGAACTAAAATAGATCGAGAGACATAAAAATATCGGACAGACCATCCAACCTCAGAGGAAAGGCAGGGGTTGGGAAGAGATCAACCAAAGGACTTGTATGCATGACCCATGGACACGGACAGTAGGGGGGTGCAGGCATGTGCTGGTGTTGGTGGGGGGTGAATGACCAGAGAGAGGTCAATGGGGGAAAAAGGAGACACATGTAATATGTTAAAAAATAAATAATTAAATGTAAAGAATGCACATTTAAGTGAAATGCCTTTTCCCCACCCTTTAGGTTAGTCATGATGAAATAGTGCAAAATGTGCTGTGAGTCATGGGAACAAATTTGGTGCAGCCTCCTTAGAGATGTGCCCCTTGCCCTTGACCACAATTCAGGATGTGTGCCCTTTCACCTTATGAATCTGCTAGTACTTTTTCCTGTAGAAAGATACCAGTTCAATCCAGTGTATCACATGTGGCTGTGTAAGGCACCTGTGAAGGATGCGAGTCAGACTACCCGCTTGGTCATCTTCTTGGTGGCCAGGAGTAGATCCCCACTGTGTGGTTTCTAATCTGGAAACTGGTAATAATTTCTGCCTCAGAAGGCTGTCCCATGACTAAAGGGGTTAATGCATCAATACAGTGCTTAGAACTGTGCCCAATGCATAGTGTCAGGTATTAGCTATTCTGTTCATCATCATTAAATCTATAAAAGTGTTTATAGCCCTGGACAGTGTGGTTCAGTAAATAGAGCATTGATCTGCACACCGAAGGGTCTCAGGTTCGATTCCTGGTGAAGGGCATGTATCTGGGTTTCAGGTTTGATCAGGTCCAGCCTGGAGGCAACCAATTGATGTGTCAATGTTTCTCTCTCTCTCTCTCCACCCGCCCCCCTCCCCCAATTCCCTCCCTTTTCACTCTTTGTGAAAATCAATGGGAAAAATATCCTTGGGTGGGAATTAAAAACAAAAAGAAAGAAAGAAAGGAAGGAAGGAAGGAAGGAAGGAAGGAAGGAAGGAAGGAAGGAAGGAAGGAAGGAAGGAGAGAGAGAGAGAGAGAGAAAGAGAGGAAAAAAATAAGTGTTTATAATTTCAGAGACCAGGAGAGCCTTCCTTGACAAAAGAGTAACCAAATAGATCATAGCACTTCCATACAGTGGAACTCTTGGCGGGCATGGAAAGAATAAAGAAGATCTGCATGCCTTGTTATGGAAAGTAGAAAGAAAAGCAGCGATACCCATGATCAGACAATGCGCATGTTTTTGTGTTGCCAAATGCGTACTCCTCATAGAAAAAGACAGATGGGAGAGGGAAAATCATGAATGGATTTTCCAGAAATTTCGAGTGTGCAATCATCGGCCAAAGATATTGAAGTGCTTGGCTGGGTATTAGACATCAATTGAGAAGATGGGAAGCAGTAGTGAAAACCCCACCCCGGTGGGGCTGTATTTTATTGTTTAGAGTTTGACAACAAGCCTAACCAATACCTAGATTATATTTTTAAAAGTGGAATAAGAAAATAAACCAGAGAAGGAGGATTGAGGGTTCATCGGGGTGGTGTTGTTGTTTTTAACCGGGGAGGTGAGAGTAGGTCTCCTCGGGGAAGTGACACTGGAGAGTCCGTATCACTTATCACTTGATCTGAACTATGCATGCAATCCTCAACAAGCCATAAAGCGAACACCTCCAAAGGATCCTGCCCTGGACTTTGGCAAGCGACGACGGAGGAGGAAGTTGCGCCACCTTTCAGGGGGCGGGGCGGCACTTCCTGCCAGCACCCCTGAGAATACAGCCTGGCTTTGTTTCTAAACATGCAGCTGTCCCACCACCAAAGCCGCAAGTCCTTCCCCAGCAGCAGTGAGCACAGGGCTCTCTGCCTCGGAGCCAGCGGGCTCCACGGCCGCTCTGGGGGTGGAGACACTTTTCATTCATTTCTCTAGCAGATAAGAAACCAGAGCAAAGATCACATTTCAGTCCCAGGGCCTGGAGCTGCTGAGGAAAGAGGCTGGCCTAAGCTCCTGACCTATGAGCCGACAGATAAGTTCCCAGCCACTCACCAGCGGGGCTCAGGTGACTTACAGTAACTCCCCAACAAGCAGGGCCAGGGCACCCGGCAAAGGTGGCTCTAAGCAGGCACATACCAGGGGATGGCCCAAGACAGAGGAGAAAGGGGCCTCGTCACCTCCACAGGGCCTGGCCGGGCAGGACAGGAAGACAGCATTAGCCAAGGAGATCCCTATTTGGCCTCAGAGGCTGGCCCAGTAGTCACTTCCACAGCCCGGGAAGATTCTGTGGGAGTTTCAATACTTAACAACACAGGAAAGTGATCGGAGGCTCCCACATGTCATCTTTCTAGCCCAATGGCTAGGCCACACGTTAACAGTTCCAACTTGGAAGGCAGCTGACAGAGAAAGAGTGAGGGCGAGGCATGGGACAGGTGCCCTGGCCCGCCAACAAGCACCCCATCCATCCATCCTTAGGGTTTCGGTGCATGTCCTTTGGGGGTAGCTTTGCTGCCAAATCACCCAGGAAAAGCTGCAGGAACCAGAGCTCAGGAGGGTGGTGAGAAACGGGTTCAGGACTCAGGGAGGCTTCCTGCGATGCTGTGAACTTAGGTCATGAGAACTTCCAGGCACAGGCTGCCAGACTTTCAGATGCCACTGTGCCCAACATAGTTCCCTGGTCACCTCCCCTTTCGCTCACTACGGCACAAGTTCAGAGCAAGGTCACTAGGGAAAGGGAGCAGTTGAAGAAAACAGGTCTCAGAATCCAATCCCGCAATGACATATGTGCACCTGTCACATAGCATCATTGCAGAGCAGGGCAGAATCAGCTGAGCCCTCCTCTGAAGTGCCACAGCCAGGGCAAGGACATGTTCATGCCATGGCAAGGACAATGCTAAGCAGCCTAACCCGAATGAGGCCAAGGTCCACTCATTCTGCAAGCATTTGACGATCTGAGCACCTACTATGTGCTAGGCAGCGTGCTCAGCATGGGGAAAGCACATGTAAAGTGCATAGTAGGGAATAAAGCCAGTTATCCAGACAGTAAACACTGGGATGTGCCCCAGTTTTGAGAGCAACCGGTGGGCTGGGGAAGTATGTGTATGGCAAGAGATTTGTTTATTCTCTGCACTTTAAGTTGACTTATAATTTACTTTTAATAAGGCCAACAAAGAGCTTGGCTCCACTGTGTGCCTAGCACTGTGCCATGTGCAGGGAGAAAAACACATAGAAGATACAGCTCCTGCCCTTTGAGGACTTATGAGTCTATCAAACACTAAAAATACTTAGAGAAGGATTTCGTGTGTGGGACACGGGCTAACGAATTTGGAGAAGGGAGAGACTAGTGTAGACTGAAGTGGGTCTAGATCCCCTGACTTTATTGCCAATAGTTTCATTCCCAGGATCAATCAAGGATGATGACCCTATGGCAAATAAACCCTCAGCTATGAGTCCAGCCCGGATCACTGACACCAAACCATCCTTCTCAAATGTTTTCTGGGTCTCTCCTTCTCCTGTTTCCATGGGTACCAGTCACTGCATTAGGTTGGATGAACCTCAGTGGAAGGGAGGAAGGAGATACACAGATGTGGGTGACAGCTAATATGGCCAGAGGTACTAAAGCAGGGCATTTGGGGACAGGATGGTGAAAGGGTATGTCCGATTTAGTTGAAAAGAAAAGAGAAAAAGGAAGAAGCTTCCAAGAAGGTTGAATGAGGCAATGCCTGCGGCCTGGTGTTGACACCACACCACGGGAGTCATTTCAGTCCACAAACATCAGAGAGCCTTGGCCAGTTGAGCTGAGTGGTATTTAATAGGAAAGCCCTCATTAGATCAAATAACTCAGTCCGTGAAGATAGCCTGAAAGAGCTGTTGAGACACTCAGTGATAGGCTGGTGTTAGGCAGTGACAAATCCAACTGGATCACCAGCAGGTTTCTCACAAATCACAGTGCAGCAGCCCTACCCTAAGGGATACCTTGCACCCCCGAAACTCCCCAAGTATGCTGCTGACCAAGTGATTTATGAGAGGACTGAGGTCAGGAGACGCAGTCTCAAAGGTCTACTGGATGTGATAAGAGAGCCTGTAAAAAGATAGGCTGGACAAAGTGCTAGGCCCGTCCCCATGCCAGGATAAGGTAAGGGTGATGCAAGAATCTGTGAAAGAGACCTTGCTACCTGGGCTCTCTGAGGAATCAGCCCTCACACTACCTGGTCTGGCCAATGGTCAGGAGTCACCAGATCCAATTTGCAAATAAACTTTATTGCCCAGTCTCCTTTCCAGGGGCAAGCGTGTAAGGTCATTGCAACGCAATAGCTCTGCTACTTACTAGATGTGTGGCCCTGCAGGCAGTGACAATGCCACTGAGTGTCAGTTCCCTCAGCTGGATTCAAGAAGGGGCCAATGACAATCTCTACTCCAAAGGGATACTGGGTGGACCATCTGGTACACTGCTGGACACCAGGGGAGTTCTCAGTAGACTAGCTCCCCTTCTATTTACCTGTTTCCAACTCATTGTCAATATCAGATGTTCTATTTTGAGACATCCCCAGGGAGAAGAGATAATCAAGGTCTTCAGACTATAACCATCTTTCAACTTATGTGCAAAGGTCCTAGCTCCTCATTTCTATTTAAACAGAGGATTTGTAGCTGGAGAGGGCATGGTACACCTCTGAGCTCCGACCCACCCATCTCCTCTCATCCTACCTTACCCCTGCATTCTCCTATAAGCCTTTCATAACCTCATAACTCTTACAGTAGAATGACCACTGGGAACCCAGAGATCTACTACCAGCTGCCCTGAAGAGGGGGGTCCCCATGGCCTTCCCATAGCAGTACAAGGGCTGCCTGACCTTCCAAAACTCATGTGTGTATTCAAACACCATGAATGAAGTAAGAGCCTGGGAACTATCAGGCCCCGTGCCAGAGGAAAGAAGGAGTGAGGTGCCATTTCTGACCTCCGGGCAGTCACCTCGGGGAGAAACAGACCCAGTGGAGCTTACAGCAGAGTGTGAACATGAACAGTGATGGATAAACCCAGGGAAGCTGGGAACATGTTGTCCTTGTAAGGTGCTGCCCAAGAATCACCCCAGGCTGAACCCTAAATGAGGATCAGTGCATCGCTGGCCAGGCATATGAGACAGACAGGAGCTGACACGTCACTCCTGGTTTCTAAAATATTGCCAAAAGTCTGATTTGGGAATTCCCCTGATAGGAGGTGGGAGGACTTCTTGGAGTTGCAATTCACATAAAACTAACCATTTGAAAGTGGACAACTCAGTGGTACCTAGAACATTGACAGGTTGGCCAACCGCCACTTCTATCCAGGTCCTAAGCACTGTCATCATCCCCCAAGGAAGCCCTGATCCCATTTATGAGTTATTCCTCTCCTCCCAACCCCCATCAGCCACCAATCTGCTTTCTGCCTCTCTGGATTTGAAAAAAGGGGGAGGATTGTCAAAGGAGGGTTTCTCCCAGTTTCCGATGCTTTGGCCCATGAGCACTAAACTAGGTTTCTCAGGAACTGAGCCCCAGCTTGCCTTTGGAACTAAACGCGTCAGAGTTCAAAGTCCGGCTCCAATCTCTGCACACCGTGTCCAGAGATTTCTTTTTTCTCACTCTCAGTTTCTATACTATGAAACAAAGGACCTCCCTCACAGGACCATTTTAAATATCAATGAGAAAAGCCCCATCAAACAGGACAGGACTGCCCCATAGAATATATTCCATGAATGGTCCTCTCATAATTATAGTTCCAGAAAGATGTCAACCTGAAAAATATCTAATAAATATATAAACTTAATACCTGCCCCGGTTCCCGTACTTGAAAATCTTACCACAAATAAAATTTTTTTTAGGAAATCTGAAGAAAGGCTAATTCCACACATGAATGGATGGAGGGGGGTTTTAGCATTAGACAACTGGCTGCTTTGTGACCTTGGAAAGATTGCCATCCCTCTCTGAGCCTACTCTCTCAACCATAAAATGGTGAAACCATCTACCTCATAAGATTGTCTTGATTAAATGTAAGTGTATCGCCCTGGCTGGGTGGCTCAGTTGGTTGGAATATCATCCCATGTATCAAAAGGGTTGCAGGTTTGACTCCCTGTTGGGGCACATACCTGGGTTGCAGGTTTGATCCCCCAGTCAGGGCATGGATGGGAAGCAACCAATCAATGTTTTTCTCTTACATTGATATTTCTCTCTCCCTTCTTCTCTCTCTCTCTAAGATGAATGTGTCTACAGGTGAAGATTGAAGAAGAAGAAGAAGAAGAAGAAGAAGAAGAAGAAGAAGAAGAAGAAGAAGAAGAGGAGGAAGAAGAAGAGGAAGAAGAAAAAATGTAAGTGTATGTACTATGAGCTGGTGTATAACTGGCTTCATCTTCTCTTTGTCCATTCATTCTCTGATGCTCTCCCTTCTCCTGATCCCCCAGCCTCCCTTGCAGAATCTGTGGCCCTTCTGTATGCTTAGCAGTTAGGAACTCAATGATGTACGGATTTTATTGTAGGTGTTTTTGTCCTCAAAGAATTAGAGTTAAGTTAGTATCTAAGTCAAATGCCTGGCTAATACATTCTACTTGGTCTGGTTAATGTTTGTTACATATATGTAAAAAAAGAAATTGAAATGTGTTTTACCAGAGTCCTCATCATCGACATCTTATTATGTACCATTTACTTTACTTGCTAT
This sequence comes from Lasiurus cinereus, assembly GCA_011751065.1. Classification (NCBI taxonomy): domain Eukaryota; kingdom Metazoa; phylum Chordata; class Mammalia; order Chiroptera; family Vespertilionidae; genus Lasiurus; species Lasiurus cinereus. The sequence goes on from JAAGEH010000038.1 coordinate 9,540,373, forward strand.
ATGATCTGCCCATCCTAAAAGCATCTGTGATTCTTGTTTTATTTAGGTTTTTGTTCTTTGCATTGTGCCAAGCACACAAGTTATACCCACCACATTTTATATGCCAAGATTATTCTATGTTCATCTCAAACCCTTGTAAATTAGAGGGAACCACCATGCCTCCCTCCTATGCTGAATCTAGCAAAAGTGATCAAGCAAACCCAACCACTCTATTTTTACTTTTCACTAACTCAATCTTTTACTCTTAAATTTAAATTACATGTGTTTAATTCAATTATTTCTAAGACTCTGCCTCTGCGAGAGACCACCAGTCGCCTACAGGTTGGAACTACCGATTCAATCCTACTTTTCAAACCTCCACGAGGGTTGATGCCCACAGAAGCCAGAAAGCACCGACCGTGGAGTCCCTTCCTCACGCTTGCTCCTTGAACATCCTGGACGTTCATCTGAGACTCAACTGTTGGCCCTTGCCCTGAAGCAGCCCCAGCTCCATCAGAACCATTCCTTCACTCACTCGTTCACCAGCCCTTACCCCAGGAAGGAGTCAGAGTCCTCCATGAAAATGGAGGGCAACCCGCAGCCCACATGGGAGCTAAGGCAGACACGCAGGCCCAGGAAACCAGGTCTCAGGGTTCACCTCCCCCAGAGAGGCAGGAGGAAGAAAGTCTGCCTCACACCCCCATTCTCCTTCCACTCCCCCGTCCTGATGAGGAGGGTCTACAGGAGGCCCCTAGAGACCGGGGAGAGAGAGTGCTGACATGTGCCTGGGACACAGCCAGCTCGAGAGTCACTGAGTCTGCTGGTCCGAATGCCTCCCAGCCTCTGCCCCACGCTCCCCAGACACTTGGCTAAATACCCTCCTTCTCATGGTCCCCTTACCCTGGGAGGGGGCTCGCATCCCTCAGTGTTTCCAGCGATGGAGCTTCCTGATCCAAGTTCTTCTGGCACATGAGTCTCTGTTCTTCTCCCCTCACCCCTGTCACCTCCAGGGACTGGGTGGCCCCAGAGCATCCATGTAGGCTGATGGCCCGGCTCAGAGAGCCCCAGATCTGCCCTGTCTGCCGGCCCCACGTTGGGCCATGGCCGGGCTCCTGAACGTGCTCGGGGACTCCACTTCCTGGTTTTTCGTTTCTAACTGAAAGTGGAAGCGTCTGACCAGGAGGGAGAAGGCGCCGAGCCTACCCTGGCAGCTTGTCAAATGCCTTAACAACCCCAGCGCCCGAGGGCCGAGACGAAGCCAGCCCACATCCCACTGTCCACCCTTTCCTCCTCCGAGCACCTCGGAGCGAAGACAAAAATCAAACAAACAGAAGTGACAGGAGGTGCCCCGAACAAGTGTGTTGAGGAAGTGACGCTGCTCCCTGCTAGAGTCACAAGCAGGGAAGTCCCTCCCCAGGCAACTCAGCCCTCACAGACCTCCCAGGACCCCAGGGGAACCGGGGCTGGGGGGCCAGCCCAGCCCCCAGGGGGTATCAGCCTCTCTCCAATCCCCAGCATACCTGCCTCAGGCCTGGAGCAGAGGGATAAAGCCACACTGCTCCAGGCCAGGAAGTGCAGGGGTGAATGGAAAGACTTGGTTTTCCTTCCTCTGACCATCAGCTCATCCTTTTCATCCCTCAGACTTTCAATAAAAACATCCATACTGCTGTCTCCCCCCGCCTCCCCGAGGTAACCCTGGAAAAATTAAATCACAGGACCAGACAAGCACGGGTGCCAGGAGCTGTCAGACTGACCTGGCCCGCGTCTAGTAGCTTCTGGAAAACCCAGCATCACACACACACACACACACACACACACACACACACACACCACACACACACACACACACACACACACACACAAACACACGGCAGTGACCGTGGGAAAGGCAAATACCTTCTTAGTATTTGTATACCTCCTGAAAGTCTCCAGGGTGTTAGCAGAGATATCAGGACCTGTACTAGTCTCATTGGGTTCGCGTCAGGTGGTGGCCACAGAAGGGCATGGGAACTTCCATTCTGGAACTCAGAAGCAGCAATCCGAACTCTCCTGCCCCTTCCTGTCCCCTTTTCCCCCCTCCCATGTCCCAGACACCCCGGAAGTGAACAGCACGTTCCCAGCCAGCTTAGGATTTCTTCTCTCTCCAAGAAAGGAGGTCCTAAAAAGTTGTGACTGAAAACGCCAGGATAAGCTTGGCCACAATCTCAGAGAACAGGAGTTGGTCCCTGGGTCTCCCCAGAGACCATGGAAGACATGGGAGAAATGGGGGTACAGGAAGGTGAGGGTAGCACCCCACTTCTGGGGCATCTCATGGCTGAAGGAGCACTTGGCTTGGCTTAGTTTCAGCAGCTAACCCGCCCCCCCCTCCTAAAAGGAAGCTTCCCCCAGCAGAGAGCCCAGGACAGCAGAATGGGTGGAGTCTCGGCCACTCTGATGCTGTGGGCTGTTCTCTGGGGTGCTGTCTTCTCTTACCAACCAGTCTCTCTTTATTTCTAATTGTTTCCTCCAGAACCAAAGCCTCAGGTTCAGAACACTCTGGGTCATTCTAAAGGTCTAGCGGACTTGCATTCCTAGGGAGTCCTCCGTGCACATGAGGGACAGCCCCGAGATTGAGAGAGCAACAGAAGGTTTGGCAATCCGCACGAATTCTGCGGCGCGCAGCAGCCTGTAGTAACAGCACGCGGGTCCTGACTCAAAGCCTTGCTTCACCACAACATCTCCAACATCTCCGCTGCGCAGCTCAGGCCACGCTGTTCAAGCCCAGAGGCACAGGATTTGTTTATGAAACGCGACACCAGCCACCTCCCAATGAGGTAATGCCGGCCCTGCCCTTAGCAGAGACCCCCAGCACCCGACAGAGTGTCTACTAAGGTTTCTCTTCTCCTTCTTTCTCCCACATGGGAACGCTGCCATCCACAGCTGATGAATGAATACCTTTTCTAACCATAGTTTTTAGACACAGAAATTTCTGAATGGAAGATGAAAGAGACCCACCTCCTGGCTTCCTCTATCATCCTCCAGAGGTCTGAAATCTGTTTTGATCGTGTTTAGTGAAATGAACTACTTTCTCTTTCAAGTCTATCTCCTGCCAGCAAGCAGCTCCATCCAATGTCTCCACCCGGTTTTGATTGATTTTCTCGTGCCTTCCACATAAGTCAACTGAGATTACCACTCAATGCAATGCAAGTTCATGTTGAAAGTGGCTTAGGCTGAGAACGGACACATCTCCCACTTTCCTCCCCTCATCTACTTCCATCGCTGCTCTCCAACAGACACATCCACTGGAGGGCAGGCAGAGTTACTGCAGCTTACCTGTGAGGATCGGCTCCCTTCCCGGGTGCAGGGAACGTGCCCCTCACGGCTGGCTGTAGGGGCTCAGCACCGCCAGCAGGCACGACTGCCTTTCCCACAGCTCTGGGGACTGGCCACACCTGAAGGCAATGCGTACTGTCCTGAGAGTGGCCAGCAAGCTCCCCTGCAAACTTTGAACCTGTTGCGACAGAAGTTCAAAGGTAGATGTTACCTGTTCAAACACTCGTCGTAACCTCAGACAGTGAGAAGTATAGAATTTGGCAAAAGGTTAAAACAGGAGGTTGTTATGCAATGGGTTTAAGAGGAAGGAAAAAAAAAAAAAAGCCCTCAGCTAAGAAAGCTAAGGTTTAACAAGCGAAATCCTTTGCAGAGCCCGTACCTCTGTGGAAGAAAAGAGGGCTGGGAGGGCTTTGTATCTGCTTTTGGGGGGCAGAATCCTGGAGATTACGACAGGACAAGGAAGATCTAGAGAAAAGCAGGAGAGAGAGAGAGAGAGAGAGAGAGAGAGAGAGAGAATGAGAAGCCACTCTAATTGTTACTCAAGCTCTAACTTTAAGGTTGGAATAAGCAGAGGCCAGTGACCCCTCCAGAATTAGAACATCGCTAAGAAACCAAATAAGGCAAATCACTCTCGAGTCTAGACTGAGGCACAAACCTAGCTGGGTCGGATTTAGAATGCAGAGCCCTGGCCCTGGCCTGGTAGCCCTGTGTGTCCCAATGTGCCAAGGTTGTGGGTTCCATCTCCCATCAGGGCACACACAAGAAGCAATCAATGTGTACATAATTAAGAGGAACAACAAATCAATGCCTCTCTCTCTCTCGCTCTCTCTCCCTTCCTCCCTCCCTCCCTCTCTCTCCCTCTGTCTTTCTCACATCAATCAGTCAACACAAAATTAGAATGCAGAATCCTGGCTCCAACCACCCACAGCTTAGCAAATCCCTGGAAGGAGCAGGATCGCTATTGCATCACTGTTCAGCCTCTTTAGTAAGTGTCCTACCCTCTCTTTCCATTTGGAAGTCCCTAGTCCCCATACTTGATTCCAAAATCTCGAAGACTGCCAGGCAACATTACTGAACAAAAAGGGTGAGTGGAGGGGAGAGAGGTCTTGGAGATTGTGTTTAATATCCATTTTTCCAGGTGAAGCCCATGGAGGCCTTTTCAGGGGAGAGAAATCGCTCGGAACCAGTTATCAAGGCAAGACCTGCCGGTAGGGACACAGACACCCACCCGCTGTCTCTGCTCCGATTAGTGCTGAATCAGGGCTAAGCGTTCGTTTAACTCGAAAGCGTTCTTGGACCAGGCCTGCAGAAATTCGTGGAAGCGCTGCATCATGTTTCCTCTAACTCCTTGGTCAAGTGGCCAATGTAAAAATGAGAAGCCAACCCCGCTTCCTGCTGGTAGCCACTCCTGCGGGGAGGAGCGGCCCCCACACTAACAAAGAGGTCTTATGAGGCCAGCTTCTCCAGGTCTGAGGTGCCTTAACTCTTCCAGGTCATTTCTGTCTCAGAGCCCCAGTACCTGAGGGGGGAAAACAATGGCTTCTAAGAAGTGGCTCAAGAACTGGGAGCATGCGTCCCACTTCATTGGACACATGCCAAGCTGGGTCGGACCACCTTCTGATGCAACGGTTTCGAGAGCAAGGTGCCTCAAGGCAGTGGCTCCCCAACTCGAGCAAGCCTCCCGATCCCCTGGAGAGCCTGTTGCAGCCCAGATGACTGAGCCAGGGCCAGAGTTTCTGGTTCAGTCGGCCTGGGTGTGGGCCTGAGAATCTGCATTCCCAATAATTCTGGGTGATGTGGATGGATGCTGCCGATCTGGGGACCACACTAGGAGCTCACCATCAGCCTCACTGCTCCAAGCAGCCTCCTGACCGTCACTGGGCTCAGCTCCTGAAAGGTCAAAGGGTACTCTGTTTGGGGCAGTCTTGGCTACGCTGACCCTGCAGTTGGGAGGACAGGTTGACACAGAGTGTAGAAGAGAGGTGTTGCTCAAGATCACGGGCAGGCCAAGTCCAAGAATAGAGCTTTGGCAACGGTGGGAGGAATTGCTACTCGCTGTCCCACTTCTCCTTTACGTAAATGTAAATCAAAGCCGCGTGGCATCGCAGCCAGACAACCTGTGTGGGTAAATGTGGAAGTGTAGGGAGCGTTATCTGACCCAACAGCCTTAACTATATTCTTGAGGATACCTGAGACCCCAAAAGGTGACGTCACTAGCTAGGGTAATCATTGACTCAGTAGGAGAGGGATGGCCAGAATCCAGGTCTCAGCGCCCTAGCATGCTATATCATCTCATTTTTTTAAAAATATGTTTTTATTGATTTTCACAGAGAGAAAGGGAGAGGTATAGAGAGCTAGAAACATCAATGAGAGAGAGACAATCAATCAGCCGCCTCTTGCACGCCCCCCACTGGGGATGTGCCCGCAACCAAGGTACATGCCCTTAACCGGAATCGAACCTGGGACCCTTCAGTCCACAGGCTGACGCTCTATCCACTGAGCCAAACCGGTTTCAGCTATATCATCTCTTGATACACCATTGTTTCCCATAGCATTGCTCTTAAAAAATGAAAGTCTTAGCTACAAAAAAGAAAAATGTTAGACAGGCTTTTTTGAAACATCCTTCAGTCCTCCTGTTCTCCCCCTAGCCATATGCAGTTAGAGCTCAAGAAAAAAGAAAATTCTTTTGAGATCAGCTTCCCATGGCCCCTAAAAAGTGCCAACCTTTGTTTTTCCAGGTCATTCACAGGTAAGGTGCTCGGGGTATGGAAGAGTCTGACCCAATAGCTGCAGCTCTGATACGCTTACATATGCTGCTCTGGTTGGTTTGTGTACGTTCCTTCCCCTCTCCTAGGGACAGCGGAACCATGCATTTCATAGGCAACAGTTCTAGAATGCCAGAGGCCAACGTTCCAGAGTTTTCTAACAGAGCCCGGACACAGTTGAGCTACTTCTGATGATAGGGCCTGACAACTCTTCAAAGGCAAAATCAGAGTTTCTCCATGTTTGAAAGCAGGAAAAGACAGACCTTGGAAGTGAGCCAACTTTACATAACACCACTGTGTGTTTATATAGCTCCTCCCAGTTTATCAAACACTTCCAGAAGATCTCTTAACAGACCTGTGAGGTGTCAGCAAGGACAAAAACCTTCAATGGCTGCTGGGAGCCAGGTTCCTTGACAAGGACTCCATGGGGCACTTCCAGGAAATCTGCCAGGGAGTTAGAGTTGCACAGATGAGAAAATGGAATCTCAGAAAAAAGTTGATCACTCTCCTAAGATCCTACAGCTTGGTCATGGAACCATGATGGGGATAGTGAGGCCAAACATTATTATTATTTATTTAAACAATTTTGTAAAGCCAGGCGATTTGTGGCTTGGCTTGGCTATGAAAAAGAGCCCTTCTTTAAAGAGTATGGTTGGGCCAAAGCCGGTTTGGCTCAGTGGATAGAGTGTCAGCCTGCGGACTGAGGGGTCCCAGGTTTGATTCCCCAGTGGGGGGGCGTGCAAGAGGCGGCTGATCGATGTCTCTCTCTCATTGATGTTTCTAACTTTCTATCCCTCTCCCTTCCTCTCTGTGAAAAATCAATAAAATATATATATATAAAGAGTATGGTTGGTTGCAAAGCAGATTTTAGAGCAGGGTGTGTATGTGTGTGTGTGTGTGTGTGTGTGTGTGTGTGTGTGTGTGTCTTGTGGGGGGTGGAGGGAAGGCAGGAGAATCAATCAGGACATTAAATATTATTTCAAGGACATTTTGGGGGCGGGGGGGTTGTTTGCAGATTCCAGACAGCATGAAACTAATGAAGTCCTTCTAAGGAAAAGTGGAATTTCTCCTTTTAATAACCAGAATCCAGAGATTCCTCTTAAACCTCAGCCTCTGCTTTGGAATATTTCCTTAGATTTAGATGAGGGAATAGTTATTCAACAGTGCTCATTGTAAGCATCCCAGGTGAGGTGAAGAAGAAGTATGGCGATGAGAAGAAAAACATAAAGCACAGGGTGTCTGGAGGGGCATAAGGTGTCTGGAGGGGCATAAGGAACACTTATTTACAAGGACCTCCAGCTACTTTGACAGCTAAGCCAAGTCTTTAGAGTCAGGCAACATGCCCTAAGAAGAAAGGGAAGCAGAGTCCTAGAGGGATGGGCTGAATCAGTTCATGTGAACTTAGTAACGATGGATCAGAAGGAAAGGAGGCGAGATGTCCCTCCCTACACTCAGCTGTGGAGCAGGGCAGAGGTTGCGATGGCATAAAGAGAGCAAAAGGAAAGCTGTGGTGGATCGACCTTTAGCTTCCCACATGGCAGAGCTGACGTTTACTCTCGTAGTGAGATGTGAAAGGAAGGGGCGAAGTTCTTTAAACTCTTAACAAGGGTGCCACATGGACCCTTGTAATTATCAGAATGCCGTACCCACCCTTCCCTTAGTTATCTGATGTTTCAAAGGGCTAAGGGCACTCAAAGTACATCGTACCGGGGAGAAATCTGGGGTTCTCATGCCAGCTCCTTTCCGAAGGTCTTGAAGATTATCATGATCATGGACATTTGGCAGCACTGCACCAAAGGCTCTGTCCACAATCATTTACCCTCACAGCGACCCCGGGGAAAAAAATTGTTATTGTCATTTTGCAGGTTAAGAGGGGCCGGGTTGTGGCTTACAGTTGGCTCAGTCTCAGAGTCAGATTTTTAGTCCAGGCTGTCTTGAGTCCAGAGCCCAAGCATGCATGTCACAACCACCAGGTTGAGAATCGTTGCTGTAGAGCCAGCAGCGACGAAAATAATTTTATGGTTGGGGTCACCACAACATGAGGAGCTGGATTAAAGGGTTGTGGCATTAGAAAGGTTGAGAACCACTGCTCTAGAGGAAGCAGGACCCAATGCCAGCTACATAGACCTGATGCCAAGGGTGGAACAAGAGCTACCTTTTCCCTTCTCAGAAGGGTGTCCCATCTGTTTGGACATCCTTTCTGCCACTGAGCTTATTTCTCACACAGAACCTTTCTTCACTCAACTAGAGAGGGTAATGCACCACACATTCAGCTGTGTGTGTGTGTGTGTGTGTGTGTGTGTGTGTGTGTGTGTACCATCCCTCACCAACCCCCCAGCTTTTTCTGCTTAGTTGTCTGCTGTTCTGTGAGTGCCCGTAGCTCTGTGCTGGGCTCTGCAGTCAGCCCTGCACCATGCGGCCTCACAGTGCACAGGGGAGAAGCTGAACCCACAGCTCCGTGTTAATAGCAGCTCATCTTGCTCATCTGGAGTCACTGATAGCAGCAGCGTGGCCCCAGAGCTCTTAAGGCCACTTGTTCATTCTTTGCGGGAAGGAAATGTTACTCAAGCATGAACACTTGCTTGACAAGAATGGTGTTTGCACAGATTGCAAGGAAACTTCCCTCAACCCCCAAAACATGCCTTCCTCAACCCCAACAACAAGCACACAGAGCCAAGTGCCTTGCAAACTTAGCTTCCCACCTGACAAGCCACGGCTCACTGATGGGCTAAGAAATACTGACACCCCAGCCCTTGGAGTGGCCAGGTGTGCTCAGAGATGGCCTCCCCTTGGGTCCCAGTGTGCCAGAAAGATACTAATCTTCTCAGGGTCATGATATCAGCAAAGTTAGAACAGAATGACACCACCAACCTACTCCTTTATCAGCAAAAACTTCTCAAGAGCATTTAAGAATCAGATGGAAAGTATAAAGGCCCCAGAGAGAGGTGTCTGCTCTAAATTCCCAGAACCTTCCACAATCCCAAGGAAACATCACTACCCCCCAGCAGGTTAGAAGGGGAGCTCAGAGTGAGGTGAAACCTGCACTGTCTAATACCGTAACCAGGAGCCAGGTGTGGCTGCTGAGAACTGGAACCGAGGCCAGTCTGCACTGAGATATGTTTAAATGTAAAACACACATCACATTTTGGACACTTAGTATGAAGAAAATAACATAAATAACATAAAATCCCAACTTAAAAATATTGATTCTGACCCTGGACGAGAATCTCAATTGGTTAGATATACCAAGATTGTGGGTTCAATCCTTGGTCAAGGCACATACAAAAATCAACCAATGAATGGATAAATAAGTGGAACAATAAATCAATGTTTCTCTTTCTCTCCTTCTATTTCTCCCCCTCCCTTCCTCCCTCCCTCCTTTCCTGTCTCTAAAATCAATCAATCAATCATCTGAAATAAAGAATTTAAAATTTTTGATTCCACGTTGAAATAATAATATGGGATATAGTAGGTAAGTAATCTTACCTGTTCCTTTTACTCTTTTAAATGTGTCTGCTGGAAATTACTGGAGAGAGTGTGGTGCACACTCTTTTTCTCTTGGATGACATTGATTTAAGCCAAAGGTTCTCTGCCTTTATGTCATGGAATATAAGCTAAAGGTGGTGTTACCGGTGGCGGTAAGCGAGCATGTTATAACTGCTCCGGGTGAACTTGAAGAGGCCCCGTCTTTAACCTGTTCCTCTGGTCTCTGTCGTAGCAATGGCTTATTCTGCCAGATTTACATCATCCATCCAATGCAGTGTGTGATCTTGACTTGAAGCAACAGTCCCTTGACAAAACTGCTACTCCTCTCTCACTGTTGTTCAGTGCCAGGCACCATGGCATGTGTTCTACCTCTGTGACTTCAGCTAATCCTCCCTGGAGCTCGTCAGAGTAATGACAAATGAGGAAATGGAGATTCAGACAGCCTACAACTTGTCCAAGCCAACTCAAGTCTCATTTCAAACCTGCACACCCAGCCATCCTGCTACACAGCTTCCTACAGGGCGGTGTGGGAGAAACCTTCGACAGGAGCATTGCTACTTGGGGATGCATGCCAAGCCTTTCCCTCTAGCCAAGCGTTTAAGGAAATCATCCTCTGTGTTCAACCTTGGTTGTGTTCCCCAGGCTCACAGCATGGAGAGCAACTGGCTGCGGTGCCTGGCTAGGGAGCTATTTGGAAAGTTTAACATGAACAGAGCAGAAACGACAGGAAATGGGAGGGGTTCTGGTCTCTCCGGACAAAAAGCCCAGGAGGGTGGAGATTCAAAAAGGACATCCTGTCTCCCTTTAAAAAAGCCACCCAGACACTGAGTGGCAGGCAGGTCTCTGATTGGCTCAGACAGAAAAGCATATGATTCTCATGGATTAAAGGAATGTAATTAGCAGAGAAAGATGTATTAAGGCAAAAAAGATACAGTCTTTATCCACTCAGTGTTTAAGATACTGTGACAACAAACGTGCTTTTGGAAAACTTGAAGTTTTCTGAAAAGTGGCTTTGGAACTAATTACATCACTTCTAATCATTTAGTGTTTTTGATTACTCAGTAGCAAGAGTAGGCAGCTGCCCACCTCTCCAGTACTTTCTTCCAGCTAAGGTTTTCTTTTTTGGGGGTGGCGGGGGAAAGGCAGGATCAAAGACCAAAAAATAAATATTCAGATTCAAAATCTGGCATTTAGAGCAGCCCAACCCTGCTAAACTTCATATTATATTTGTAGCCAGAAGAAAATTGGAAAATATTGATTGGAAACCCCCACATTGTCAAAAGCACTATTCGTGTGTCAAAGACACTTTCCTGGTGGAAACAGGTGAGAGAAAGAACAAATATCACAGGCCAGAGTGTCCCTCAGTGGCTCAGGATAAATGCAGGTGGTTGAAGTGTCTAAGAGACAAGTGAAGTCCTCAGGAGGGAGGACCGCTTCCTCTCACACAAGCCTCTTCAGTGCCCCATCCCGGCCTTCTAGGAGTCGGGCGTCTGCGTTCACCTGAAGGAATAGCTTTTGTTTCCAAGGAATTCGCTTTGTAACAGGTCCAGGAACCATGATCTCCTGCTTTACACAAGTTCAACCTTTGCTCCACTTTCTCCTGGCTTCTCAAACATTTACTCACTAGGAGCTTTGTAGTCAGTGAAGTTAACTCAGTATTTGCAAAAGCTGAGAACACCAACTGGCAAGTTTGATGTTCACACCCTGACAGGGAATCGCCACCTTTGACTTGCTCTGACTTCTGGGATGGGGTGCACAAGGTGTGCCAAGTCTTCAGTCACCTTTCCTTTAGGAACCTGTAAGCGAGACCTGGGGGAAAATGGCTGCCACCTCTGCGTGGAGTATTATGAAGCCACCAGGGTCCTGGGATTTTAGGGCAAGAAGCTGGACATGCCAGAGGTCTCTGCCCCTGCCGTGACCCTATTTCACAGGAAATGAAACAGAGGCTCAACTACAGTCTTAATCCCTTGGGAAGCCTGGAGCTGATGCTTTTCTAGGAAGGCTCGGGAGAGTGTGGGAGGGCAGGAGTGACAGCTGCCTCTCCCTTTGCCTTTCCCTCTAGGACAGTGGTTCTCAACCTTCCTAAAGCCGTGACCCTTGCATACAGTTCTTCATGTGGTGGTGACCCCCAACCATGAAATTTTGCTACTGTTATGCATCGTGATGTATATATCTGCATTTTCCGATGGTCTTAGGCGACCCCTGTGAAAGGGTCATTTGACCCCCCAAAGGGGTCACGACCCACAGGTTGAGAACCACTGCTCTAGGACATGGCAGCCTCATCTCCCCCTTCCACTGGGCCACACTCCTTTTCCCTCCTCTTATCTTCTGGAGAAGTTCGAGCCCACCCATCCTAAACTGTCATTGTTCTCTAAACACCGTCAGACCACTGACTTACAAATCGAAGGGATGGAAGTGGAAAGCAGGGTGAAAGCAGCTAGAAAAATGCTGGAGGTTTTATGAAAACCCCACCTCCCTGGACACAGCCAGTCTTATCTGACCTTGGATGCTGAACATCTGGGCCCATATCTGGTCTCTGGTCCAGTCTTGCCAGCATCGAGGAAACGGTGACTTAGACAGAAGGAACCCTCCCTCTGAAATAGTCTCTTCAGGAAGCAGGGATGGGATAAAGTAGCTAAGAATCAAAGCACCATCCTGACCAACATAGGGAACAGATCCTGCGCGTCTGCTGGACATACTTTTGCCCTAAAGCATTGTTGGATGAAACAATATGGCCTCTCCCCGCAACCACAATGCTCCTGGTAACTTATAGGCCCAAGTATCTCCTACGAGGAGGGAGGACTGGAAAAGAAAGTGGAGAATATCATGCTGTCTCCAGCAGCCACAGTCCCTGCAAATCCCACAAAATTGGTTTTAATATCAGGCATTTTGACTCTAGTCAATGAAGGACTTGGTACCAAGTGGGTGGGCCTGTTACTATGGTAATGGTTTCCAAGTGATTGTCATTACCTGGACCAGAGCATCGCTGTCTCACTCCCTCTCTGAGGGCGATGGTAAAATGGAGGTGGGCTGAACTCCGCAGAGAATAATTAGAGCTTACAGAGGTAAGCTAAATGCCTCCCAGTGTGACCTTGCCAGCGTGAGCAGCTCCTGACCTGAGAATCCAGACTGTGTGAGATTAACCGCCATGTTTTCTCTCCAACATGCCAGTCTGTATGTTCAGAGTTTGTTTCCAATAAAAACAAACTTTTTCTTTTCTTCCTTATTGCAGACATGAAGACAAAAAATATGAAGATTAAGATAAGCAAAGAGAAGAAAACATACTCATAGTTCCCATCATAGAGCTTAGTGTATATCATCTCTGCTATGCAACTTTGTGTGCTTTTAAAAAAAAAACAACAATAAAAATGGGACACTAGAGACCGATCCAAGATGGCGGCACAGGTAAACACCTGCACTGCTGCCTCGCACAACAATTTCAAAACTACAACTGAAAGACAGAACGGACAGCATCCAGAACCACAGGAAAGCTGGCTGAGTGGAAGTTCTACAACTAGAGGGAAAGAGAGGGGCTCACGGAGACCCAGAGGAGCTGCAAAAAGCCGAGGTACTGAGACGCGCGCTGAGAGAGCGGGTGCCGGAGTACCTGGCTGGCTTTCTCTGGCGGGAGGGGGACGGAGACTCCCAGCTGCATTGAACCCCTTATCCTACGGCACTAAGCACCACATCCGGGACTCATATGGGGGGAGTTTGGACTGTGAAAAGGGAGACGTGCACGGAGATCTGGGGGAGACGCGAAAGGGCGGCGGTCTGGAGGCCTGGTGGCGCGCACAGCACTGCGCACAGAGGACCGACTGCTGGTTGTGCCGCTGGCTTTCACGAGTGTGGGGGGGGGACAGAGCCCCCCAACTGCGCCACTTCTAGCTCCACTGAACCCCAGTTTTGGGTGAAACACTTGGGACCCAGACTCATATGGTCCCGGGGCGCAGGGGACCTGGAAAGGCAGCCGTCTGGAGGCACTGCGAGAGAGCGCATGCGCACAGGGACCACTCCAGCGATTGCCCAGTCACGTGAGACTCAGGGGCCGTGGAGGGCGGGGCCGACTGGAAGGCAAGGCGGTCCCTTAAGCCCTGAGACTCCACCCTCCCAAGCTCAAGCCAGCCAGGCACTCCGGCACCCGCTCTCTCCACGAGAGCGTCTCCGCACCTCAGCTTTTTGCAGCTCCTCTGGGTCTCCGTGAGCCCCTCTCTTTCCCTCTAGTTGTAGAACTTCCACTCAGCCAGCTTTCCTGTGGTTCTGGATGATGTCTGCTTTGTCTTTTAGTTGTAGTTTTGAAATTGTTGTGCGAGGCAGCAGTGTAGGTGTTTACCTGTGCCGCCATCTTGGTTACCTCTGTATGTCTGTTTCTTAAAGGCTCCCTAATGCTGACCACCAGCAGTATTTTCTTCTGCTTTTGACCATGTTCACATATAAGCACTTAGGAATATAAAAATCAAACAAACAAACAAATTTATACTTACCATGATTGATATTAATTTGCATATATAAAGGCCCCCAACTGTGCTACATCTCATGATCCAAAGAGGGACACACATAGTCACGTGACCTCAAAGATCCTCAGAGGAAAAAAACATGTAAACAGAGCAGGAGTACGTACTTTGAGATGTTTATACATGGGAGAGGAGGGGGGGATACAGAATGTATAATAACATATTGTTCCCAATATCCTAGGTTTGAGATTATGACTTATGCAATGACACACCCATTGGGAGTGCTCCTTTACTGAATTCCTAAACATGAAGCACTGTGCTGGGTAATTACATAATTGCATTGTTAAACTAATTCTGAAGTTGAGAAAACTAAGGAATGGGTTAAACTGACTTGATTAAGGTCACATATATCTGGTCAGCATCTGAGCCAAAAAAACAACAACACAAAAACTAAAAACAGTGGCCATGAAATTCTGCCTAGGATTAGATCAAGGATATCTTTAGTCTTGGGAAACTTTACACACAGATGCCAAACTTCCTAGCAGAAGAGAGAGAGAATCTGAAGCTCTATGAAGAAGCAGTTATGGTGAATTCGGTTGGGAGAAAAGCAATTCTTGGAATTCAGAAGGTTAGAAATGGCCCCCTTAGATGAATCTAAGGCTCAAGACTCCCACTCTGATATGTGTCAGCTCTGAAGAAAGATGAGTAGAGAATAGTTCTCAGCTCTTCTTTTCCTCTTCTTACTTCAGATTGTATCAGAGCTTCTCCAACTTTAGTGTAGGTAGGGGTAATGAGTTTGTTAATTGCAGATTTTCAGAGTAAACCTAAGACTGGTTCAGAGGGTCTAGAGTAGGGCCCTGGAGTCTGTATTTTTACAGAGACTGATGTAGGTGGTCCTTAGATCAAGCTTTGAGGGTTAGTGTTCATTCATTAGAATGAATGTCCTAGGCCAGGGTGAGTAAACCCTCTCACAGCCATTAGCTCACCTATTCTAGAAAAATTAGAAGATTAATGTAGTGAGTAATAATGATCATTATTAAGAAGTCAACATCATCAATCATTGTCACCATGATTATCACCATTAGCTAGCATGGAGGAGTGGCTCTCTTTGCCCAGGCATTGTGCTGAATGCTTGACTTGTATGATTTCATTTAATATTTACCAATATTAAATTAGGGGAAGGCCTCATTATAGTTTAACTCCCATTTTATCTATCAGGAGATGAAGGCATAGGGGAGGAAGTAACATGTCCTAAGCCACACAACTAATATATGATCGAGTTGGAATTTCAGCCCAGGCCACACTTGAGTGGTTCCCATAATTCTTAGTTAAGTAGCAGAGAGGCATCCTGGGGCTGGGGATGAGTGGGTTTCTATGCTTCGCCCAGGACCATAACATTTGTCAGTGCTGTCACTGGGCCAATGATCAGGACCTCGCTGTTGCCCTGCCCATGCCTCTTTCTGCAAGACTGCTGCTTCTAGATGTGTTAGGACAGATTCTGAAAAGAAAAGGTTTTGGCTAATTAATGACACTGAACAGAAACCAAGCTGTTGGTCCTCAGGGAACTCTGCACTATCATTTAAGCTCCTGGCATGAGTGGTCAGGAGGCTGAGCCTCTCTGAGTTTTGCAGTGATTCTGGTGTTAGGCATTATCCATGGGTCCCTGGGCAGGTGCTGAGGCCCCACTTCGATCTGGGCTCTGTTTGGGGGTTGCATGCCATGATGCCCACCCAATACTAGTTCTAACGCTCTTTGCCAGTGTGTGGGTGACTCGGCTTGAGGCTGCTAAACTCACGGTGGGCTTCCAAGCTCCCTGGAACATCTCCCACCCATTCAGTGTGCAAAGGCTGGGCGCAGGCCTCCAGATTGCCCTGGACAAGGTCAACTCAGAGCCCGCGGACCTTGGAAACTTCAGCTGGGAGTTCACTTACACCAACTCAACCTGCAGTGCCAAGGAGTTTCTTGCTGCTTTCACCAACCAGGTCCAGAGAGAACAGGTTTCTGCCCTGTTTGTACCAGCATGCCCAGAAGCAGCAGAGGTATACAACCTTCTAGAAACGCTGGCTGAGTTTCTATTGGAAGGGGTGGTCTTAAAGATGATGGGACAGATTTGAATAAGCTCTTGACAAAGATGGCCTTATTAAAAGAATAATATGTAAATCTTGGGTACCATTTTTTTGAGATGTAATGAGACCATGCAATTCAAACAGCCAACATTCTCTTTCAAGAAAGCCTTTCAAATCAGTAATTGTAAGTTGTCGATGCTCACTAACAAACTTGTTGACCATTTGGGCTTGGTATTGTTGTACGTAGACTTATTTTTTATTTTAATGCTGCTAGCCACGTGGCTCAGACAAATTAAGAAGAAAATGAATGCTTAATTTTTAATTGAAAAATAATCTTTGTGCATGTTTTCCCTTGGTGTGTGTAAGAAATTATTCAGTGACAGTAAATGTAAGTGAGAAAGAAGAGAGTATGACTGATTGTAATAAGCTGGGCAAGCAACCGAGAGACACCAATGTTTTGTATCTGTTCAGCTAATGGGATTAATTTTGTGGAAGTCCTTGGGTAGCTTATGCTTAGGTGTTGATGCAAAGCCTAAATAGGAAGGAGCATCACAATTCTCACTCTCAAAAATACTGCAGAACTATCATTAGTGGGTGCTATAGAATTAAGCTCATGTTTTAATTGGAATTTTGTTTTCTCCTGAAATTCCCCATTTGACACACACTGTCCAAAGCCTACCCATTTTTTCACAGTCAAGCTCAAATTCCATCAAGTCTTTGTTCACCTGTCCATCCTCACCTCTCCATCCCTAATTCCCAAATCAAAAGTAATTTCTTACTCTTCTAAACTCTTATAAGGATATTGTCTATAGTGAATAGTATATTGAACTCTAGTAGCTATTTTTGTATGTCTTAGATCCTGTAATAGACCATAAGCTCCTTTAAGAGCAAGGTCTGAAAAATGAATGAGAAATGAATAAGGAACAAATTAAGAAAGAAACACTAAGAGAATGAATAGTAGCTATGTCTATGGGCTCTGGGTCCATAGTGTCTGTATTCCAATCCTGCTCTATTATTTGTTAGCTTTGTAACTTACATCTATGTGTTCCTATGTTTTTCATCCTTAAAATAGGGTAATAATAATACCTACCTCATAGAAATGTTGTAAGAATTGAGATGATATGTGTTAGCCCTTAGCAAAGTGCTTGGCACATATATTCTTGTCCTCTGAGGTCTTGCATCCTCGTGTTGGCTACAAGATATTATCATCAATATTCCAAAAGACAGTCTCCAGCATGACCCATAGAGTCACTGAATTAAAATTTTATGCAGATATCTCACAATGGGCTTTGAGTGTAGCATAAACTCAATTATGAAAAGTCATTCTTTTGGATACTTTCAAGGTTATTGGTTTGCTGGCTTCTGAATGGAATATCCCCGTGTTTGACTTTGTTGGACAATCAACAGTATTGGAGAATGACTTCTTGTATGATACCTATGTGAAGCTTGTGCCACCCATGCATGAACTTGGTGATGTGCTCCAGAAAACTCTCCAGTACCTGGGCTGGAAACACATCGGGATGTTTGGAGGACACTCTGGGACTTCCTCCTGGGATAGAGTGGGTGAGCTGTGGAGGATGGTAGAGAATGAACTCAAATCCCATTTCACCATCACTGCCAGGATCAGATATACCAACAATGATCCAGCCCTCCTGCAAGAGAATCTTAGGAACATGTCAGCAACTGCCAGGGGTAAGTAGAAAAGAATCTTCTATTGCTTATGTTTGGAGAGACAAACAGGAAGAGCAGATAGAAACCCTTTATTTTTCTTTGAGTGTCAAAAAGCAGATAGAAACAGGGTACAAAGTTAATGACACATAGGCGGCTGATTGATGTCTCTCTCTCATCGATGTTTCTGACTTTCTCTCTCCCTTCCTCTCTCTATAAAAAAATCAATAAAATATATTAAACAAACAAACAAAAAAAAAACCAATTTTCCTTTTGGGTCAATATCACCATCACCAACTATTTTTAATCTAAGGTGAAATTCTGTATGCTATCGTGTTATGATTCAACTAGAGGCCTGATGCACGAAAATCCGTGCAAAAGTAGGCCTTCCTTCCCCTGGCTGCTGGCACCAACTTCCCTCCAGCACCCGGGACCCAGACTTCCTTCCTCCGATTGCCCACAGGTACCTGGAACCTAGAATGGCTTCCTTCGGGCATCCTGTAGCTCCCTGGCATCTGGGCTGGCTTCCCTCTGGCCCCAGCTTTGTACAGAATGATGTCCAGTCTAATTAGCATATTGCCCTTTTATTATTATAGATGACTAAGCTCTGGAAGCATCTTCGAGGTGAGTTGGGTCCTGGACTTGGGCTGTTGCTCAGAGCATGGGCTCTGGAGAAAGACAGCCTAGGTTTGGAACCAACCTCTAATACTTTCTAGCTGTGTTATCCTGGGCAAATACCTTTACCTCTCTAGGCCTCAGACACCTTATCTGGAAAATGAAGATAGTCATCAACTGTCCACCTCATAGGAAAGTAGGGATTGTATAAAGTCATGCCTGTAAAGTCTTTAGCACTGTGTCTAGACATAGTAACTGGACAACATATGATATCAATTAATTTTGTTTTGGTGTTTATAAGGCTCTATTTTCTTTTTTTAAAAATGTATTTTTATTGATTTCAGAGAGGAAGGGGAAAGGAAAGAGAGATAAAACATCAATGATGAGAGAGAATCATCAACAGGATGCCTCCTGCATGCCCCTTACTGGGGATTGAGCCCACGATCTGGGCATGTCTCCTAATTGGGAATCGAACTGTAGGTCAGTGCTCAACCACTGAGCCACAATGGCCGGGCAGAAGGCTCTATTTTCTAGCTGGATTAGTACATGACTCGTTTCTGTTTTTTAATAAATTAAGCCTTTCTAGCCTTGGCACTTTGGGACTTGCTGATCTTGGCCTGCAGCGCCACCCACAACCCCGTTACCCTCTCCCCTTCTTCCCCCCTGATTCACTGGTATACTGTCTGATTGACTCAGTTCCCTGAGGGCAGAGGCCTATGCCTTGCTCATTGCTGTACCCTGTCCTTAGTAAACACAGTGCTTGGCACATGGTTAGAGCTCAGATAAATACATTATAATTTACCTCACTTATTTCATTTGTGTGTCCTTAAAATGCATGCTGATGTGTTTAAATGGAAGAAAAGTACCATGGCCTCCCTCTCCCTACACCCCCCATTCTACTTAAAAAGTCTGGGTGCTCCTGATTCTAGGTCCTCCTTCAATTTCTCTTGTGTGGCTGGTGATTAACAAGCCAGATCTATTGTTCAGAGCCATTGTAATAGAGAAATGGGAGCATAGAAATGTTCTTAATTTTTTTTACTTGTATTTTGAGAGAGAGCTGCAGCTAAGACTTCAGTTCCTAGGGTAAATCTGCCAGTGGGTGCGCTGCTGGTGCTACATTCTGGGAATAGTTCCAACATTCCTCTCTCCAGAAGCGTGCTCAGGGGAAGAAAAAGTTCATGTCTCATTGGGAGCAGTTTCAGGCTAGACTTTCAAAAGCATGTGATCATGTGCAATTGGCTGACTCTGTGTTTTTCCCCTCTTACAGTTATTATCTTAATCTGCAGCTCAGAGGATTCGAAAATCATTCTGCTGGCTGCAGAGACCCTGGGACTCCACACAGGAGA
Organism: Lasiurus cinereus; assembly: GCA_011751065.1. NCBI lineage: Eukaryota > Metazoa > Chordata > Mammalia > Chiroptera > Vespertilionidae > Lasiurus > Lasiurus cinereus. The sequence goes on from JAAGEH010000038.1 coordinate 9,560,061, forward strand.
ATTTGTCTTCGTCATTTTGCAGCAGTTGAAGGTGGGTGCCCATGACCCCCAAGTGGCTCTGGCAAGAGGTAACGAGTATGGAGCACTGGCTATGTGCCGGATGCATGAGCTCACTGAAGACTCACCACAGTCCTAAGAGGCAGGTGGCGCTCTTGTGCCCTCATCCTAAAGTTGGGAGACTGGCTTTGAGCTGGAAGAACTTACCCAGAGTTCTCTTGCCAGTTAGTGAGTGGTTTATCCAGGCCTTGATAGTCTGTCAGCCCACACCAGCTGAGGAGGAACGGTCGCTCTTAGAATATAGCTGAGACCTCCCCTAAGGCCTCTCAAATACAGGTGGTTCCCACTTTCTTTCACAGCCACCTTCCTGCGTCACTACTGGGAATCCTAAGAAAGGTCGGAAGAGACCAACATACTGGTGGGTGAGGTCATTCTTGGGTGACTTGGGTGATTTGGTCAGGATAGGCACGGCTAACATGTACCAGGTGACTCACATGAGGAATGAGTTACACATTTTATATGCACTATTGCACTTAATATTCCCAAGAGCTTTGTAAGGTAGATCTTATCAGTATTCAAAATTCCAGATAAAATATTGAGGTTTGGAGAAGGAAGATATTTTTTATTCAAGGTCTCAGAGCTCCTGAGCAGCATAGCTGGTCATCCGAACCAGGTCTTTTGGACTCTGGGACAGAGCCCTTGGAGCACTTGAGATGCTAAAACTCATGTCAGCTCACCCCACTCTGTGAGGAGCTACTTTTATTTACCGTGTTTTGCAGATGAAGAAACCGGGGTCCTGAGAGGTAAAATAACTTGCCCAAGGCACATGACTACTAAGAGGGAGAGCTGGTATTCAAACCCCGGGGGCTGGCCTCAGACTCTGCACATTTAAAGAGGACTCTATACTAGCAGGCCTCTGGAAAAAGCCACTTGCATTTAGATATGGACACACTGTGTAATTTTCCCAGCAGTTTTATCTTTCTAAAATGAGTTTTTTTTTTTTTACATGATCCTAAGAAGCTGAAATGGGGCAAAAGAGTAAAGGAAGATATATAACAATGTTCCAAATTTCTTTTATGTTTTTAATTTTACCTTTTAATTACAGCTGACATCCAATATTATTTTATACAAGAGGCCCAGTGCACAAAATTCATGCACTCGCTTGGTGGGGGTGGATGAGTCTCTCAGCCCAACCTATGCCCTCTCACAGTCTGGGAGCTGTTGGGGAATGTTTGACTGACGGCAGGTGGACATCCTTACACTGCCTCTGAGGCAGGAGAGGCTCCCACCACCACTGCTGCACTCGCCAGCTGTGAGCCCAGCTCAGGGCTTCTGGCTGAGCAGTGCTCCCCCTGTGGGAGCGCACTGACCACCAAGGGCCAGCTGCTGCACTGAACATCTGCCTCCTGGTGGTCAGTGCATGTCATAGCAACTAGTCCTTCTGCTGTTTGGTTAATTTGCATATTAGCCTTTTATTATATAGGATTAGTTCCAGATGTATAGCATAAAAGTCAGACAGCTATATAATTTACAAAGTGATCCCCCTGATAATTCTAGGACCCACTTGGCACCATACATAGTTAATACAATATTATTGATTATGTTCCCTATGCTGTATTTTGCATCCCCATGATTATTTTGTAATTACCAATTTGTACTTTTTACCTTTTCCATCCAGGTCTTCCCCCACCCCCACCCAACCTTTCATTTGGCAACCATCAGTCTTTTCTTTAACTATGAGTATGTTTCTGTTTTGTTTGTTCATTTATTTCATTCTTTAGATTTCACATATAAGTTAAGTTATATGATATTTGACTATCTTTGTCTCACACTGATTTCATTTAACATAGTACCCTCGAGGTCCATCCATATTTTCACAAATAGTAAGATTTCATTTTTTTTATGGCCCAGTAATTGTATACATGTACCATGACTTTTTTAACCACCCTGTCTATTGATAGATACTTAGGTTGCTTTCATATCTTAACTATTGTAAATAATAACATAGGGGTGTATATATCTTTTCAAATTATGGTTTGGATTTTTTCAAATTTCACTCAGAAGTGGAATTGCTGGATCAAAATTTTTTAAAATATATTTCATTGATTTCTTACAGAGAGGAAGAGAGAGGGATAGAGAATTGGAAACATCGATGAGAGAGAGACATTGATCAGCCACCTCCTGCACGCCCCCTACTGGGGACGTGCCCTCAACCAGGATACATGCCCTTGACCGGAATCGAACCCGGGACCTTCCAGTCCACAGTCCAACGCTCTATCCACTGAGCCAAACCGGTTTTGGCCATAATTTTTAATTATTTTAGAAATCTCCATATTGTTTTCTACAGTGGCTACACCAGTCTGCATTCCTACCAACAATGCATGAGGGTTCCCTTTTCTTCACATCCTTGCCAACACATGCCTTTTGTGAAATTGTTGATGATAGCTACTCTGATAGGTGTGAGGTGGTATCTCATTGTAGTTTTAATTTGTATTTCTCTGGTGATTAGTGATGTTGAATATCTTTTCATATGTCTATTGGACATCTCTATGTTCTCTTTGAAAAAGTGTCTCTTCAGGTCTTTTCCCCATTTTTTAATTGGAATTTTTGGGGGCAGGGTGGTGGTGGTATTGAGTTTATGGGTTCTTTATAAAACTTTGTAGTGTTAGCTGTCATTTCTCCTCTTTTATTTCTGATTTTATTTATTTGGGTCCTCTTTTTTTTTTCTTTTTGGTGAGTCTGGTTAAAGGCTTATTGATCTTGTTTATCTTTTTAAAAATCAGCTCTTGGTTTCATCAATCTTTTGTATTTTTTTTAAACTCTGTTTATTTTTGCTCTGATCTTTATTATTTTTTTCTACTAATTTTGGGCTTTGTTGTTCATTTTCTAGTTCCTTTA
>JAAGEH010000038.1:9562965-9631731 GCA_011751065.1 Lasiurus cinereus
GGAGGCTGGACTCGAAGAGCCTGGGTGAGGTGGGAAAATTGGATGTGTCAGTGGACATTTGAATTAAGAGACCAAGGCCTACTTTTTTGCAAATGACATGTGTATTTCATCTGCCCTTGCTATACCTGAGGGAGAGACAAATAGAATAAATCAAATGGGCACTGACCTTTCTCCTTCCCCTCCTTCTCCTCCTCCTCTTCCTCCTCCTCCTCCTTTGTTTTTGAAGACCCGTGAGGAATTTCTCCACTATTACTTGGCCCCGTGCCTCCCTTGCTGCAGACAGACCTGGCTGTGGATTTGACCATGAGCTCTGTGAAAGAGAGCTTGCTCTCACAGGTCAGTATGTGCTCCTGGAGAAGGTAGCAGGAAGGGATTCTCCATAGCAGGGTTTTTCCATAGTGACAGCGCTATTGACATGTTGGGTGGGATAATCTTTGTTGTTGGGGGGAGGGGGCTGTCCTGTGCTTTGGAGGCTGCTTAGCAGCATCCTTGCCTCCACCCATTAGATGCCAGTAGCAGCCTCTTCAGTGGTTCTCAACCTTTCTAATGCCACGACCCTTTAATACAGTTCCTCATGTTTTGGTGACCCCCCAACCATAAAATTATTTTTGTTGCTACTTCATAACTATAATTTTTCTACAGTTATGAATCAAAATATAAATATCTGTGTTTTACAATGGTCTTAGGCAACCTTGCTAGCGATGCTCAACTTGTGGGTCGCGACCCACAGGTTGAGAACCACTACTGTAGAGCCTAAGACCATCGCAAAACACAGATATGTACATTACAATTCATTAACAGTAGCAAAATTACAGTTATGAAATAATAATGAAAATAATTTTATGGTTGGGGGTCACCACAACATAAGGAACTGTATTAAAAGGTCATGGCATTAGAAAAGTTGAGAACCACTGCTCAAATATCTCCAGATGTTGCCAATACCCCCTAGGGAGGCAGCATCCCCCGCCTGCCCCATTAGGAACCTGTGCTCTAGGGAAACCCAGTTCCTGAGATTCGAAGCTCAGGAACTTCATTTCTCAGGAGGTAGAAAGTCTGGGTAGGGAGTGTTGTCCAATGGTTAGGAGTCCCACCCTGGAATTAGATGGATCATACAAGAGAAACAACCATGAGGAGAGGACATAGTAAATGCTTACTAATAAAAAGTGGTGGTGGTATTAGAAGTCCTGACCATTATTTCTGAACAATGAAAGTGTCTCTACAGAGGAAGAGGTGAGTGCAGTTGCCATGGGAACCAGAGGAAGGTCAGAAAGCATCCCTGGAAGAGCCGTGCCTAGGTGGCCTTTGAGGCATCTGCTTGGCAGGGCCAGGCTGGACAGGGACGTTCGCACTTCTGCTCTTAGGCAGCCCGAGTAATGACGTGTCTATGTCCTCCAGGTGTGACCGTTACAATTCTCCTGATGACCTTCCTGGTCAGTGGCTTGGGAACTGCCCTCATAGGTCTGATTTTAAGGATGCGGAAGCGAAAACTGCAGAGGCAAAACAGAGACATTTGGTGGCAGATCGATTACAATGCCATCACCATTCTGCCCCAGGACAAGGTAAGGTCATACTTGGCCCAGATGTGCACTTTCCTGCTAACTTCTGGCGACTTGTGGAAGGGACCTCCTCCAGGAGCTTATGAAAACAGAGGCTGATTTATTTATAAAGTGAGCACATAACCGAGAGTCTCAGGTCTACCGTTTCTTGCTGAATATCTGAGAGCATCATGTCTGGCCTCCGTTACTGAATACTTAGAATGACCAGTTGGTCCCTAAAGTTCCCTTCAGAGCTGTTACCCTGTGGTGTAAGCTCAAATATTAAAGCTGTTTTATGGACAGCATCTAGTTATCTTCAAAATCACATTAACTGCTTGCGGACTGAAGGGTCCCGGGTTCGATTCTGGTCAGGGGCATGTACCTTGCTTGCGGGCACATCTCCACTGTGGGGCGTGCAGGAGGCGGCTGATCGATGTCTCTCTCTCATCGATGTTTCTGACTTTCTATCTCTCTCCCTTCCTCTCTGTAAAAAATCAATAAAATATATTAAAAAAAAAACACACAACCACATTAGCTCCTTTAAACTACTGATGACTAAGACAATAAGGCTCATTTGCTCAACACACATGGGTTGCACATATACTGAAGGCAAAATGGCTCATGGCATGGGATGCACTGAGGGGAGGCAAGTGATCAGAGAGGCGTCTGTACGATGAGACAGAGGGGATTCGGTGTCTCAGCATTGGGAAGGCTTCCGGGAAGAGGTGACATTTGGGAAGAGTGGGTTTGCTAGAGGTGACCAGCAGAGAAGTGTCACAGGGTATTCCACAGTGTGGGGTGCTCAGGGCTGCGAGGTTTGGCACACATTGCAGAAACATGATATTATTTGATAAGTATGTAACATTTGCATAATTTCAAAAAGTATTGCCATGACTGTCTTTTATGCATATTTTAGCTGCAAATTTTCAGGTGTCTTTTTTTTCCTTTCCTTTTTTTAATTTTTATTATTGATATCAAATACTGCGATCTTTGCAAGCCTATATGAATTATTCTGGAGCATGTACTACCTTAGTAGAAATGTTAGTAAGCAATCTTCTTTAGTCTAGAAAGATAGACTTGAATTACTATTCTTTAATAAGAGTTCTTTTTTTCCTGGGGGACAGAGAAGTGGGGGTGTCAATTTTACTTCTAACTCAATTTATTAAAAACCTACAATGGAAATAAATTTTATTTCAAAGATAAACAATTTTACAATTTCAGCTAGAACTTGCTCGGGAGTTCATGCTACTTAAGAGATGAAGAAAAGAACAGGATATGTCGAGTTCCTATTGAATCAGAATCTATGTATCAGGACACATGTGTGAATCAGAAATATCTCGAAGCAAAAAAAAAAAATGTTCTATCTAGAATATAGTTGCTTTCTTAAAAAGCACCAAAGTTAGTCCAAAGAATACAGTTTTGTTCTAAAAGACATCCAGATTAATTGTAAAGATAAAGTGCATCATGAGTCAAGATCAAACATCTCTCATGATATGTATATTTTGTTCCTGTTAAATTGGCTTTATTTTTAGAATTGCAGTTTGTAGAATTAGTTCCCTTTCATTGGTTTTCTTGCATATACTATTCGTTCAATAAAAGAGTATGTCATTAAAAAAAAAGGTGACTTACCCAAACTGGTTTGGCTCAGTGGATAGAGTGTCAGCCTGCGGACTGAAAGGTCCTAGGTTCCATTCCGGTCATGGGCAGGTACCTTGGTTGCGGGCACATCCCCAGTAGGGGTTGTGCAGGAGGCAGCTGATCAATGTCTCTCTCGCATCGATGTTTCTAACTCTCTATTGCTCTCCCTTCTTCTCTGTAAAAAATCAATAAAATATACTAAAAAAAAAAAAGGTGACTTGGCAGGTACCAAGCCAGGGAGACTCCAACATACTAAGACCAGGAGACTGAGGTTTACTAGTAAGTCATTTTCAAATGTCCCTGAAGGTTCAGGTGTGATAGGAGGAATTCTCAGCCCTTCTCTTCCCTCTTCAACCAAAGCAGCTCTGACCCCCTAGTTTCTCCATTAGGGTTCAGGTAAGACTCTCCCGGAAAAACAACGTGCCTTAGCTTTAAAGACATTCTCCAGATCAGGGGTGGGGAATGGCCAGTTCGTGGGCCATATAAGTCCCACAGAATCATTTGGCCTGGCCCTGCCACAGCATTAGGGGTGAGTTAATTAAATGTTTGACCAACTATAGCAGCCTCGTTTTTAAGTCGATAATTTTGTATGGCCCGAGAACGTTGTTACGTAGATATCCAAATAACCATGGACAGTAAAAACGGTTCCCGCCCCTGCTCTAGGTGTTGGAAGGAGATGGGGATATTACACAAAGGGGTAACAGGATTAGATGCTTATGTAGGAAAGTAGCTCCCACCTCAGGTCACAGATATAGTTAGGTGCCAGAGCCAGAACTTGAACTTGGCTAATGTGACCCAGAGTCTGCCCTCTTAGCCATGGCACTGCCCATGGTGGTACAGGCACACGAGTGATGCATGTAGCAGTCAGGTACTCCCACCTATGCTCAGAGAGATCAGGGTTTGAGTCCTGATGCTCTCATAAACTGTGCGGCCCTGATACCCATTTTCCTCATCTTCAAACATGCGCAGTCTCTCCATTACTGGCTCCTGCTACCGGATGTGTCCTGTCTTACAGCCACCCCAGAGGGGCACACCTGGGTCGAGAGAGAACAACAGCCACAAGTCCAGTGTGAAGATTTCGGGGGACGTCAGCTCCTTTGTCCAGAGTCAGCAGGGGGAAGCACCCTTCCATGCCCCAGTAGGGCTTTACGAGGTACTTCTGAGAGCAAGGCGGCTGCATGAAGGGTGTGTCTTCGTCCCATTCTCTGCATGTCCCTTCTGCCAGGGCATTCTGAATAAGAGGGAGTCTCCAGGTAAACCCCAGACTCATGTTTCTCAACCTTTATGTGCCCATCAATCATTGGAGGCTCTTGTTAAAATGCGGGTTCTGGCCCTAGCTGGTTTGCTCAGTGGATAGAGCTCTGGCCTTCGGACTGTAGGATCCCAGGTTCGATTCCAGTCAAGAGCATGTACCTGGGTTGCAGGCCCGATCCCCAGGCCCTGGTTGCGGCATGCGTGGCATGGATGTTTCTCTCTCTCTGTGTCTCTCCCCATCCCTCCCACTCTCTCTAAAAATCAATGGAACAAATATCCTCGGGTGAGGATTAACAACAACAACAAAAAATTGTAGCTTCTGGTTCAGCAGGTCTGGGGCAGAGCCTGAGACTCTGCATTTTCTCTAACGAACTCCCAGGTGGTCCCTATGCTGGCTTCTCTGTTAGACTCATTTTTGGCAAATAGAACTTTCTATGAATATAGTAATCAGTCCAGCATGGTAGCCTTTACCATCATGTGACTCAAACATTGGTGTGACGGGGGCACTGAATTTCAAATTGTACGTCACTTTTACGTAATTGGCATCATAGCGGTAGTGGCTATATTATTGGACAGTAGAGTCCTAGAGCATGGGTTATTTCACCTTTGGTACTTCAGCACTGATGGATCAGTCATGGGTATGGATGCTTCCACATATAAACCATCAGCTACCAAAGCTGGCAACATAGCTGCCTGCCCCCTCTCACCCTTTCTACCGTACCAATACAGCTGTCTGTGCCAGGCACTGCGTTACCAGTGTTCACGTATTTTAAGATTTAATCCTCATAACAGCCCCATGAGATAGGTCTTATTTTTAATCTTCATTGTACAGATGAGGACATAAAGGCTTGGGAGGTTAAATCCCTCGCTCGAGGTGATGTAGGTAGTAAGTATTACAAATGGTCTTTGAACCGGTATTGACTCTTATGACCTCCACTCCCTATTCCTCTGAATGATAAAGAGACATTTTTGTATAATAGAAAAAGTATAGCGTGGAGTCAGATGTTCCCATTCTGGCTGAACTCCCCACAAATGTGTGACCTTGGACGGGTTACCAACGTCAGTGATCCCATCTGGGGATGGGCTGACCATCCCCATGTTGTAGGACTGTCCAATGAGTTCTTGTGTTGAACAGCTGGCTCGATGCCCGGACCTAGCACATGCCACTCTAGGGCTGCTTTGGGCAGTGAGGAGTTTCATGATCCTTTTCATAGGCTGACTTCTTCCCAGCCTTCCTGCCCACCCCTCCCTCACCACCACGCCTCCCCCTGCCCCCAGTTCGTTCTAAGTACAGCTTTTTCTGGATCACCTTGAGTTAGAACATTCTGCTTTGTCTCTGCTTCCAGGGAAACTATGTGGCCATCTGCTATGTTGGTGACCAAGCAGAAGCCAGGATCAGGAAGCCATCTGTGCTGCAGGAAATCCGGCTGGTGAGGTCCCCACCCTGGGAGGAGACAGAGCTGCGCTGTTTTCAGACCCTCTTGCCAGCTTCCTGTTCCCACCTGGAGTGGGCGTGGCCCCAGTCCAAAGAAGCCTGGTTGGAAAGCAGCTACCCCTAACTTGGCCCACCACCCTCACCCCTGACAGCCTAGACTTTAGAACTAAGATTTTTTGCCCTGACTCAGGCACCCCCAGCCTGGGATCCTTCCTCGCTTTGCTCATTTCCCTTAATTCTCTCTGGCTTTCTTTCTGCATCTTCATTCTTTGTATCTGTGATGGCTGCTTACCTCCCTTGAACCTGGTCCTCGGAGGAAGTCAAGTTCATGGGGACTTCTTTCTCCAAACCTGTGATCCATCATGGCCCACACACTGGCATTGATAGCCATCCACACCAGGAAGCAGGGCTGAGTCTATTTACTGTGACATGATTTCATTTAATGCCCAGGCTAAGGTTCAACCTCGATCATTTCTCTTGTTTATATTCCTCTTGTTAAATCCAGACGGCCTGGATTTGCCTCCCAACTCTGCCACTAGCAAGTGGTGTATGATCTTCAACATGTTACTTAACCTTTTGAGCATTAGTTTCCTCATCTGTAAAATGGGAGCAGTTATATAGTTCTCACCTCACAGGGTCTTTAAAATTAACTGAAAATATGTAAAGCACGTAGCATAGTCCCTAACACAGAGGACATACTATAATCATGAGCTATTATCACCATTATTATTTTCAGGTGTATGAATTAAGGCACGAAAACATTGTTCCCTTCTTCGGTGTCTGCACAGAACCACCCAACATCTGCATTGTCACTCAGTATTGCAAAAAGGGAAGTCTTAAGGTAAATACAATAGGAAATCTTAACTTAGGTTTCATTAGCAGCAGCTATTGAAGGACTTTCAGTGCTTTTGCTCCTTCATCCAAGAACAGTTCCTCTCCAGTCTAATTGCAAGACCTGAATTATCCTGTTGGGCTGCCTTCAGGGGATCAGTTTAGCAGTGGAGCGGCCAAGGATCTGGTTTTCTTTGTTCCGGATGGAAAATGGCTGGGCTTGGTTTTGTCTCCTTGGCTGTTCCAGCTTCTCCTGCAATGCATTCCTGGGCCTGTACTACCTATGGGAGGTGACCATCCGCTTTATGTCAAGAATAAGGAAGTGTTTATAAAACTCAAGACTGCGTATCTTTCTCACTATTGAGTCAGGTGATGATATTTCCCGGGACATTTTTTGGCTCTGTCTCAGGATGTATGAGTTCTGGTCAAAACCATCCAATGTAGACCTCCCTGGTTTGTCAGCTTGTGGACCAAAGGGTTTCAGGTTCCATTCCGGTCAAGGGCACATACCTTTGTTGTAGGCTTCTGCCCAGCCCGGGCCTGGTGGGGGCTCATCCAAAAGGCAACCAGTTGATGTGTTTCTTTCACGTTGATATTTCTCTCTGTCTTTCCCTCTCTCCCTAAAAATCAACAGGATTAACAACAACAACAACAAAAACCATCCAAACCCATTTAACATAAGAAGCTCACTGTGCTTCAGGTTGAATCCCTGGAGCTATTTTAAATAACTGTTTTTCAGGATGTTTTGAGAAATTCAAATAATGAAATGGATTGGATATTCAAGCTCTCATTTGCATATGACATAGTCAATGTGAGTATCACATAAGCTTATGCAAAGAACAAGTACCATGGTATTTTTGAATTGTTCTGTGTCCTGGATTAAATTAGATTTCCCATTCTTTTCTCTCTCCCTGACCTCAAGTAAATATCAAGAGAGTAAAAAATATTTTATACTAAAGCCAGAAGGGATGCTATGTTTACCCAACCAGGAAAGAGCAGGGTACTTACATTTTAGGACAGAACTTTTTGCCCAAAGAAAATCAAATTACGAGATCATAAAGCAAGCTGAAGGATTCCTAATACTACTTCCTTTTCCCTAGTCCCCAATTCCTTTTCCCAGAAAATGGGGATCAGTGCCATAATAACCACAAAGCTATTATACAGGAGGTGCAAATCTGTGAACTTATAGATACAGGCAGAATCTTTACTTTGGGAAACAAGACTGAGGTGGCTGTAAAAAGGGGAATAATAATAATAATAATGGCTAAAATATATTTAGAGCTTTCTTTGACCCCAATACTTTCTAGCACTCTGTATAAATTAATTTACTTAATATTCACAACAAAATATAAGGTAGACCTATTACTAGCCCCATTTCATAGATGGGAGATAAGTCAGATGGGCTATGTCATTAGGTACCCGAGGCTGACATTCTCAACCTGGGCTAAAATATGGCTGTTCTTTCTAACCTCACTGTATCTGTTTTATCACAAGAGAGGACCAGGTCAATGACCTGGGGTGGGTTCTGGTGAGGGAGCCCCTCAGTCCGACAATGAGCAGGGCTGGGCATTATCTCTCAATCAACAGTCCATCCATCAACCAATAGATCCCTGTGGGCGAGACCCAGCCTGGTGATGTGAGGCGTGAAAAGATGAAACAAAATCTCTGTCCTGGAGTATAAGGCTGTGACTCCTTGAGTGACTTTGACTTTTGGTCCCCTCTCTGGACCTCAGCCTCCACGTGGGTTATTGGATGAGGTTGGTCTGTTGACATCCAAAGTCTTTTATTGCTCCTGGATTTAATTGCTCTTTGTTTAAGGAGCCGAGTCTTAATGGTCTGTGAGACTTCGATTTCCTGGGCCTTAATGGGAAGCAAGTTAGACAAACAGAAACCTTGCTGGTTTGGGTCTGTGATTGGGTCTGTGATTGGGTCTCTATGGACAACACTAGGCCAACACTGTTATTTCAGTAAACTTTATTGAGCATCTGTTAATCATTTATCTCACTCTGGGCACTTTTGCAAGGAAACAATGATGTGTTTCTAATTTGAAATGGCTTAAAATCTAGCTAGAGGGGAAAAAAATACAGGAAATGCACATATACAATCATTGACATTGGTGGTGGTGGTACAGTTATAAATTATTGAAGTGCTGGTGGTACAGTTATAAAATAGAAGAATATGACATGGCATCCTCTCCTACTCTGGCTCTTCTGCCCGTCCCTTCACCCACATTTCTCTTCCTGCAGCAAACCCAGGGAAGTATGCTAGACTTCCAATGATCTGGTTCCTGCCCCCTTTCAAAACAGCCAGCATCATTTATATTGGCTGTGAAGAATTCACTCACCAAAGTCTGAATGCCCAATAGATTTAGCCTTTCCAGTGTCACCATTTGGTTTTCAAGAAGCCAAAGGTTTCTCTGGAGAAATGCTGGGGTGGGTAAGGATGATAATTAAAGGGGGAAGTCTCCCAGGTGGCATTAGCTACCTTAAGTTACTGAATCTATCCCCTACTCTAAGCCAGAAGGACAGCTTGGCACCTTGTTTGGAAGGATCGCTTTCCCTAGAAATGGATTGTGCACAGGATGGGAGTGGTTAAGGAGGTCACAGCGCCCTAGATCAATACTCTGCCAGCGTTCCTTGAAAGGGGACTCAAAGTAACACAATTCACTGCGGTCTCTTAGAGCTTGCCATGGGTGACCTGACATGAACCCAGGCACTGGGCCAGCCTCTGTGGGTCAGATTGTGCTTCTGGCCACCGCATTTCGATCATAAAAATAATTCCTCCCCAGATTTCAAGCCCAGACCCGGCCCGTTGGAGCCTTCCTGGAGAAATTCCAGAGGGAGCTCCCGCCAGGTGCCTCAGCCAGGTCTAGTTGAGTGAGTTGTACTTCCATCATGCGATTCAACTCTATTATCTCACAAACAAGCCACAACGATAAAGGAATATGCCTTCCTGACTTTCGGGGGTCAGGGGACAAGGGTGGGATACTCATTGTCCCACAAGCTTCCTTATTGCTTTCTTTATCAGCCTGAATTGTTAATGTAGTATTGGCTTGGGGCTCTTGCTGAAGGGGGACAGTGACTCAGCCTGTCATTACTGCTGGAATCAGAGGTGAGTCCCTGAGGTGCCCAAGAGGCCCAAGGACCCTGTCTCTGAATAAAGTAGTCCATTCAAGAGCCTTTCCTGAAACCTTGATGGCCAGTGCGTCCTCGTGACCACGCCCATGGGTGACTTCACTTCCTTCTCAGCTGGGCTTAAGATTCATTTGAACCTGGCTGTCCTTGTATAAGGGTGTTAAGATAATCCCTCCACAATCATTTAGGGTGTTGGGAACAGTATAATCTAGTGGTTTAGAAGTAGTTGGGCTTTGTAGGTAACACAGTCTGGTTTCTATCTTAGCTCTGCATCCATTCCTTGATGCAGTTTAAAACCCCAAGTTTCATTCTTGTGAAACAGAGGAGAATATTACCTATCCCAGCACAGCTAAGCATGACAAATAACATGTATTAGGTCTCCTTTTCCATGTACTTCACTGCATAGTGCAAAGTAAGTCTCACAAAGAAGGGTTTATGGTTGCTTATTTGTTCATCATGAATCCATATTACAGTATGGAACCTCATGTCTAAAATAATCATTTCTTACCCTCTGCCCTTCAGAGTCTCCTTTTTATCAGCAGGGGATCAGCTGGCTGAGAGGCTGGGCTTGGGAATCACACTGCAGAATTCCCAGCTCCACTGCTGGCTGGCTGGGTGACCCGGGTCAAGTTCATTTCTCTCTTTTCTCATCTGCAAAAGGAGGTTGATGATCATACTACTGACCCCTGCGGTTCACTAAGAGTTACATGAGCGAGTTTAAGTAAGGGACTTAGATGGCTACCTGGCATAAGGTGAGCACTCTAAACTTTAAAAAGTTCCAGTAAAAGCCTTGAGAAAGACGTGTTGTCCTTTTTGTTCTTGCTCTGAAACCTCATGGCTGAGGCAGGTGTGAGAAGGTCCAGGCTACCCAGCCGGAAACAGGTAAATCAGCTCTATGTCAACCCCAGGAATGGGACACACTTAAGTTGTCAGTTTTCTCCCAGCTCCCAAACAAAGGATTCTGAAAATAAATGATTCAGAGATTCAGATTAAAGATATAGACTCTATATTATAGAGTCTTTTAGGTCAGTATTTTGAGTCCAAGAAACTGGCAATGTTGAAGGACTATGATTTAAATGCTTCTTCATTGAAGCCTTTAAGGAAAGTAAGGAAATAAAGAGCCCAAATGGGAACAGTGGGCCCCTCCATGTCCCCAACCATGATGGTTGGCTTCTGACATGCAGTTAGCCTTTTCCCGTAACCTTCATTTCACTCCTTCTAGGTCTGTCCTTGCAACTATCAGAGAAAAGCAAACATCTGCCTCTCTGACCATGTTTCAAATAGGACAGTTCTCCTTTTCCAAATTGATCTCTTCCTTCCCAAATAATTGTTTCCCTCCTCAACTCTAAGCCTTTCTTTAAACCCCTCTCTGCCCATGGAAAGACACACCCCTACCCTCCATCATTCCCTTGCTGGATGAGAACAATCACTGCCTTTCTTTTTTTTAAAAAAAATTCAAATTAGTCTTCTTCTTTTACCATATATTTGACTTCTTTTACCCTCCTTGTCTTCCCCATCATGCTGTTGCCTATGTCTGTGAGTTCGTTTGTGTTATTTGTTGGTTTCTATTTTGTATCCCACATATGAGTGTAATTGGGTAGTTCTTGTCCTTTTCTGGCTTATTTCACTTAAAATGATACTCTCAAGAACCATCCATGTTGTTCCAAATGGCAATATTTCATTTTTCACTGATGAGTGGTATTCCTTATATATATATACACCACATCTTCTTTTTAAAATACATTTTATTGATTTTTAAAGAGAGGAAGGGAGAAGGAAAGAGAGTTAGAAACATCGATGAGAGAAAAGCATCGATCACCTGCCTCCTGTACACCCTCTACTGGGAATGTGCCTGCAACCAAGGTACATGGCCTTGAGCGGAATTGAACCTGGGACCTTTCAGTCCCCAGGCTGATGCTCTATCCAGTGAGCCAAACAGCTAGGGCTGTACCACATCTTATTTATCCAATCATCATTCATCAAGGGATACTTAAGTTGTTTCCAGGTCTTGGCTATTATATCCCTGCTTTCTTACTCACTTCTCTTAGCAAGCTTTTTTTTTTTTAATTCGGTAAATATTCTTTATCACATTTTTCATTAAATTTAAGTAGATATTTAGTGTCATGCATCATGTCTGATGTCTCGCATGTATGACTACATATAATTTCCATGGTCACCCTGTGAGGTAGCGTTCATTGTCATCTCCATTTGGATGAGAAGAAGGAGGCTGGTAGGGGTAAGATAGCTTGCCCTCTACTAACTGGTAGAGCTGGGATTTGAACTCAGGACTAGGATCACTAAGCTGGCCTTGCCCTCAGGGACCAGAAATTGTTTTCTCCTTTCTGGGTGTCTGTACCCATCTTGACTCCTTGGGTGAAGGGTCGTGGCAGTGGCTCTTGAACAAATGAACTGAGATAGCTACATCCCCTTCCCTGGGTCTGTGTTCCTGTCCATCTGTCTCTCTAACACGGGTGTCCCTTGGCACCCGCTCTAATTCATTTGCTCATGCTCTCGCTCCCAGGGCATGCTGTTCCTTCATAGGAGCCCGCTGAGGTCCCATGGAAACCTGAAGCCTTCCAACTGCCTGGTGGATGGTCGGATGCAGGTGAAGCTGTCGGGATTTGGGCTGTGGGAACTCAAGGATGGCCGGACATACAGAACCTATAATGAGAACACCAAAGACCACTCAGGTAACCACTGGCAGGTCTTGGGCCCACTAGCTTTTGGTTGAATGGTAAAGGGGTTCATTCCTTACCCCATTAATGCTTCCTGACGCTCATGTGCACAGTACCTGTGGGTGGGCCTTCCTGTGGAGCCAGCGGTGTGTGGCTGCTCTTTTTCACCCAAGGAGATGGGAACAGGTGGCAAGAGTCCACAGTGTGATGTCTGAGTGAGAGGAACTGGTCCTCATCCCAGCTGAGCTGGGCGGCCTGAAACAAGTCACCATCCTTCTCTGTAATCCTCTGTGTCCCATCACATCTTCCTGCCTTCTCAGTGTGCAATGCTAATCTGCCAGGCGCTTTAAGGATGAAGGGTTTGGCAGTTCTGTTCTCTCTGGTCTCAGTATCACTTGAGAAACTTGTAACATTTTATAGGTGGCTGGCACTGAATCAGAATATCTGAAGATGGACCTGGGCATCGCATTGTTTATAAAGCTCCCAAGTGATTCTGGTGGGCATCTAAAGGCAAGACCTCCCATTGGGAGTCAACCTCCTTCTCATGGGAGCAGTGCAGGCAGCTGAGTGCTCTTGTGTCTCACCTCCTACATCTCTGGGTCCTGTTGAGCCCAGGGCCCTCAGCCCTGGCCACTTCTCTCTGGAGCAGCAGGTGGCAGCAGCTTAGCTGAGTGCACGTGGGGAGGTCCTGTAACAGGAGGTAGAATGTGTGTTACGGAGAAAGACAAATGGGGCAACTTAGAAAGCTGTTCGAAGTCATCCCTATTTCTCTATCCTCCAATATATTTTCTTTTAATGATCATACCTATAATAACACAAGCCTATACATCTCACTAGAAAAAAATGTAAGTGTATAAAATATCCAGAAGAGATAATTCTAGAGAGAAAATGCAGGCTGGTGGTTTTCTGGGGCTGGAATAGAGAGTTTTATTTGGGGGTGTTGGGAATAGTAGGGAACTGGATAGATGGATAGAGGTGAGTATACTACATTATAATACAACATTGTGAGTATCCTAAATGCCACCGAATTCTCACTTTGAAATGATTAATGTTATGTTATGTAGGCAATCAGAAAGGGAAAAGGAAAAGGAGCACCACCTGTCTCTGCACAGCCACGAGTTAGGCGCTGTTAGCATGTTAGTGCTCATGCTTTCTGGTTATTTTCTCTGTATTCACACACAGGGACCCTAGTCACTCTGTAAGTCGGGCACCATGTGGGGGCTGACTTCTCAGTGGCTGGATGCTCTCAGTTCTGAGCTTCCTAAGCTAGAAAGGTGGCTTTCTGGTCCTGCCTGGAAACTCTCACTCCAGGCCCACGTCTCCTTGCTTTGCAGAGCTCTACTGGACTGCCCCAGAGCTGTTGCGGCTCCCAGAGGCGCCCCGGTCAGGCACCCCAAAAGGAGATGCTTACAGCTTCGCCATTGTGATGAGGGAGCTGATCCACCAGCATGCGCTCGGGCCTTTTGAGGACCTCAACGAGACACCAGACGGTACCACTGGGAGCGACTCCTGGGCAGGCTTTGGTGATCTGGGTTGGCTTGTTTATGTGACTGTCTTTGCTAAATGTTTCTTAATTTACCATTTATTTCATTCTTATGTTTTCTTTTAAGAATTTATATATATATTTTAAAGAATTAGAAAACTATTACAGTTTGATTTAAAAAATCAAGGAACTCAGAATTATACAGTTTATTCTATAACAGCAGCCAGATTCTGTTAGACAAGTGGTCAGCAAACCGAGGCTCGAGAGCCACATGTGGTTGTTTGGCCCCTTGAGAGTGGCTCTTCCACAAAATGCCATGGCCTGTGCGAGTCTATTTTGAAGAAGTGGTGTTAGAAGAAGTTTAAGTTTAAAAAATTGGGCTCTCCAAAGACATTTCAATCGCTGTACTGTTGCTATTTGGCGCTGTTGACTAATGAGTTTTCTGACCTGCATGTTAGACAATGAGTGAGACTGTGTTGCTTCTCTAAACAATAGCCTCCCCTAGCTTCCATTTTGGGAGTAAAGACCAAGTCCATGGTCTTAGGCTCTACAGCAGCGGTTCTCAACCTAACAGGGTCACCTAAGACCATCGGAAAACACAGATATTCACATTATGATTCACAACAGTAGCAAAATTACAGTTACGAAGTAGCAACAAAAATAATTTTATGGTTGGAGGTCACCACAACATGTAAAGCACTGGTCCAGCATGATCCACTCATTAGAAATGCTAATTTCATGGGCGCTGACCCAGAACTTCTGATGTGAAAACTGAGGAGGTGGGTCTGGAATCTGTATTTTAGCAAGCCTCCCCGTTTCCAGGTGTTGTTGTTTTTTTTAAATATATTTTATTGATTTTTTACAGTGATGAAGAGAGAGGGACAGAGTTAGAAACATCAATGAAAGAGAAGCATTGATCAGCTGCCTCCTGCACGCCTCCTACCGGGGATGTGCCCGCAACCAAGGTACATGCCCTTGCCCGGAATCGAACCTGGGACGCTTCAGTCCGCAGACCGATGCTCCAGCCACTGAGCCAAACCGGTTTAGGCATTTCCAGATGTTTTGATGTGTATGAACACTAACCTGTTTGTGCATCTGTAACTATATCTACCCATCTGTATTTATATGAAGCTAAACATGAGCTCATACTGACATCTCCAATACCATTAGCACATGTTCATTTATTCTAGTGTCCCCATCTCTTATTCATAACCTCCCTAAGCAACAGGCAGACCCTGGCCCCATCCATTTACTTGTTCATTCAATCCCATCTGTGCATAGAGTACTTCAGAGTTGCTGATAGATGCCTCTGTGAGGAGCATCCTGACCAACTAGAATGCAGTAATTATGAACAGCTCCTTTGTCTTCAGTCTTCTAGTCTCCAGTCATTTCAAAAGTTTCCTAATTGACACTCCCTGCCACCTCCACCCTCTTCAGCGAGGTCACGTCATACATTTGACATGCAGTTAGATTGCTTGGCCACAAACCTGCATTCTGTGTTGTGGTCATCAAGTCCCACAACTGATATTTTTTAAAATTAGCAGTCTTCAAGGTTCACTCCTTGGGCTGGAAAGTTCTATGTGTTTTGACAAAGAGGTAGTGTCATGTATGTACCGTTACAGTGTCATACAGAATAGTTTCATCCTAAAAAATATTCAGGTCCTTTGCCTAGTCATCATTCTCTCTTCCCCAAACTCTTGGCAGACTCTGATCTGTTTACTGCCTCTATAATTTTGCCTTTTCCAGAATGTCACATAAACAGAATTATGCAGAATACAGCCTTTAAAGACTGGTTTCTTTCTTTCTTTTTTTTTTAAGATATTTTTATTGATTTTTTACAGAGAGGAAGGGAGAGGGATAGAGAGTCAGAAACATCGATGAGAGAGACATCGATCAGCCGCCTCCTGCACATTCCCCACGCGGGATGTGCCCGCAACCAAGGTACATGCCCTTGACCGGAATCGAACCTGGAACCTTTCAGTCCCCAGGCCAACGCTCTATCCACTGAGCCAAACCAGCTTCGGCAAGACTGGTTTCTTCTACTTAGTAATATACACTTAAGATTCATTCATATGTTACACCTACAGTAATTTTATGGTAGAAACCAATGAGAAAGAGCAAGTAAGGAGGTTTACAAAGTTGGATAAAGAGCCAGGACACAGAGTTAATATTTATTATTTGTTAAAAGATCTTTTATGTAACATATATAGAATGCAAAATTGTACACTGCGGATTTCTACTACAAAATGCGTATATACTTCTGAAATCATATAGAGATATGCTTTACTTTAAGAAAAGTTCTATTAGGAAAAAATTAATCTAAAAAACGATTAATCAGGAGGGTTCTTAGAGAATTTATATTTATATTTCTCATTTTCCAGGAGGATTCAGAATATTTTTTATAATATATTCAGATTTCTCTGAAATTCTAATCTGTTCTGTGTACTTGGAAACGCAATACACAAATTTAAGAGCACATCTGTTTAAAGTAAAGCATACTAAATGGCACAAAGTTCCAACATTTAGATATCTAAACCCAAAATGGATTTCAGAAATCCTCAGCCGAATCCGAGACCCCAGGGCATCGGTTCCACTGCGACCTTCCCTGCGAGAGGACAAGGTCAATGAGAAGATTGTGGTCCTGGTAAGGGCGTGTTGGGATGAGTCACCTGAGAAAAGACCCACATTCCTTTCCATCAAAAAAATTCTACGAGATGCCAGCCCCAAAGGGTGAGTTTGGTGTGCAACAGACATTTTCTCCTCCTCACTGAGCCATTAGGATTTTAAAATTATGTGGCTGTTGTTGGTCTTCCATCCTTCCCTCCCTCCCTCCCTCCCTTCCTCCCTTCCTCCCTCCCTCCTTCCTTCCTTCTCCTTCCTTCCTTCCTTCCTTCCTTCCTTCCTTCCTTCCTTCCTTCCTTCCTTCCTTATATACACATGCAAAGCACTGTGCTATATGCTGGCAAAGGTGGACTGATAAATTCTCCTTTTATTTCACAAAAGTTCCAGAAGTGGGTCATACTTCTATTGCCCCCTTTGTCCATTCCAGACATCACTAATCCATCTCAACTGTCAAGGTCCCAGGGAGATCAGTGACAGGGCCTCTATTCAAACCAGCATTCCAAGGATCATGACAACTCAACTGGGATTGTGCTTATGCAATAGAGAATTATGCAGCAACCTTAAAGTAGCTTATTGAGTTAAATTAGTCACTCCTCTCCAAAAATGCTCTCAGTAATAACTGGCTTCAAACCAGGATAATTACATCATCCAGCGCATTGAACATATGAAGACACAGCCACGGGGGTAGTAGGGGAAGCCCTGTGCTAGGAGTTAGGAGTCTACTCCCGATGTTGCCATTTCACTGTGCATCTTTAACATGAACAGCCCTGTATTCTGCATTTTCCACATCAAAATAATTTTAAAAGGTATGTGTCAGGTCAGTTGATATGTCCTGACTTTTTACCCAGAAAATATGGTCCCCAAGGTTAAAGCAAGTATATTTCCATGTGAGCTTCAGTGCCCTCATCTGAAAGGTGAGGAATTTAAATTTCTCTGAAGAGCCTTCTAAAACAAGAGTCTATAGGATCTAGAAGTGCCCCTTATATCTGAAAGGAAAACAAAGAGTGACCTGTCCTAAAACTCTACATTTTTGATTGGCTGTGACAATGGTATGAAGGATGTTGAGCCAGTGAATGCCACCACTTGTTGAGTATCCACTGGGCCAGACTCTCAACATTCTCTCCCTGAGTCCTTAGAACAACCTTGCAAAGTATGTATTATTATTTTAAAACTAGGGGCCCAGTGCACGAATTTGTGCACCTTGAAAGGCACTGTGGGCTGTAAGACGGTGGTGAGCACAGGGGTGGGTCTCAGCCCATCCTCCATACCTCTGCCCAGCCCCTCTCACCACTGCCCCTGGTCTCCTGCCTGCCTGCAGCCCCATTCCCAACACTGTGGCCAGTACTGGGTGCTGGCAGTGGGAATGAGCGGTGGCTCCAGCATTGGCTGCAGGTGCTAGTAGGGCTGGTGCAGGCAGAAGGTGCAAATGCCAGGCAGGACCATGGTGTGTGGGAGCAAAGAATTTTCAGTAACCACCAGAGGCTTGCCCTGATGACAGTGACTGGTGCCCCATCTTGGTCTGGCGCCCCTGCTCACCTGCTCCACCATCCTGCTGTGGCCAATGCCCACCATGTTCTGCACATCCCCCTTGGTGGTCAGCACACATCATGGCGACTGGTTGTTTGGTTGTTCCGCCTTTTGGTCTATTTGCATATTAGGGTGATATATACACCTATCACCCTACCATATATATGTATATATTTCCAGATGCAAAAACTGAGGTCAGAGGAATAAAAGGATACAGATGGAGATCTCCGAGCTGATAAAGGTTAGGTTCTGTCCTACCAAATGGCCTCTTTGCCATTGTCACCTCACTGCTGCCTATTGGCAACCTGAAGTCAGGAACCTTAAGGGCGAGGCATCTTGGAGTGTATAGTTGGAGGTTGTGCTCATTTATGATCCTAAAGTTCTTAGGAAAAGACACTAACATCTGGGTTCTTTTCAAGCCACGTGAGCATACTAGACAGTATGGTGAGCAAGCTGGAAGTGTACGCCAGTCACCTGGAGGAGGTGGTGGAAGAGCGGACCAGCCAGATGATGGCAGAGAAGAGGAAGGTGGACAAGCTTCTGTCCACAATACTGCCCAGGTATTCCAGGAGTTGGGAGCCTTCACCAACTGACCCAGCGGCCACAGCATCGCCACCTAAGTGGCCTCAAATAAAGAGAATACCTTCTTTGTCCTTTTTCTAAAAGGACACCGGGTTCTTCTAAAATGGATCAAGCATTTTGCATGTAATTTGGTACACCCTATAAAGAGAGATGGAGGCAAAAGCCCTAGAATCCATAGGAATAGAGAGTGTAGGTCTTTTATTTTTTTATTTAAAATGTTTTCTAGAACTTATTTTATTAATTATTTATTTACTTATTTTTAAATTTAGGTGTTTATGTATGTACCTGACCTGCTTTGCTCATTTTGCTCTCAATCTTTAAAATACATTTGAGATAAAAATTCCCCAAATGAAATAGTTTACTCTCAGATCATTTATTCCTATATGTCAAAGGACTACAAAATTCGTGCACTTGGAGTCTCAGTTAGGAATGAGTTTTTTTACACAATTTATTTTTTACTAGTCATCTGTATATTGTATTGTGTGTTCACCCCTCAAAGAAAGAAGGTAAAAGAGGGAAAAATGATGATGGAAGGAGATTTGATTTGGGGTGATGAGACCTTAGGTCTTTTAAGTGGCAGATGGTGGATGCACCAATACGAGAGTGACCACTAGATGGCGCCCAAGGACTACACGTCTAGTCAATTGCTAACTTCCCAGTACTGTATTTCAGATTGCATATCCAAAACCTTTGCTCAATACAATACAGTATATACCTACTACTTTAGATTTAAAACTTGCCTTCTTTTTTGTCTCTATTTTCACCTGTGCACTCTCTAAAACCTTGGCAGAAGCCTGTTCTCTTAAAATTCCTGCACCCTTCCTGTATGTCTTGAGCAAAGAAATGGGGTTGAGGCTTTGAATGTGTTACTGTGAAAGTGGTAGATTGAAGTAAAAATATCGATTTATAGATCAGTGAATGCTTACATTTGCTTCCACATCTGCAGACAGTCTTTTAAAATATATATATATATATATTATTGATTTTTTTACAGAGAGGAAGGGAGAGGGATAAAAAGTCAGAAAAATCGATGATAGAGAGAGACATCAATCAACTGCCTCCTGCACGCCCCCTACTGGGGATGTGCTTGCAACCAAGGCACATGCCCCTGACCGAAATCGAACCTGGGACCTCTCAGTCCGCAGGCCGATGCTCTATCCACTGAGCCAAACTGGTTTCGGTCAAAATCTTTATAATTAAACTCTATAACGATAGGGGGAAATAAAGTGCTCTGAGGGAGAAAATCATTTTTTGTGACTAGTAATAATCTGACTGGTTCCTCCCCTTCCCCAATTAAAATATTTGTTTAGGAAATACATGCATGTGGAAAAGCAGCTATTCAAAGAATCCCTCTAGATGATGGATTTTGCCTCTGAAGCAAAAGGATCTACCAGGGTGACTTTGTAGGGAGTGGTCTGTAGGAGACAAGATGAATATGAAACTGTTAAGTAACTGTTCTTTGCTCTGGTTTCAGCTTCATTGGAGAACAGCTAATAGCTGGGAAGTCCGTGGAACCAGAACATTTTGAGTCTGTGACCATCTTTTTCTCTGACATCGTTGGATTCACAAAACTCTGTTCTCTCAGTTCTCCCTTGCAAGTTGTGAAGCTGCTCAATGACCTCTATAGCTTATTCGATCACATCATTGAAACTTATGACGTGTATAAGGTGAGATGCCTGGTTCCTGCGTTGAGTGAGGTTGAGCCGGTCCTAGACAGCAACCAGGAGGAGGGCGCAGTTCATGCTGGCATTCAATCTCAATTCATGGCAGAAACTCAATATTTTATTCCTGTTTGTTCTCTGGAAAAGGGCTTGATTAATCAGAGATGTATGTACTTTCCAAGAAGTATCAGTTGTTCCCTCTGTTTTCTTCCATTATTTTATCTCCCAGGAAACTCATTTCTGAAAGAGGCATTGACCTGCTGCTGGCTAATTCCTCTACTTCTCTCCTGAATATATGTCCTTCAGATCCAAAGAGATTTAGCAGATTCAATCTTCTTTGAAGATTGTCTTTGGCTCTGTTACTGTGATCCTTAGCCATTAAAAGAAGACAGCTTCCCAAGCTTAGACGAGCAGTCTGATAGCTAACGGTGAGACACCAACCCGCTGCCCAGAGCCACTATGGGGATGGATGAACAGGGTCACCTAGAATGAAAATGCTATGGGAGAGGATAACAAAAACGTGCATGACCTTCTTTCAGCGGGTCATGAGGTTGGCCAGTTGTATTTTCTCACTTTTCAGCTGAGGCCAGATGATGACTCCAGAGTGCCCATGTCCACTCATGCTTGGTGGGCAACCACAATGTACCAGTCTGACCATGATTTTAGGGCTGTGCTGTGGTCCTGGGGCCAGGGAGGTTTGGGGGACAGCATTGTCATGTTCTTCAGTGACATATCCTCAATTAGTATCCCCCAATTATTGTTGCCTCTGTTCAGGACAGAGGAAAGGATGGCATGGATAATTTCAAAGAGCAGATCACTTACGCTCAACAGAACCTATCTGACTCAGGGGGGCCTCTTCTGGGGTTTCCTCTTAATGTTTTTTGTGCAGTTAGGTTTTGTATGAGCCAATCTAGAATCAGTTTGTATTTCTAAATGTGCTTGTGGTGGGGAGAGATAGCATAGAAGCAGTTAGTCTTGTGTGCTAGTTAACTCTGCAAGTTCATGGTAACCAGGAGACAGAGGTGTTTGTATCCCCTGCTAATCTGAAATTCCACATTTTACCACGTCATCATTGGAGTCTGCTAAAATGCGAACGTATCTAAAAAGGGCTCTATGTAACTTGAAAGTTAGACATGTCATTTACTCTCTGTAGTGAAGTAAAGATTTGGAAGCTGATTTTATTAGGAAGATGGGGAGAGAGGAGGATTGATCAGACAGATATGTATATGGATCTACTTGAACCTTCAAGATCTACCCCATCAGTATACTGCTGCTTGTCTAACTGGTTTTGAACCTGGGTTGGCAATAAGGGTCACCACCACAATCAGATTTCAGAGAGGAAGCCATGATTGTGGCGAGGAAGGCTTGGGGCGGAAGGCTTTGAACCTGGATGAGGGCAAATTTGATAAAAAGCTGGGACTTTGATGGAGTGGAGGTTAGAGAGTGTGGCCCTTCAAAGTCTGAGGCCTCAAAGCAAGGGTCCATGATGCGGGGCCTTGATCTCTGAGCCCACCCCACCCTCATGGAGAACACAAAGCCACGTTGTTGCTTTGTTTCCAGGTGGAAACCATTGGAGATGCATACATGGTGGCTAGTGGACTTCCCATCCGAAATGGAACTCGGCATGTGGAGGAGATCGCCACCATGGCCTTGCACTTCCTCAGTGCCACCGTCCACTTCCAGATCGGCCACATGCCTCAGGAGAAGCTCAAGCTCCGCATTGGCCTCCACACAGGTACACAGCACTGGCAGCAGGTGGCCTCATAGGTCCAGGTGTGGTGGCAGGTAGTTCCGGTTTCACATCCTAGGAGCATGGCTTTTAGAAAACCCTGAAGCTAAATGGTAACACATTAAGGAAATAAAAGGTTGAGTTATGTTCACATGTATATTTCCAGTTAGCTAGATTGCTTGGCAACAACAAGGATACACAAAAACTTCAAGGTGAATGGAAAATGAGGAGATGGGAAACCAGGAGATTACATTGGGCAGCCTTCCCTCCATGCCTCTGCATTTGATGCCCTTTGATCTGCTCTGTTTCTGACAAACTCATGTGCACGTGACTCGTGCAGAGTCCCTGCGCGTGGTTCAATGCTCTTCTGTCCCTCTCCAGAAAGTCTTAATCAGTTTTGAATGAGGGGGTTTCTTTTTTTCATTTTTTGACCAGGATCTGCAAATTATGTAGTCATACTTGCTCCTACCTATTCTCATGGCTTTCCTAAGGTAAAACCTGGCCCCAATCAGAATGAATTAGCCCCAGGTTTGTGGTGCTGTTGCTTTGTTTACATTTTCAGTGCATGAATAATATTATCATTATTATATCTGTCTTAGTTAGCATGGTTGTTATAACAAAATACCATAGTCTGGATGGCTTAAACAGCAGGTATTTTTCTCACAGTTCCAGATGGTGGGAAGTTCAAGGTCAGGATTCTAACAAGGAATCCCTGTGGGAGCACTTCCTGGCTTGCAGATGGCGGCCTCTAGCTGTGTCCTCACTGGTGGAGAGAGTGAGAGCTGGGGTGTCTCTCCCTCTTCTTATAAAGGCACTAATCCCAACCTAAGGCCTCTACTTTTAGGATCTCATCTAACCCTATAACTTCCAAAGGCCTCACCTCCGAATACCATCCTAGTGGAGATTAGGGCTTCAACATGCAAACATGGGACAGATACAAGCATTCAGTCCATAACAACTGGTTATGTTATTTTCCACCAGAAATGTACGAGTTCTGTAGTTTGCCTCTTTGTAATTCCTAAAATCTACTGGTATTGCCAAGCTTTGCCCTTCAACATTGATTGAATTGCCTTTGTTGGCCCGATGTGTACCATGGTGTCCAGTCCTTCGAAATGCAGACTGGTTTTGGCCATCCGTTCCTCCCTCTGCAGGTGCTGTGGTGGCTGGTGTGGTGGGAACCACTATGCCCAGATACTGTCTGTTTGGAGACACTGTGAACATGGCCTCCAGAATGGAAAGCAGCAGCCTGCGTGGGTATCACTTTCAGTGAGTGGTAAACACAGTGTCACTGTCCCTCCAGGCCCCTGGCTTTAACTGGAGGGTATTTTTAGAAGACCTATTTGCATTTTGTCTGCTGGTTTCCATTTCCAGGGGAAGATCATTATCCACTTCAGGCAACACCGGTAGCAAGCTTTGTAGGTGGCGTTTCACACTGTCCTCTCTGTGGAGCCACATAAACAGCCTGCCCCCTTCCAGAACTCTCCATTCTAGCCAGCCAGGCACACATACAGTCAGGTCATTTAAATGAAGAGCAGGAGGCAGCAGACCTTTTCTGTACTGGGCCAGACAGTAAATATTTTAGGTTTGATTGGCCAAAGTCTCTGTTGCAACTACTTAACCGCTATTGTGTGTGAAAGCAGTCGTTGAGACTATCTAACTGATGGGTATGACCGTGTTCCAATAAAACTTTATTTGTAGGTACAGGTGATGGGCTGGATTTGGCCAGGAGGTGGTAACTGGCCCATCTCTGATGTATAGTTTTGTTGCTGAACAGACTTGTGGCCAGAAGTTCTAGGAGACAGCAAATTGTTTTGGTTTATAGTAGTTTTGTTGCATTGATAAAACCTCTTTTAGCTTCTAAGTAGAGATTTTAAGGATACATTTTGAATGTGGAGCCCAGACATATGGAGTTTCCACTTGCATATGGAGTCAGTTCTGTTTTCTGGTCACAGACTAAACAAATCAAAGTGTGAGCAGTACTCAACAGTGCCTGAACAATGCCTGGATGGTGGTGGGGTGGTGGTGGTGGTGGTATGGGTGGATGTCCCAGCCCAAGTGCCCCAGGCTTCAGAGAGGTTGCCTACGATTTGCGGGCAGCCCAAGAATTTGGGCAGGGTAGTGCTCCCTCTCCACAGCAGCGCTTGCCCCACTGAACCCGTACCAGGTCACAACCAAGACTAACTAGACAATCACTGGTTTTTGGAAGCTCTCCGGATTCACGTCTCTCAGAGCACCGCAGGCGCCCTGCTGGCTTTGGGAGGGTACAATTTGCAAAAGAGAGGCACCATTTCAATCAAGGTAAGACCACGTGCGTCCACCTGCTCCTTTGGGTCTCTAATGGAGATGTTGAGGTCTTGGCAGGATGGGGGAATCTCTGCTGAGGGGCGTGGAGACCCCTAAGGTCCATGTGGAGGCCCCTGTGACGGCCAGGTCTTCCTTCAGAGAAGACTGTACCGTTCCCTCAAATGGTTAAATATGGAGTCCAGGACAGGAGACATCTTATCTCCCACCTAGACCAACCGCTGTGGGATGCTTCTTTCTCTCTGTCAGAGATGGCTCCCTGGTTTCTGTTTGAATTTCTACTCAAGGCAACAGCAAATCCAAGCCCAAGCATTATAGCACCCATAGTTCTTCATCTCCCTTCTCTTGAGTCTGAAGTGCCAAGGCAGAGGGGCTAGAAACCCACTGGCTTGGGGGGCAGTAAATCCTCATTTACATATACCTTCCCTTTCCCGCCGCCTTCTGCTGGCACCCAGGCTGTCACTGAAATGTACCATGACTTCTCTTTCTGATAAACATTGCCTGTCTGGCTGGGAAGGGGGGTCTCCTCTTGGGGATGTTCACAGTGGGAGTGGCGGGTGCTTAGGGTGGCATTGGGTCTTTGGGTGGGTGTGAGGTTCCAGGGAAAGAAAGAAAAGGGAAGAGGGTGCCTCAGCTTCTCATTTTGCTCAGTCTGACTCTGGTAGCTGTATTTGGTCAACTGACTTCAGGAAAGAGGAAGAATTTTCTAGAAAGCAGCAGTATAGACCTAGCTTTGAATCCTGTCCCACGACTTATTAGCTGTCTGATTGGGGAGATTGGTTTTATCATCTATAAAATGGGAATGGTGAGAATGCTTCCCTCAAAGGGTGAATATCATGATTAAATGTCTGTGAGATGCATCACTGGAGGCCTTTCTCAGAGTAAGACCTCAACTGATTTGTTATTCTTTTTTAAAGGTGTTCTTTGCAACAAACTTTAGCCTCCACTGGCCCTTACCCGCTAGGCCAGTGGTTCTCAACCTTCCTAAGGCCGCGACCCTTGCATACAGTTCCTCATGTGGTGGTGACCCCCAACCATGAAATTTTGCTACTGTTATGCATCGTGATGTAAATATCTGCATTTTCCGATGGTCTTAGGCGACCCCTGTGAAAGGGTCGTTCGACCCCCAAAGGGGTCGAGACCCACAGGTTGAGAACCACTGCCCTAGGCCATCACTGACTGTCCATCGAAGCTTATCAGCAAAGCCCAGGGAAATGATCACCATTTCATCTATAAGTAGGTCTTTCCCCCATTGCGGCAGTCACTGGCTAGTTTCAGTTCTGGCTACAAAGAACGTTTTCAGCCAGCGAGCAAGGGAGACCTGACTTGTCTGCTCAGAGGCCACACTTCACTGGCGGTCTCTCCCTGTGATTCACCCCCTGTCGCCCCCGCCTCCCACAGGGCAAAGGAGAACAAACAACTTTCTGGTTGAAAGGCAAAGAAGGCTTCTCTCTTCCACTCCCCGAATTGACGGAGGAAGAGGCTGCAGTCCCAGAGTGCTTCTGAGGCGAGTATTTTCTTCAAAGCTGTTGGTGGGGCCTCATGAAATTCCACAGGGGTGCATTAAATATTCCATTTCTGGGCTGTAGTTCCTGGGACTTGAGAGTCAGTCTCCCAGTAGTGGGCGCCATCTAGCTGGCCTCCTCCTCCCACCCCGGCTTCTTGGCCTGGAGCAGATGTGGAGTTGGAGGAGCTGCAGGGAGTGAGCTCATTTCCTGGGGGACCAGGCTGAGCTGTTGCTCACAGCCCTGCCAGGGAGCCTGTCCCAGCTGCCAAATATTTTCGGCTCATTAGCTTGTGAGTTTGCCGTGAACCCAGTTTCATTCTGGAGGAGGGGCCACCCACAGGTCTGGCCCTGTCTGCTTCCTCTGGGAGGCGGCTGCTCCCTAACCTTTAGTGCTCATTTTCCTTATCAGCTGCTCAGCCTGCAAGGAGAGGGCGCTCCTATCTGAAGGCATTGAGGAATGTTCGCAGGGGCTAAAGTTCTACCTACCGTGTGAGCGATCACAGAAATCCAAGAGGCCAGGCCACCCCAAGCAGACAGGACACCTGCAGGCAGTGGCCGGAAGGCCTGGTCTGCAGCCCCGACCCCTGGGAACATGGCAACTTCCAAATGGATCAGGTCCCGTCCTCAGCGTTTTGCTTAATGTCTTTCCTGTCCCTTGAGCAAAGCAGGCCATTAAGGCTTGGCTTTTCAGTAGAAGTGTTCATTAATTTAGGATGTGTTTAATTAATTTGGTAATCACCCGCAGATAACGATGAATGAGCCCACCTGTCCTGCTGTGCATATTTCCCCCTTTGCACAGAGAGCAGGATTCCATGTGGTTCTATTCCGTGGTTCTGTAATAGATGTGCTGAACTACGAATGCATCTGTAGTCCTTTTTCCACCCCTTGCAACGCCTTGTGTCAGATGATCTTCTGTGAGGCTGCTCCTGGACGTGGCAGAGCAATTCCAGTGATGTCTCCTGTCCCTGTCTGAGACCTCTTCCTGTTGCATTTCCCATCTGAAGAGGGGAAAGCCCACGGGGATGCGGAGGTTTTGCTTTGTTTTGTTTTGTAACATGGCCGCTGTGCTGTCTCTGTGGAGGTATTTTTGAGCTCTGCAGAGGTAAATAAACTACCTTTTGGGGGATGGAGAGTGTTTAAAACCAAACTAACTAGTGGCCAGAGAAAGTGCTTTACAAATGGCCCCATCTCCATCAAGCTCCTGAGCGTTTCCATCGGCAGAACTTTTCTTTAGCTCAGAGGTGGAAGACTGACCCCTAGGCCTGCACAGACTCCACTTTCTGTGGCATGATTCCATTTTCATGGTAGTAGGCTCGACTGCTCTCCAAAGGCCTCCAGCATCAAAGGGGAGCTTTGGACTGGTGCTCAGAGACGGGAAGGGCAGAGGTATTTATAGGAAGGAACAGGGCACTTCCCCTGCTACCCCAGCCTGGCGACAGGGGGCCTACGTGTATCTCCTCCTGCCTCTTAACTTCTTCCCTTGTTCGGGATCAAGCCTTCTGGATCCCAGGCACCATGCTCCTCCACGAAAGGGAATAAGGCAAGTTCTGCTCTGAGGTCGCTTAGAGAGATGGGCTCGTCCTTCCTTCCTTCCTTCCTTCCTTCTTTCCTTCCTTTCTTCCTTTTTTCCTTCCTTCCTTCCTTCCTTCCTTCCCTCCTTCCTCTTTTCCTTCTTTCCATTCATCCATCTGGACATTTAATTAATTCAAGGAGCATTATTGAGCACTTACTCCTGTGCCAGGTACCACATTGGGGGGTCACAAGAGAATAATGAAACTTTCTTTGGTTGTTAGCTCTGTTTAGTTGGAGAAAGAGAGCATAAATAATAGTAATTCAATATATTAAGGACTAAGAGGTATGCACAAATGTGTAGAAGTAACTAAGCAATCGGATAATGTTACTATCAAGAGCGTTAGCTAATGATACACAGATGTAGGAATGGGGAGGGGTATGGCAGTTGTCTAGTATTATCCCATCTTTGTATTTTAGGGAATGTGTTTCCTTACAGCCCTAGCCCACATACTTTCTTAAGTCACATTCCTATAATAAAAACGCCTGCCTTTTTCACTGCACATTTCAACATGAATATTGGGCACACACACACACACACAAAACATACATACATGCATGTGCACACACATACACAGATATCACCTTCACACACATGTGCATATATACATGTATACATGAAAATATACCCATATGTGTATATATGAACACACATAAACATATCTCCATCTCTATCTCTAATCTCTATCTCTAATCTCATATATACTGATGTGTATGCTCAGTATATATGTATGTGTGTATATATATATATGTCTAAATATATACACATAATATATATAATATATATAAAATATATTCAAATTTTGAGAGAAAGAGAGTCTTTAGGGATAATAACCAGGAATTTTGATAAGAGCAATTTTCTAAAATCTGAGGGAAAATGCGCTCTTTCCTCCTCTCTAAATGTCTCTTGTATGTTTAGCACTAATGGGAACTTGTAAGAGAGACAATTGGGGAGTGCTTTCTCTTAACACCTTACTAGAGAGCTATGAGATGTGAAGGGTAACCAGCCATCATGGGCTGTTAGTTAACTTGAAGACAAATCACACCCCGTCTCTGATGATAAACATTAGGACTTTAGAGATGGGGGTAACCAAAAAGAATTTCCCCTAAAATGTTAACCATACGAAATGGCCTTACCTCCTTGCCTTAGAAACCCAATACTGGAAATTTTGAAATGGAAACGTAGGATAGAATGATGGGAGGTCTGTGAGGATATATGTGAGTCTTAAAGCTCTAGTTGTAGCAACCATGGGGAGTATTGGAATTACCTACCAACATGATAACTTCACACTGTGAGCTTAGCCGTAGGTTGTTTGTTTTAAGGCATTTTATTTATTCCATAGCACCAGGTAGAGAACAAGATCATTACACTTTAGGATAAAGTAAAGCAAAACTAATACAACATTATTTTACTCTGACAACCAAGGATGTTGATTATGGTTCTGAGTATTGCTATTTGAGAGTTTTTACTAGAACCAATAAAATATGGCTCCTGTCCTTCCTGACTACAAAAATTCTTAATGTACAGGTTCGACTACACTGAGCCATTTTAATCTAGCCTGTTGCTAAACAAACATGTACTCTGTCTCCAGCGATTGGAGGACTAGCTTCATTTCCGAGTTCATTAACACAATTGTAAAAAATACATCAAACTACAGATCTCAAAACGTCTCAAATATATAAAAGCCCACTAATTAAGTCTGTACAAGGCTAAGAAAAGAACTTAGACCTCTGACCTTTCCGGTCTCGCTCCAGCTTCCAGCCTCAAACTGGGGTCTACAGTGCATTCTCAGGGATCTGCCAATTCCCTACCAGTTTTTGTTTGGTGGACAATGAAAATGCCTAATATCTGTATCTTCTGGGTCACTGGGGGATTGGGGGCCGAGTTATCAGGATATGGTACCATGATTCATTGGCCACATTTGTATTTGTGTTTCTGAATTTTTTTGTTGTTGGTTCCATTCTACTGATCATAAGTTATTGCGATAAAACGGATGATTGCATATTGAAGTAGAGGCTAAATGAGGTCAGACCAATCTGTACAAATGAGGATTTCTTAGTAGAGCACATGGAAAAAAAGAGAGCAGTGAGCATCGCAAGGCCTATGGCAGGACGGGGTTGAAGAGCTGCAGAGAACCTGTCGTGGCTGCCACTCTGTAGTCATGCTGTAAGCAACAGCTCCGTGTAGTCAAAGCCACATTATGTGAAATTAATGTGCATTTTATTCTTTTTGTACAAGTCCTATTTTTAATGTCATTTTCTTTTGATTTTAGAAATATGTATCAGCAATAAAAATGAGTTTATACCTATGTAATGTTTATACATATTTAAGAAACCCTACACCAAGATTAATTGGGTTAGCACTGGGGGAAGCTCAAGAATGATTTCCCTTTAGAATGTGCAGATCTGAGCAAAAACTGTTCTATTCCACCCTGCACCCCACACCTTTGAAAGATTGGAACCCCTGAGGCTCAGCTCCGACCCTCAGGTTAGAACCGGCAGCATCAATGGCAAAGGCCTCTTCGTCCAAGTTGGCTCTTCCTGTGCCTTCCGTGCTGAGCGCGGACTTGGTGGTTGTGCCCTGCGTTCCCCTCCACACGCTCAGCTGCACTTGGCTGGGTGTGCCGGTCAGAGGAGTCCACCACAGCCCTGCCTGGAGTTCAGGGAGAGAAGGCTCCCCGGCCAGTGGCGGGGAGGGGGGGGGGAACTCCAGGAACCCAGAGCCACAGGAAGTAACAAGAGGAAGTGGGGCACCAAAGGAAAACAATCACTGAAATTCACACAAATCGCTGGAACATGAACTTGGCAAAGCGCTATTGCCTGTTCCCCAACGACGCGGTCTCCTGTGTGTGCTTTCTGGCAGCACGGAACATGTTGAGTGTGTCATCCTCGGAGATGACCTTGGACGGAGAAGCTGCAGCTGCCTGGCTGGCTGGCTCCTATAACACGGCACAGATCCCCAGCATCACGACGAGGTGGTAGAGAACATCTGTGGACCAGAGGAGGCAGCACACTCAGAGACAGTTCTGCAAGGACCCAGGACTACTCAGCACAGGAGTTAACAGAGGCGTCCACCTAGGGGTTGTCAAGTCCCTTTTCGTAAGTTCTACACATTTTATACAAAGTCTGCTTTGTCCATCCTTTGGGGTGTGTGTTGTACAAAGAATCCAACAGATAACTTGGGACATGCAACTCTGGCAGATGGGAATCTGACCTTGGATAAGACAGCGATGGTGTATTTCACTGCAGGGCTTTAGCTGTACAACTTCTTTTGTACCTGGGATTCGAGTCTTAAAAAATCAGTTTACGTGATTCCCTGTCATTGCAAGAGCAAATTCTGTATCTGTGAGTTTGGGAATAAAGAGAACTGTCTTACCCCAGCTCCTTACATATTGCCTCCTCATCATCATTCCGGTGAGATCCTGTGCCTGCACTGAAATGTCTCTTCCTCTGAGAGGCTTCTGGGGCTGCTAAATCCTTCCTTCCCCTCCCCCACCTCAACACCTCACAGGTGTTAGGAAGGGCAAGGGCCTTGCCAGCTTCAATACAGTAACTAGACAGCCTAGAATAGCACCTGATGCGGTGTTACCATCATTGTGGCTAATCGTTAGCTGTGTGCTGGGCATTGTTTGGTGCCCTTATCCTTAATATTTAATCCAAACAATGGCGATGTGTGGTAGGGGCCATTCCTAGAGGAAACTGGGGAAGAGAAGGGTGAGGTCATTGCCAAGGTGAATGAAGGGCAGAGGCCTAGCAGGAAGTCAAATATTTTTTAATGAACAGATCACTGAAAATCACTGATCTCTCCTCTACATGCAGGAAACAAGCAAAGCCATCTGGTGCTGTCTTTGCTGAGATTTGGGGGGTGGGATTTGGCTCTGCTCCATCCAGTTTAACCCTGGCCCCTCTCTCCCTGCTCTACCTCCATCCATTCCGCCCCACTCAGGAGCGCTTTAAGCGGCGGTCACCAACTGGTGGTCCATGGATCTTTTTAGTCCAGACAGATCTGAAAGGTTGGTGATCACTACTTTAAAGAGTATTTTTTTAAAAACTCTTATAGGCTTTGCTGTAAGCTTGTTTTAAAACACAGATCTGCTGTTCAAAGCTTTGCCCTGGACATTTCCCCGAGGCGCCTCTTCTCCTTACCTGAGAAGCTATAGAGACTGGAGAATCCCCTGCCTGTAGCGAGGAAAGAGAGAGAATGCGGAAGGTTTACGATCAGAGCTATGTTTCTAAAACATAAACTTGTCTCCTCCCCCCATTAAACCACCAGGTTCCCCAGGGCCTTCAGGACAAAGTTTCTAGCAGGGCCTACAGCGGCTCCCTCTCACTCCGTTTTCTCCTCTGCTCTCTAAGGCAGGGGTTGGTCAACTTTCTGGAAAGGGCCAGACAGTAAACATTCTCCGCTTTGTGGGCCTGGTGGTCTCTCTTGCGACCACTTGCCACTGCAGATGAAGCATGAAAGCAACTCTACAAGTGTGGCCGGGCCCCCAAAATCTTTCTTTACGGACACTGAAATTTGAGCTTCCTATAATTCTAATGTGTCTTGAAATATGAGTCTTCTGATATTTTTTTCCAGCTACATAAAAAGATTCCTGGCTTGCAGGCCATAAAAATATCTGGTGGCAGCCTGGATTACAGCCCCTTCCTCCCACCCCCCTAGCCATAGTTGGGTAACCTTCAGAGGTCTTCCCTAAGCCCCCGACTAGGTTGAATCCCTTGTCATATACTCTATGCCCCCTCCCCCAATGCCATTGAGAGTATCTCCCTTTCCTTAGCATTTAAAGTCGCTCTCCTCCCAAGATGCTAAGTTCTTTAGGACAAAGCCCACGGGGGGCTCCTCTCTTTCTGAAACCCCAGCACTCAAGCCACGCAGACTTCTGGTTGCCTCATAAAAGTTAGTTGACACGCACTGCATGTTCCCAGCCCATTGCATTTTCTATTGTTATTGTCCACGGCAGGCCTGCGCTGTCTGCAAGCTCTGAGCATCCTAATTTCTCCCTGGGCATTGGAATTCAGGCCACGGGGCAGCCGGCTAATCTCAACTCCTGGGGTTGGCATGCGCTATCCAGCCCCCAATTAAGAAGCCTCGAGTTGCAGG
Source organism: Lasiurus cinereus (assembly GCA_011751065.1). Lineage (NCBI taxonomy): Eukaryota > Metazoa > Chordata > Mammalia > Chiroptera > Vespertilionidae > Lasiurus > Lasiurus cinereus. The sequence continues at coordinate 9,595,550 of JAAGEH010000038.1, forward strand.
TGCGGGCTGTGTCTACAGGCACAACTGGTTTGGCAATTCAGTGAAAATGCTCCAACCACCTGTGCCTGTGGACGCAGCCCAGAGCGGGCAGGGCCACGCGGGCCGCAGAGACGCTTACTGAGGAGGGAGAGCTCCACGACCAGGACACCCCCCGTCTGGTCCCGGAGGAGGCGCTTCCGCTTGTCGCAAGTCTGAGGACCCGGGAGGAGTGCAGGTGAGAGGCGGGTGGGCGCGGGGAGGGGTGAGGGAGAAAACACAGGAGAGAAAGGCGAGAGGTTAAAAGGACAGCCACGAACTTGATGGAGTGCAGACTCCCCAGCTAACAGGTATTAATTGCCTTCTCTGTACAAACAAGTCCGAGAGACACCCGCAGCCCTTCTTTCGCTGGGGGAAAGGAGGAGCCCTCTACTGTACTGATTCTTCGTGCTGGGGTGGGAGGGATGGGCAGCTTGGGGGAGAGGGTAAGAAATAAGGCTTTTCGATGCTGGCTGGTTTGGGTCAGTGGATAGAGTATCACCTTGTAGACGGAAGGGTCCTGGGTTCCATTCCGGTCAAGGGCACATGCCTGGGTTGCAGGCTCCATCCCCAGGAAGGGGTGTGCAGGAGGCAGCTGATCAATGATTCTCTCTCATCATTGATGTTTCTATCTCTCTCGCTCCCTCTCTCTTCTTCTCTGAAATCAATAAAAACAAAAAAGAAAGAAAGAAAGAAGGCTTGTCCTACAGTCACTCTCTGCGGAGTGATTGGAGAGGTGGACACTTTCAAAGTGTGTTTGTTCTGGTTTATTTTCTTTTTTGTATGTCAGGCCAATAATTATCCCTTTATCCACTGTTCCATGTCTCTTGCTCCCCTCTCTTTCTCTGTGTGTGCTCCTATGTGACCATTGTCAGGCCAAATGAATCAGAGGATGATCATATGTCTGTCGGTTACTCTAGGCCACTGAGCAGTGCCCCCTCCAGAAATGCTGTGTCCTCTTCACCAAGCTTTTTGGTCCAGACAGAAATGAGAGGTAAACGTTTGGGATGGAACCCTTTAGGTCTCTCCACAGAGGTTCCCACTCCAGGGTGACCCAGAGCCACCGGAAGGGCTTGGGAAAACACAGATGGGAGCCCACCCAGAGTTTCTGCATCAGGTGGTCTGGGGGCAGGGCTGAGGAATTGCATCCCTCACAGGTTACTGTGATACTGAAGCTGCCCTGGTCCACACTTTAGAACCACTGCCCAGAGGAGCAGGGTCACGTCAGGTCACAATGAAACTCTCTCCAAATCTGCTACACCTGCTGATGGCTGTTGAAACGTCTCGGTAAGGGGAGGGGCTGAGGAGGGGAAACTCTTCAGTCAAGAGCTAAAAATACCCGCCTTTTGACTTCCCTCCAGAACCTATTGCTACCACTGAGATTTCACATTTCCCTTGTGCTTTTACCTTTTTTTTTTTCAAAGCATTTCCACACCTGGCATCCCTTTCATCTTACCTACCCCTGGCTCTCTGAAAAGGAAAGGGTCCCCGTGACTGGTCACCACTCTGTCTTTAGAGAAGAGAAAGCCAGGCTCCAGAGGTTAAGTGACACGTGCGTGCCAGACTGTGCAGCCTGGTGGCAGGTGGACACGGCCCAGAATGTCTGCCTCACACTCAGTGTCCTTTCCTCCAGAATGTCCTCAGCGCGCACCTGCCCTGGTCTGGTTACAGTTTCCCAGCTAAAAATACAGCCTCTGCAATGCCAGCCCTCCCCCCCACCCTGTATAGTTCTCGGGGGGGGGGGGGTAACTCACCACGGGGCAGGAGAGCTTCTCGCTGTCGCAAATGAACGTCTCACAGTGTAACCAGACCTTGGAAAGCTTGGGGATGTTCTGGAACCGGAAGGCATTGAATTGGAAGGTGGCCCTGTGATCTTTCCCGTTCTCGTGTACCAGGATCGTTTCATCCGTGGGGCAGCTGGAGCACAGGGGGGCAGGGCGGGGAGAGGGGGCGGGAAGAAAGAAGAGGTTACCCTGTGAAAGAGCAAGAGCATCTCGGGCACATTCATGCACAGCAACACCACTCTCGGGGCTCCTACACAGCATGTGACCGGCCACCTCTCACTCATCCCCAGGACTCTGGGGTCAAGGTGAGGAGCTCTGAGATGGATGTGGTCCTTCCACTCTGCAGCCAGGCTACATCCGGTGTGGGGACTTAAGAGAAGTCCCCCACCTGGTAGGGCACCGCACATCTGTCCCAAAGAAGTGCAGTCCCTGAGATGAAGCCCCCGGGAGGACCGGGTATGCGCAGACTCCCTGCGTGTGTAAAGAGAGAGACAACGGTGCAGGGGCAGCATTTTTCAAGGTGCCGCCTTCGCCACCTGCATCCAAGTCACACCCGACTCCTGTCTCTGAGCGCATCATGAGGCTTTGCCACTGGGAACTGGAATTTGCTTTATGCTCTTTAAATGCCCCACGTGTTTTATTCTATAATTACCTTTGTACAAGTGTGGTCATACTTTTCATATAAGGACAGGGGAAAAATGACTGAAAGGATACCATCTAAATGCTCACCCTGGCTATTTTGGAGTGGGGGGATTACGGACAGCTTTTGTTTTCTTCTGTGTATTGTTTATGTATAAGTCCCACATGTAACAGTTGACATAAAAGAGAAAATGACACAGATGGGTATTTGTTGAAGCCACTTGTCCTCACCTGGGGGCCGTTTGGCACTGTGGTCGTCAGGACTTGGGGAAGGTGTTACTGGCATCTAGTGGGCAGAGGCCAGGGATGTTGTCCAACATTGTGCAATGCTCAGATGCTCCCCAACTCCCCTTCTCTCTCCCCTCTCCCCCGCCCAACACACACACAACGAAGGATGACCCAGCCCAACATGTCATGGTGTCGAGATGGAGAAACCCTGGTTTAAACAGAACACTTTTCATTGACCAAACACACACTGATTCCCTATTCAAGTTCCAGACACTCAACCAGTGTTGGGAGCAGACAGTTAGTCATTCCTGGGAATGTACAGCGAGGCCCACACAGAGTGTGGGGTCCATTGTCTGCAGGTGACAGGAGCCCCGGAATCTTTCCTCTGTGGAAAGGGGCTGTGGGTTCAAAAGCTTCAGGCCACTGGCCAAGGCTACTTAGAGGAGCTTCATGAGGTACCTTCCCACAGCTTCCCACCACAACCAGACCTCAGGGCTGAGTCAGTGACGGTACTGAAGAAATGGTAATTCTGAGAATTAGTGAGTGGAGTGAGGCTTGAACGCTGTGCCTTATATCGGACCCAGGGGTCAGAGGCCAGCCTCTGGTGGTGGTGGCCTCGGAGCAGTGAAAGAGCCGGGGACATTTTCTGAGCTGTGAAACAAGACTCTTAGAGGATCATTTGGTCAACAAACCTGAGATTCTCGTACAAACTCAAGACGAGAGTTCTTAAAATAGTTCCCTGAAACCGAATTGCCCAAGGCATGGTATCAGCCAGTGGAAAACAACGTAGGAGTAGGGTGGGGGTGGGGGGTGGAGAGTGGGGGAGGGTGAGGAGGTGGCAAGTCATGGGCAGGACTAGAGGCCCTGGCACTGCTGCCTCTTGGCAATGGCCATGGCACCTGCTTCTCTGGGACAGACCTCTCTGCATGGTGGAATGTCTGTAGGTAGGTCTCCACACAATCACCATGGGAGTCTCTTTCTCTACATGGGATCAACTTCCCGATGATACATCTACTCTCATCTTGCCAGGCACTCTTTTTTTTTTTTTTAAATATATTTTATTGATTTTTTACAGAGAAGAAGGGAGAGGGATAGAGAATTAGAAACATCGATGAGAGAGAGACATCGATCAGCTGCCTCCTGCATGCCCCCTACTGGGGATGTGCCCGCAACCAAGGTACATGCCCTTGACCAGAATCAAACCTGGGACCTTTCAGTCCGCAGGCCTGCACTCTATGCACTGAGCCAAACCGGCCAGGGCACCAGGCACTCTTGAAAGTGGTTTTTCCATCCTAGCTGGATAGAGAGCATTGACCTGTGGACTGAAGGGTCCTGGGTTCGATTCCAGTCAAGGGCACATGTCTGGGTTTTGGGCTCGATCTCCAGTAGGGGGGCATGCAGGAGGCAGCTGATCAATGATTCTCTTTCATTGTTGATGTTTCTATCTCTCTCTCCCTCTCCCTTCCTTTCTGAAATCAATAAAAATATATTTAAAAAAAGAAAAGAAAAGAAAAGAAAAGTGGGTTTTCCTCCAAAAGGGCCTAGTGTGACCCCCAAGAATCTGGGAGGTGGTGGATGGACTTCCTCGTTCTCCCCATTGGCACTGTTCTCATGTATGTAGTATGTATCCCCAACCTCAGGGGCCACTTCCCCTAAGCAGGGTTTGGAAATAGATCAGGGCTTCCTCCCTACGGCTGTGCTTAAATGCAGATTCCCAGGGTCCACCCTAGGACCCTCTTTTGTGGTAAGTTCCCAGCGTGCCTGCATGTGGGACAGTCACACCCTCTCCCCCTGTCATTCCTGTGCACACTCAAGTTTGAGGGTTGCTTGTTTAGACTACTCCAAAACCTGAACATTCCTTTTCCTTTCACATTGCACATCCGTCAGATGCGCAACAGCCCCAGAAGTATGTGCAGGTAGGCAATCCCGTGATGTAGCAATGCCCCTGTGTGGCTGTTGGCTGAGAGGTCCCCCATGGCAGGTGGTAATTTCAGTCCGGTAGGTAGGTCAATGATTTATTTCAGAATCTCCCTGAGGCCATTTGATTGTGCCATTATCAACAGAACCTCAATGAATCATTCCCTGACAGATGTGAAATACACACCCACACTAAGCTCCCATCTCTGCAGGAAGTTTTGCTGCGTCGCTCACATGTGGGTCTACAGGCCTGTCCTATGCATACCCCCGGGGGGAGATCATGCCTGAGGTTGGATGGTCTGTCTTCTTCTTAGTTCTGGACTTGGGGCAAGTTTCTGACCCTGTTTGTGCCTCAGTTTTCTCATCCGTAAAGGAGAGGTTATTATATTACTTATTTCATAGGGGTTTAAAGAAATGTAAATAAATCAATATTTGCAAAGCGCCTGGCTGGAGCAATGCCTGGTATGTTGTAAGTGCTTTACAGATGCTAGTTAAATAAAAATAAAGAGTTAAAGGTCCAAAGTGGCTTGGCCTTTATTACCTAATCATTTTTACCCCTGACCCCAGTGTTTCCTGGCGCCCTGCTGGGTTCTGGAAATAACCAGGGCGCACTGGTCTGCTCTGGTCTGGGGAGGGCTCTTCCGTGTTTACTGGAGACGATGCTCGCATCTCCAGTCTAGCTCCACTTCACCTCTGTTTTCCAAAGACACGATTCTAAGTGTTTCTGAGCAACTGTCATCTCAAGCTTGACCTGCCATCCCTGTGCTCAAGGAGAATCCAAAGTCCCTTATCCAGAAAGCCCCATCCCCAGCCTCCGCCGCCAAATAATTCTTTCCCTTCACCTCGCAGACTCAGTAATACAAAGCCATCTTCGTCACACCTTCCTCCCTTCGCTGCACAGCATAGCCAATTGGATGCTAAGTTTTTATCACTCCTCCCTCCCTGGGCTGGTCATCCATTCACAGGGCTGCACCTCGGTTCAGGTATTGTCACCTTTGGTTCAATAGCCACCCCTGCACCTACCTAACCTGCTCTTTCCATCTGCCTGGCACCGTTTCTCAACCAGCCTATGTATGCCTTCCAGACTTGCCTTTCCGTTTTGCAATTGCAATACTTCAGTCCTCTGCTCAAAAATGTCGAGCTCTTCATTATCTACTGAACTAATAATAAAAACGATGGCGCGATTCAAATCAGTTGCATACTGACTAGGCACTCCATGCTCAGCTTTCTACATGGGTTATCTAGTTTAGTCCTCATCAGCGTTCTGGGGTCAGACTGGTTGGATTTGAACACATGTCCCCTCCCCACATGCAAACTATGTGACATCGCTTAACCCCTTTTGTGCCTCAGTTTCCTCATCTGGGGAATGGGGATGGTAGGAACAACACCTACTTTTTGTAAGGCAAAGGAGTGACTATATGTTAAAGCAATCAAGACAGTACCTAGTATCCGGAAGCACAATATGAATGTTTGCTAGTACAGTGGTACCTCGAGATACGAGTTTAATTCGTTCTGTAACCTTGAGGCGTGGGAAACTATGAGACACTCCAGTCAGGGTAAACTGATGGGTCGTGTGCAGCCGGCCGATCCGAGAGATTACTCCTATCTCAAGTGTTGCTCATATTTCAAAGCAAAAATCGCTCACTCAACGGCTCGTATCTCAAAAATCTCGTATGTCAGGGCACTTGTACCTCGAGGTACCACTGTATCAGTACTCAGCCTGGAAGCAAGGAGGATGTCACATGTGTGACACCCAAGGTATCCCGAGCCAGAGTAGCCCTGGATCTGCCTGGCCCCCCTCTGCACCCTAGAGAGCAGTACCTACCCCTTGTTGATCAGCTGCCACTGCAAGGGATACATGAAATCAGCCGAGGGTGTGGCCCAGCAACTGTTCAACACCACTTTAAACCTGGCAATGAGACAAGACGCGTCACCTTGAGCCAGAGAGGTGTATGCCTCGAAACGTCTGGTGATTGAAAAGTCTCTCGGCTAATTTTTCCCTCTCTTCTTTGTCTTTAAACATATAAAACGGAGGACGTGTACTTACCTCAAGCTTAACCCTTTGGCTTCTACTCCTGCGAAGAGATCTGAACCGATTTCGGAGGTCTCCAGGACAAAAGGGGCTTCTTTCTTAATGGAGAACTTGGCATTCTTTGGAAGGAAATGGACACTGGGCATTATGACCTCTCAGACTGGGCTCGGCAGGAGCAGGGTGAAGGGTGGGGATCAACCCAAAGGGCACAGGCACTCGAGACCACAGTGAGGAACCCCCAGGACCAGAAAAGCTCTACCTCCTCGGATGCTGGCGCCCCTTAGAAGGGATGAGGACAGCACATGTCTGGATTTGCTGGTCTCAGTGAGACACGCCCTGTATGTCTAATCTGTGCCAAAGAGGAAAGAGACAAGAATCCTGGGCTAATCCTGGCTCCCACCGCTACTCGGGGCCTCAATTTCCCCATCTTCAAAGCAGGAATAACCTTTGCCTTCTCCTACCTTGCAGAATCTTTCTATGATGGTGACCTTGTTTAAGAGGCGCATAAAGCTTAAACCAGGATACTAGTTAAAATATCGAGGTTCGTGGACTTGGAGCTTTGCAGAGCTGCAATAGGTAAACAGTGGCAGCAAGGATATCTAGTTAAAATGGACTTTACCACCCTCCCACCTCCGCCATGGTTCAGATTCAGAGAATTTGCTGAGAGGCCTCAGAATCATCTACCGGCAATTCTTACATATTGTACTGATTGCACGTCTTGCCAGGGCTCCTAGGTGCAAGTCACTTAGAAATCAGTTGTTTTCTTCCCATATGTCAGTCCTTCCACCATTTAAATGGTTGCAATCATTAAACAAGAAAGTTCTTCATCTCAGGTGATTTACTAGCTTAATATGTGCATCGAAGTGACAGATTAACAGTGGTGTTTAATGTTTTTTGCTATTTTATGAGATTTGTCATATTTCAAGAGACTACAGTGGTACCTCGAGATATGAGTTTAATTCGTTCCATAACCTTGAGGTGTGGGAAACTATGAGACGCTCGAGTCCCAGTAAACTGGTGGGTCGTGTGCAGCCGGCCAATCTGCGCCATGACTCCTATCTCAACTGTTGCTCGTATTTCAAAGCAAAAATCGCTCGCTCGAAGGCTCGTATCTCAAAAATCTCGTATGTCAGGGCACTCGTATCTCGAGGTACCACTGTATTTCCAAACGTGGGACCTTACCTGGGAACCACACAGTAGACCCCAACCAAGTCAGAGCTGCTCCTCCCAGCTCCATCTCCTAGGGTTCTGCCAGCAGAATATGGGGGTAGTGGAATAATGTCTCTAATCCCAGAGGAACCTGCCTGATTTTGTTTCAAATCTACACTGTTGATTCAATTTCTGAAGCAAAACACTTTTAATGGTCAGTTTCTTCACTGTTCAGCATGATACCCCCCTGCTTTCTTTATAACATGAAAATTAGGCACCTATTCCCAGATAGCTCCCTCCTACGATACCTGTAGAAAGTGTTTTGGCATCCCAGGAAACAGACACACCACATAAACTACTCCTTCAGTGAACAGGATGGAAGAGCAACTTGAAAAATCATCAAACTTCACCTGATCAAACGATTAAGTCACCACTAGTGAAGAGGGGCACATCTAGCTTAACAGCAGTTCACAGGGCAAATTCTGGGAGTTGCTTTTGCTCCCCAGCTCAATGTGAGACAGCAGAGAAAGAAAACTACCCACAGCTAGAACATGTTCCTAGAATTTTCCAGAATCTAGAAGACCTCTGACTCTCTGTGCCTTGCATTGGTCTGGTAAGTTCTGGAATGTAACATTCCAGTTCTGGGCTCTGCTTTTCAACAGGGATACTGACCAAGTGGCCCATCCAGAGAGCGACTAGGATGATGAATGGATCAGCAGTGGGAAGATGTTTAGTTTGGGAAAGACAAGCTCGAGATAGTTGAAGGACTATCAGCAATCTCATTACATGGCATGATGCCAGAAGACAGAACAACACCAATGGGCCAGAGTTCAGGATGTCATATGTCACACCCTGATCTAAAACAGAAAGGCCTGACTTGTCACTCTTCTTGGAAGAGGTAGGAAGCACACTTCTCAGCAATCTTGAGAAAGGTTTCAGACTTTGCGTGGAAAGTCAAGGTTGCTCACCTCTGAGGTTTGTTCTGTGTCTGGAAGTCTATAATTTTGACCTCTTGCTTGTATTTGTTCTATCCCAAGCTTTTTCATTTGTCTCTATCTAAGAAGAGTGGTCAGTACTACAGTGGTACCTCGAGATACGAGTTTAATTTGTTCCGTAACCTTGAGGCGTGGGAAACTACGAGAAGCTCGAGTCTCGGTAAACTGGTGGGGTCATGTGCAGCTGGCCAATCCGCGTGATTACTCCTATCTCAAATGTTGCTCGTATTTCAAAGCAAAAATCTCTCGCTCGATGGCTTGTATCTCAAAAATCTCATATGTTAGGGCACTCGTATCTCAAGGTACCACTGTATTTCGATTGAATGTGTCACCCTAATCCCACACCGATATTGATGTTCAACCCTATAAAGGTAACAATGCTTATTCTAGAAGTTCTCAGAGTTTCTACTTTAAATGGAGTCAAAGGCTAAAATCATAAGAATGAATACTTTTACGGGCACTTACCTTGTGCTGGGCAGTCTAGTAAGTGCTACCTAATGACATATTTAATTTAATCCTCATAACAAGCCCATGGGGTAAATACTATATTATCCCTCTTTGACAAATACATTGGTGGAAGCCCAGAGAGGCTAACTAACTTGCTCTAGGTCACACAGTTAGGAATGGTAGAACCAGGCTTTCAAACTAATAGTGTGACACCAAAGCCGATTTCTTAACCACAGCTCTAGGCTACTTCTGTAAGCTGATGACCCTTTATTTTGGATTGGAAGTCAAAATAAGTTTTTGCCAAGAATACCAACCATGCGCCATTGGTAGAAGTGGGCGGGGGGTGGAGGAGGAGGGAGAGAAGAGAGGAAGAATGCTGAGTAGTACCCGCGTTTGTGGAGCCCAGCATTTGGAGTTCTCAGAATCCTAAGCAATTAGCAGGGCATTGGTTCCATTGTGCAATCTAGGGCACAGCTCTGTCTCTGGTAATTTGATGGAAATATATGCAGGGAGCAGCTGTTGCTTCAGAAGCACACAAGAATGCTCTCAAAGTGGAAAAAAGGAGAAGAAAAATACCAAGTATGTGGTTCAGGCCTAGGAGACAGCCCACCGTGGGACTATTAATCAGCATGAAAAAATCTCTGTTGTAACCTCAGAGCCCCCTCTTCGCAGAGACTATTTGATCTGGAAAGGTCTTGGTTGGCCCCAGAGGAGACCATAGCCTCATTTCTAGAACAGTTCAAAGAGGCAGCCTGCAAAGTCTGTAGATCAGCCCAGAGGATGGCCTGGTGATTCTAGGGATATGCCTTTAAAAATAATAATAATAGACTTCTTCCAGTTCTAAATATTAATAGTTATATCTGAAACTTAGCCCAACATGACCGATGGTAGGTGATAATTTTCAACAACCCTGGTGCCTCTCCATTTCCCACTGTTGTAAAATCTTCATAGGCTGATATCTATCATTTTATCTCTTTAAAATAACAATCATGGACTTCCAGACAGGGACTCGGTGGTAAAGACAGCCTGTACTTAGAACATCCCCTGAGACTGTTGTCAATGTGTGAAGCCTGTTTTGCTCTCTAAACAACCTTCATCAGTTATTGCAGTGGTTTGGGTATCCTTTCATCACCCTGGCCCTCATCACTGCGTTTACCTTCCTGATCACAGGTCCAGGGTTCTTTTTATTCAGGACTTAACCATTAGTGTGTGTGGCCAGGGACAAATCTAGGTTTTCTGTGACCTTGAAGCTTATTTAATTTTGAGTGCCCTCTTTAATTAAAAGACTCAAAAATTTGAATACAAAAATGAGACATAAGGCCTTGAAAGGTGTCTGTGCAAATGAGGGGTGGTAAAACTTCAGCTTCATTCCCTTCGTAGTCAGTCTGCCTCAAAGAATAGGGTTAGGAGATCCGGGTCCCAGACTGGGCACTGCTCTGAACTATCTCTGGGATCTGGGTCAAGTCCCTTCCTCCTTCTGGCCTTCAGATCCTCATCTATAAAATGGACCAGCTAATATTAGGGTCTCTTCTAGCTCTTCCCTTCTGAGTTCAGCAGGGTTAATAGCTCCCAGGAGTCAATAAAGCAAGTTCAGAGTTCAAGGTCAGCGGGGTTCCAGGGAATATAGTTGTTTTCTTTGTGAAATGAATGGGTTGGGTATGATGGATATCTTCTAGTTCTTTATAACGATCTCTATTTTTGCTTGCATCCTCCACTAGCCTACTGGGTTAGTGTCACTATAGACCTGCCTCCTTCCTGAAAGCTGCAGGTTTAAAAAACAAAGCACTCCTTCGTAACAGAAGTGCAGCTGGCTCTTGGCCATTGTGTTGTTAGTTTCTCTGGAGCACTTATTTCGAGAGAGATCAAACTGTGCCTTTAAGGTCAATGTCAACATAGGCAGCCTGCCCAAATTAGGCAATGAGAAAGCCCATGGAGTGAAGGGCTTTGTAGACCTAAGAACTAGGCAGCAGAGGCCAACCCACCTCTCTCCTTAGCCATGGCCCAGGCAAGGAGCTCACTACTCTGTGCAAATGTTTCAACACAAGCTGGCTCCTACATGTAAATCTCTAGAGTGGGCTGCAATGGAAACTAATCTTGATTAAGAGTTAGACATTGGCCAAAACCGGTTTGGCTCAGTGGATAGAGCGTCGGCCTCTGGACTGAAAGGTCCCAGGTTCGATTCCAGTCAAGGGCATGTATCCTGGTTGCGGGCACATCCCTAGTAGGGGGCGTGCAGGAGGTGGCTGATCGATGTCTCTCTCTCATCAATGTTTCTAACTCTCTATTCCTCTCCCTTTCTCTCTGTAAAAAATCAATCTATAAAAAATCAATGAAATACATTTTAAAAATGTATTATATATATAAAAAAAGAGTTAGACATTGGCTGTTTTGCTGCCTATTGACCCTTGGCAACTCACAGGATTTCTCTTGCCTCAGTTTTCTTATCTATGAAATGGGAAGGCTGGCTTCTTTTCTCTATAGTATTTTTCAGCGCTTCCATCCAGTCTATGGATCTGCCTTCCTGCTGCAAGTAGTTCTTAAAGAGGTTTAAAGCTGTACCAAAGCTTACATCTCAGCTTGAATTTAAGAACGGAGTTCTGCATAGAGCTTAGGGAAGAGCGAATCCCAAGGAGGTATCCTCGAGAGGCCACAGGACAGTCATGGGAACCTGGAGACCACTTACAGTGTAGAAGTTGAGAGACAATTGGCTTTCAAATGTGCCCATGCTCCCGTTCTTCACGTGAACAGTGGCCACTCTGAAAAGGGGAGAGAATTTTGCATAAGGACTGAAACATGCCTGGTTGACAAGGACTGCAGAGAACACGCAAGGCAGCCAGCCCCCCACTCCCCAAGAGACTTACCTCTGGTCAAAGGCAGCTTGGTTCACCAAGTAGGTGGAGTGGTAAGTGCAGGAGAAGGAGTAGTTCACGGGCTGGTTCTTGACGATCACCGTGCTGTCATTGGAAACAATGTGGCTGTAGAAGTGGTAGATGGGGGGCTTGTACTGGAAGAAGGAAGAAGGCAGTTAAGGTGGACCCGGACCCCCACGAGGAGAAGGAGGATTCTGGAAAAAGTGATGGATGTTGGCTCAGAAAAATACCCCATGGGCAGACATGAATATCTGCCATTGAGAGCAGCACCCAATGTCTGGGTGGGTTGATCATTTGTATAAAGAGCCCTTGAGCCTGTTCAACTACGATTGTTTAAAATAATTTAAGTTGAATGCTATATGCCGGATGCTGTATCCACTCCAACTAGTGACTTTATTGGGAGGTCGCAGATTTCTCCTCTGTCATTAAGGATATGCAAGAGGTTGTCTATGGTTCCTTTAAATTCTGATGACCTTTCCTGGGTAGTTCACAAGACCTAATTATGAATTATGTTGTAGTTTGGTTACTCCTTTACCATGCCCTTAACCACCGGTTCAAAGCCTGGGGCAGAGGATGCCCTGCCCATTGAACGCAGGAAGAGTAGCAGCTTTTGAGCACAGGCTCAGAACTCAAAGCGAAATAGAGATGGGGAATGTACATTGCTCTATGCACAGAAGGTAGCCTCGCTGGCTCTGGCAACCAATCAAGAGAATAAAATTCAAATCTAAAGAGTCACCTAAACTAGGCAGAAGAGAAGAATTTAAATGACACTGACCTCCCCCCAAAATAAGATTAACTCTTAAAAGGAAATGGGTCAATTCTAAATCTTTCTCAGGATGGATAGCAGACATCTTATTCTTGGGACCCAGCTCTCATCTTAGTGACTCCTCATCCTGTGACCTGAACTTACCTCGGACTGCGTCCCGCAATAGGACTTGTTTTTAGGTGACAAATCTGGGATTACAAATTGGTAGTATCCTCCCTCGTGGACCCCATTGTAACACAGCCCGCCCAGGGCCAGCTGATGTACTTCCCATCCATAGGGACATTCGGGGATCTTGGTGATGATGGTTTTTGGGTAACAGAACACAAGGATGACATCTAGAAAGAGGATACAGAGGGTTGGAAATCACATATGGTGATCAGAGTAATCTGCTAAATATCAGTGGGTTCTAGCGATACCTGAACATGCAAAAAAATTGGTTAAAAACACTTTCTCTGCTATTCTTCATGGGCTGTGACAAAAGTTTTCTCAAACCTCAGTTATTCAAGTTTCAGTTTTACAGTTTTTGCTACATCTGTGTGATATCTGCATGATACTTAATATGTGTTCAAAATTCCTCCACTTTTAAACTTTAATTTATTTCAAGGAATATATCTGTGAAACAAGATTGTATTGTTTGGATATATATATCAATGGCATCCCCTCAAAATATACACACACTTTGAATAATTATTAATTCTAATAGGTTAAATCTGAAAAGAAACTTCAATTGACCTATCAAAAAAAAAGTGTGTATACATTTTTGGGGACACCCTGCATATATATTTTAAATCCCATGAAAATAAGCACATAACTTAAAATAAAAAAAATGTCCATTCATTTAAAAAAAATGTCCATTCATGTGAAACAATAATTCATGGCACAGGATAGAAATTCAAATCAAGTGGGAAATATAAAAAAGGTGGAGATTTTGTCTCTATCTCTTTATCCATCTATTCTCTGATCTTTAGAAAGTCTAATTTTATCTAGTACATTTGCTTACTTCTTATGGGAAAATTCTGATTGGCACCGGCGGCTTAAGTGCTTCTATACTTGGCTGGATGCACAGAGCTCTGAGCTTTGCAGAGGGAAGTTTCAGGGAACTTTGCGGGAAGACGGCCTAGCGCCAGGCGTACCTGCTTTATTCGGAGTGCAGGATTTCGCAGAGGCTTCCACAAAGACGGCCAACAGCACGAAGGCCCGCATCACCATTGCTTCTCAGAACCTGGTCTCTGCCAGGGGGCCAAACCCAGCTGGCCAGATGTTCACGGTCCTGCCAGTGCCTGAGCCTCGATCATTCTAGGTCAGAAACACGAGCGAGAAATTTGCAACAGTATGGATGGAACTGGAGAGCATTGTGCTAAGTGAAATAAGCCAGGCAGAGAAAGATGAGTATCACATGATCTCACTCATTTGTGGAATATAATGAACAACATGAACTGATGAACAAAAACAGATCCAGAGACAGAGAAACATCGATCAGACCATCAAACCTTAGAGGGAAGGTAAGAGAGGATGGGGGTGAGAGGGAAAGATCAACCAAAGGACTTGCATGCATGCATATAAGCCTAACCAATGGACACAGACACCAGTGGGGTGAGGGCATGAGTGTGGGGGGGGATGGAGAGGTAATGGGGGAATAAAGCTGTAAAAAAAATCAATAAAATACATTTTCAAAGAATTAAAGAAAATAAAACGAAGGGTAAGAACAAAGCAGCACACACAGTCTTGGGGGGGAATTTCCAAGGAAGATCCGTAATGCCATCCGCTTCCTCGTTCTAACGGTTCTCGGTCTGCACTGAGAGGCAAAAAGTGGGGCTCATACCACGGGGAGCGTCAGTAACACACGGAGTTGCTCATGTTCCCGACTGTTTCATTCTCTCCGGACTGTGGGTGCTGCCTCCCAGATGCCGCCCAATTCGGGGGCCCCAGTCCTCGCTCGACTTTATACAGGCCGAGGGTGTAAGAGAAACCGGCTCCAGATAAACCACAATGAACACGCATTATCCACCGCGGGGGGAATAAAGGGGACCTCACACAATAATCCGATGGGAAGCTCAGTTACGGCCACTTGAGTCTAATTTCTTTTACTTCAGAGGGTTGAAAAAAACCTTTTTTTTTTTTTAACCACTTCCACCATGATGGGAATAAACAAAATTTTCCCTGCCTTGTACAAAAAATAACTGATTGGAGGCAACCTCATTTCTACAAGTGGTAGGGGACGATTTTCTTTCTTTACATCTTGCGTTCTTCCCTTGCTTTCTTCTTTTTAGAGGTAAACTCTCTACACTTTGAACTTCAAAGGACTCAAGTTCAGCAGGGTTAAACCTGGCAAACAAAAAAAACAGGCAGTTTGTACAAATGCAAATATGTTACAGTGTTTGTTTGTTTTTTCTCTAATATTTTTAAATAAGCTCTGAACTTTATCAGTTTCATCCTGGAGTTCCCCTAGACCTTCATCCTGAAATGTAACTTTTGGTTGTAGATCTCTAGGCTTTCTCAAGTTTTGTTAGATTTCCAGAGCAAGGACACAGAGGGAACTTTGAAAGGCAATCCTATGCTCAATCCTTAGTCAGCAAACAAGGACCCACCGAAAAACAAGATAAAATGCTGCTCCTGGGAAATTTCCAAATATGTCGCCTGGAGAACTTTAGCACCAGAAATTTAAAAAGGGAAAAATCAGGGTTTGTTTTATTTTTAGAGAAAACAGCCCATTTTATCAATCAACTGAGAGCATATTGTACAGAAGCCACTACAGTAAGCCTTTTGAGAGAAAGATGTAAAAAGTGTAGAGCCCTAGCCGATGTAGCTCAGTTCATTGAGCACCATCCCTTCTATCAAAAGGTTGCTGGTTCGATTCCCTGTCATGACATATGCCCCATTTGCAGGCTCTATCTTGGTGCAAAAGGCAGGCAATGTATATATTACTCTCACATCGATGTTTTTTTTTTCTCCCTCTCCCTCTCCCTTCCTCTCAATAAAAAAATCAATTAAAAAGCTTTTTAAAAAGTATAGAAAAATACCCTGCTTTGCAGGGCTTTATAATTTAGCTGAGAATCAAAATAATCTGTATACTATGACTTAGAAGACTGGGTTAAGATATTATTTTGCTACATATATTTCCTTTAAGATACACATCCTTCCCTCCAAGCCAGCATAATTTAATGTCTCAGAAACATTGGAATGTGTCTTATCCTACATAATAAAGAGTTAATACGCAAATTAACCCTTATGCCCTCACAAGATGGCTGCCTATGACCAGGTCAGCAGGGGAGTTAGTGATTGACGACCAAATGACTGAATAGCAGGCTGCGTGGGGTGACCAGGCCAGCAGGAGGGTCAGTGAGGGAAGACCAAACAACTGAACAGCAGGCTGCGTGGGATGACCAGGCTGGCAGGTTGGGGGGTGGGGGGCTGCAGTTGGGAGCAACCATGCTGGCAGGGGGGGCAGTTAGGAAGGGGCAGATGGGAGCAACCTGGCTGGCAGTGGGTGGCAGGGAAGTTAGGGGAAACCAGGCCAGCAGGGGGGTCGGCAGTTAGGGGCAATCAGGCCAGCATGCAGAGGCAGTAAGGGGAAATCAGGTCAGCATGCAGAGGCAATGAGGAGCAATCAGGTCAGCAGGGGTGGCAGTTAGGGTCAACCAGGCAGGCAGGCAGGTGAGTGATTAGGAACCAGCAGTCCAGGATTGTGAGAGGGATGTCTGACTGCCAGTTTAGGCCTGATATCTGAAATCAGGCCTAAATGGGCAGTTGGACATCCTCCGAGGAGTCCTGGATTGGAGAGGGGGCAGGCTGGGCTCAGGGGAATCCGCACCCCCCGCCCCCCCCCCCCGGCCCCATGCATAAATTTTGTGCACCAGGCCTCTAGTAACTAATATGCAAACAAAAGAGGTAGAGTTTTCTAACCTACAGTTAAATTGGTGGTGTGTCTTACCATGATGGTGTCTAAGAATTGAGGAAATGGAAAGCTACTAAAAATTTCTGTGACTCAGTTTCCTTCTCTGTAAATGGAGGCTGTAACCCCAGGCTCACCTGACAGGATGAGAGAACAATAATGAGAGGTTCCTGTAAACTGTAAAGTACTAGATAAATAATAGTTTACATAAAGACAAACTAAAAATTTCTGGCAACATGTATATTCATTCCTGAGTTGTTTTTCTCTTCCTCAAAGAAAAGTACTGCAAAATGTTCATTGCAGATTTCTGTAACATGAGTTATATCGTTAGTGTATAACACACACACACAATTACTATATTTTATGGATAAAGACCCACTAGTCTGTAGAGGGTAGGAGGAGGGAACATTAATTTATATGTTACCTACGATTGAATTTATTCGGGAAATATCAGAAATTTACACGGATCTCTGTAGTTCATCAGGGACATTACTTCCTGAGCAAAAAATATGTGTGAATTCTCTGAATTTCTCTCTTCCAGTATTTAGCACTATCCCTGAGCTTCTTCCCCCCTCCAATTAAAAAAAATACAAAAAAACATGCAAAATAATTACTGAGCCTCTACAATATACCAGGCACTGGGCTAGATTCTTGAAACACACATGCAAGTCGGTGGGACTAGAAACTGGGTGAGTGGGTGGGGGATGTACAGAGTGACGGAAGTCTGTGCTGAGAACATGTGATGGAGAGGAGGGGACAAGGGAGAATCAACTTGATTGACAGAGGAAGAAACCAGTAAGCCAACGCACAGCAGCCTTCACAGATTGCATAAGGAATGCCCTCTGATTCGACATGAATGATTATTCATCACCGATAATTTTGTATTGCTCTTCTTTGTATGTCGGGATACATGTTTCTATTTCCAGAAGATACTTTTCACACATCTGCAATATGTCCTTCTTGCCAGCCAGCCTTGGTCCAGGCAGGTGGACAGGACCATCTTGTCTCTGACCTAGAAGGGCAGAATTCACTCATGGGAAGGGTTACAGGGAAAACAAAGCTGTTTCGTTTCCTGTCTCCCAGTGGAAATGTCTGATGGGCTCCTGCAAGGTGCCATGAGGCAGTTTAGGGTCAGACTGGGCAGATAGCCCCTGTAGCCGACTTGGGATCAAAAGCCCAGCTCCCCTACTTCCCAGCTGTGTGTTTTTGGGCAAATTTCTAAGCTTCTCTGAGAGTTAATTTTCACCTTTCCTAAAAGGATACAATATTATCTATAGCATTGTGTTACTCAGAATATTAAATATACCATGGTCTCCTCTTATCTGCAGGAAATATGTTCCTATATCCTCAGTGAATGCCCAAATCTATGCTTAGTACTAAACAATATACAGTATATACTATGTTTTTTTCTCATCTTTTTATACCTTTCCACTTAAAGTAAGCACTTTATAGATCCTCTTTGGCATATCCGAATTGCCAGCGTCGCTATGTCTGCACGTTGGGGCCATTATTAAGTAGAATAAGAGTGACTTGAACACCAGCACTGCAATCTGAGGACAGTCAACCCAATAACCTAGATGGCTATTAAATGACTAATGGGTGGGGAGTGTATACAGTGTAGATACGCTGGACAAAGGATGATTCATGCCAATGGTGGGATGGAGTGGGATGGTATGAGATGTCATCATGCTACTTAGAATGGGGGGAAATTTAAAATTTATGGGTTGTTTGTTTCTGGAATTTTCTCTTTAATATTTTTGGAATCTGGTTGACCATAGATAACTGGAGCCTTGGGGAGCAAAAGCGTGGATGTGGGTGAGGGAGGGGCTAGTGCACTAGCAAATCAGTTTGCATAGACCTGCCTTATTTTCCTCTATGGGTCAGGGCATCAGGGAAAACTTTCATTTTATGCTTCATTCTGTTTGAGAAATCCAAAGAAGGGAGCCACTGAGGAAGGGGTTTCTGCTAGATAGTACACATTATTGTCATGGGTGCTGAATTATGTCATATGTAACAGAGAGCACAGGTGCTGGAATTAGGAAATTGTTGCTCTGTCACAATTCTCAAGCTAGTAACTTGACCTTTTCCCAGCCTTTAGTGTGTGAATCTGTAAAACAGGCTTCCTATCCCTTATGCTGCTGCGAGGATCTAATGGGATAATAGAGGTAAATTGCTTAACACGGTCCTGGGCACAGGTAAGTGCTTAATACGAATGCCTTCGAGTTGATTCATTGAAGGTTGGTATTCTCGGGCTGGAGATGTGAATAGTGTTCCCATATGAACTCTGGGTGTTTCCTAATGGGACTATTTCTCTCTTTAGAAGCCCACCTTCACAAACAACAGGTGCTTTTGATTTCTAGAGAAGCCTGATAATGATAAAATCTCGCCTACAGTTTCTTGGAGGGGGGACCCAGCTAACAATCAGGTACATGATACTCCTTTCAAGGGCAAGTTGAATGAAGTCGGGAAGCAGAGTCAACTTTTGTGGCAGGCTGGTTTCTAGATGTTGCATTTGCATGAGAAACAGAATGGAACAAAATGTACTTGGGCCAAACAGTATTTGATACTTGCTCTGATAAAAGGTAGGAGGCTCCTATTTTTTTTTCCTGGTAATTACCCACCATTCCACTCTCTGACTCCATCCCCTCTCTGCTTGCCAACCCTCTTCCCCCTTCCTGAGCTGAAGATGAAGAGGGAGAGGGGGCTACTGGGAGAGATCCCAAAGCCACATCTCCCCGGGAGGCCTATTGCTATTTCCCCATAAGACACGGGAACAAAACTGATGGGAAGGTTTTCACAGGATCTTGAAAGAGCCCCATCAAAAGGGGTTTTATGGCAGACTCATCTGAAAGGTGAGCTTGTCTCTCCTGTATCTTTCTTTTGCGAATTGCCAGGCCGTAGAAGCTACCTATGCTATTGGCAGGTCCTGTATGATTTCTGAGAGCTGGCCCAGACACAGAATGGTTGTCGTTCGCAAAATTCCAATCAACATTTTCATTCATAGCTCAGAAATCATGTAGGTGAAAAACGATGATGACAAACAAACTAGTAAGCTCTTACTGAGTGAACAGATGGTGCTTTCAAAATAAAGCCAATAAGCCTGCATGAAAGCTCAAAACGCTGCTCTTTGAACTTATTTTGTTGAAGCATGTTGTTTTGAGTTCATTAAATGTTGGCTTTGTTAAATGGACTTCATTGTTTCCTCCATGCCCTGAATCAAGCCTTCTTGTGCTTTGTGGGAGAGTCTGTTTGCCAATTTGCAAATGAGTGGGCGCTCCCATGCAGGCTTCAATGGCTTATTCCTCCAGGAATTAACAGTTCTCCAGAGAAAGCAGTAGCCCCCATCATAGAAAATATGATGAGAAGAGAGAAAGACCCTCTTGCTGACCTTGCATCAGAAATTCAGAGCAAGAAGATCTGCCTCTTCCATTCCTTTACTGAGCATGTAGCCACCAATTTCAGAGAACCAGATTTCCCATGGCAGTCAATAGCCATCCAGGAGATCCTGGGTTTTAACTGGCTAACCTCTAAGCAGGGATAAAGCCTTGCCCTCTTTCCCTAGAGTAGGACCCATCAGCCCCACTCTTGCCTGTTTCCCCATCACTCTGCTTACCTCCAATCAGAAGCTTGAAGAATAAAAATATAGCTCTTCCTCATATCAAGATCAGAGACCTCATTGCTGGTCTAATAGACATTTAGTGAATGTCTATTATGTACCAAGTAATAATAAAATACATATATATTATATACCAGTGGCCTGGTGCATGAAATGCATGCACAGGTTGTGG
This sequence comes from Lasiurus cinereus, assembly GCA_011751065.1. NCBI lineage: Eukaryota > Metazoa > Chordata > Mammalia > Chiroptera > Vespertilionidae > Lasiurus > Lasiurus cinereus. The sequence goes on from JAAGEH010000038.1 coordinate 9,616,072, forward strand.
TGTGTGTGTGTGTGTGTGTGTGTGTTCCTCAGCCTGGCCTGCACTCTCTCCAATCTGGGACCCCTTGAAGAATGTCTTCCTGCTGGTTTACAGGGATAGGGCCTAAACCGGCAGTCAGACATCCCTCTCACAATCTGGGACTGCTTGGCTCCAGCCACTCACCTACCTGCCTGCCTGCCTGATTGCTCCTAATCACTCTGCCTGACAGCCTGCTCACCCCCAACTACCCCCCTCTGCTGGTCTGCTTACCCCCAACAGCCCCTGCCATTCCATCCTGGCCTGATTATCTCCTGGTGACCCAAAGTCCCAGCCCCTCTTTTTTTACTTTTTCTTTCTTTTTTTCCCCTGGTGCCTCCTTGAGCGGAGGCCAGGGCCAGCTGGAAGCAAGTATCTAGAATTTATCTATCTTCTATAATTGAAACTTTGCAATCTTGAGTGGGGGTCAGAGCTAGCTAGAGTGGATGGGAAGCTTGGCTTCCTCCATTGCCGGGGAAACTTAAGCCTCCTGCTTGCTCCAGCTCTGTGGCTGGCTGCCATCTTGGTTGAGTTAATTTGCATACTCGCTCCTGATTGATTGGTGGGTGTGGCTTGTGGACATAGTGGAGGCATGGCCAATTTGCATGTTTCTCTTTTATTAGTGTAGATCATCTATAAATAATAAAAGCATAATATGCAAATCAACCGAACAGTGGAATGACCATCCAGACAACCATGCTATGACACCCACTGGTTCCAGGCCAGCCAAGGAGGGTGTGATGCAATTGGTCAGGAGGCCCAGGCCACCTACCGGCAGGCTGAGTGGGTAGCCTGGACCTTCCTCTGCAGGGGCAATCCATCATGGAGCTCCACTAGCGATCCTCCCAAAAAGGGAGGCCCAGGCTACCTGGCCTGTAGTGCTGTGGTAAGTAGGCAGGGACTTCCTCTGCAGGACTCCCAGACTGTGAGAGGGTGCAAGCCGAGTAGAGGGACCCCTTCCCACTCCCCAGTGCATGAATTTTGTACACCTGGCCTCTAGTATATAATATATACAATCTATTTAGGGCAAATGTAAGAATATTGAGGCCCTAACTGGTTTGACTCAGTGGATAGGGTCTCGGCCTGTGAAAGGAAAGGTCCCAGGTTTGATCCCAGTCAAGGGCATGTATCTTGGTTGTGTGCACATCCCCAGTGGGAGGTGTGCAGGAGGCAGCTGATCAATGTTTCTCTCTCATCAATGTTTCTAACTTTCTATTCCTCTCCCTTCCTCTCTGTAAAAAAATCAATAAAATATGTATATTTTTAAAAAGAATATTGAGGAAGGCCACAAATAGGCTTTAAAAATAAACAATAATGGGACAGAGAATAGATATCTAATTTTTTTTTATTGTTGAAAGTATTATAGATGGCCTCATTTCCCCCTCATTGATCCCTTTTAACTCTACCTGCCCTCCGCCTCAGGTCTTCACCACACTATTGTCTGTGTCCATGGGTTATGCATGTATGCATGCAAGTTTTTAGTTAATCTCTTTCCACAAGACATCTAATTTCAACAGCCTGATCAAGGAAATCTATTTGAAGAGACTTAAGTTGGGACCTGAAAGATGAGAAGGAGTTGAGGTGAGTGTTGATGGAATGTATGCACGTGTGTACACATGCACATGTGAGTGTGTGTACAGAGTATTTTAGGCAGGGGGCTTGGCACTTAAGGAGATTTTGATGTAGGATGGAGATGATGCAGTCACGAACCCACTCAAACTGTTCTTTTCAAAGCTCCTTTCCTAGACACCCAAGCAAGTTTTCCTATTTGATTTTCATGGCATGAGAGTTTCCATGTTTGGTGGACAATGCCATTCAGGGTTTTCTTTCTCTTTGGCAAATTAGTATTGCTTTAATTATAGATTTATAAGTAAAATCAGAGTAATTGTCCATTCAATTGATATAAACTAGAACTAAGGCACAGATTTACCTTCTAGAACTGTGTCTGTTTTGGTTGACTGACTTTTCTTTCCATGGCTTCATGGAAGCCATTTTCTCACTTGAGGCTTCTTCCTCACTCCTAGCCAAAAGCTAACCAAACCGGATGCCTTTGTAATTATGCCAGAGATGGAGTAAGTTTCATTTTTCTCCATGTCTATGACAGTTTATTGTAGAGGTATTAGCCAGTTCTCAGATAGCCAGAGATGGATAAAAGAAAGGTGCACTAGAAGAAAAGATCCTCTCTCTCTTTAACACTACTGCTCTTTAGCAACTGTGCAATTATAACCACACTTCATGTTGTTCTCAAATGCCTACATGCTCTTGATGGAGAAAAGGCACATCAGATATGTCACACATACTGCCACTTCCCCCTTTTGCATCCATGCCAGACATCAACAATCAAAAAACTTTTCCCCTTTGATCTCAAACAAGACCTCAGAAGCATTCTCAACACGGTGCTCCAGACAGACACTATGAATCAGTTGGGATTAGCATATGAATGGAAACCCATTTATCTGTGGTGCAGGCAACTGCACTGCTTCTAGGGCAGGATTACTGTGCACTTCTACCCAGCATTTATCACAGTGTGACTTCACTTCTTTGCATGAAGCCTTCCTTTCTTAGCATTCAATCCCTACCTATAGCACAGTACCTACCACACAGTTGATTTAGAAAATATTTACCGAATGGATGAATGACACGAAATTGTTTTTTTGGAAGAAACCAAAGAACTTTTCAAACTGCGATGCAACTGTCCTTAAGCACTAGCCTCTGCCAAAGGATATTACTTTGTATTTCTTTTTGAAATCATTTAGATTTTGACCAGGTGGCATATAGAGTACCTGGTCAGACTCCTTCTGAAGCCCCGAAAAAGTGCTTCTATGGTTTTCCTTCTGCTACAGGCAATTAGACAGACATGAGCGAGGAAGGACCATGGGTCTGGTACAGAAGGTCACCAGGGTGGAAAGGCCCAGGTGTCTAGAAATAGACAAATCAATTGTAGGGTGGGACCTTGACCCCAGGGAGACTTCTCCTCCCCTAGCATATCTCTCTGGTCTTGAAGTTAGGATCTCCTGCCATTTCCTCCCTAGAGATAACATCTAGGCTTCAGCAGTATTTCAGGTCCAGGCCCAGGTAAGCAACAAAACCAGCCAAGGCTGACTGTCAGGACCAGCTACATAGATTAATGACTCTCTGCCCTGGTGCCAGCTATTCATTCAGTGGAGACCACAATCCTGAAAGGACACACCTAGCAAACTACTGAATATTCTATGAAGGTCTTTCCCTGGGACCTCCCCTAAAATCTCTACCCTTAAAACTCTTAAGATGGAGGACCCAGTAGCTCTCCCGCTTGCCTTTGCTTTTCCTTTCCCCCTCTGTTCTTCCCACCCCCCCACCCCCCAGGCCTGTTACCATTATCTTCCTCACTCCTAAGCTCCAAGGGCTCTTCCTCTATAACTTTTTTCCTAAACCCATTTCTTCTAGGAATTACAGTGGTACCTCGAGATACAAGTTTAATTCGTTCTATAACCGTGAGGCGTGGGAAACTATGAGACGCTCGAGTCACAGTAAACTGGTGGGTCGTGTGCAGCCAGCTGATCCGAGCGATGACTCCTATCTCAAATGTTGCTCGTATTTCAAAGCAAAAATCGCTGGCTCGACGGCTCCTATCACAAAAAACTCGTATGTTAGGGCACTCGTATCTCGAGGTACCACTGTATTTTTTCTACCTCTGTAATTTACCCCATCAATGTTCTCTTACAGTTTGGGGTCTTGCTCTGAATTCTTTTCTAGCCAGAACCCAAGTACCAAGATTTCTGAACTCAGGTTTGGTCTGACCCTATGGATCTGGCATCTGGTGCTGTTCCTGCCACCTACAACAATTCATCCAGATCTTTGCAGTCAAAACTAGTTCTCACCACTAGTTGTAATTACTGCAGCTCCTGTAGGCACCATTGTTTAAGTGTTACTGAAGAGAGAGCTATTTCCCCATTGCATCAGAGGGGTTTCTGTATTACTGCAGCATATGCACCTGCCAATAGTATTTCCCTTTTGCTCTAAGAACCAAATGATGTCCCGGGGTATGGGAAGAGAGAGCTTTCAACATTCTGCAGCTCTATTAGCATTCACTCTGCAAAATGCGTGCTTGACATTGTGAACAAATGAGTTTCAAAGGATCTCATGTTCCAAAGTAGCAGATACTGAAAAGTGCGATTTTTCTGTTTTCCCTGACCCTGCACATGTGGGCCTCATTTATTTAATAAACTGACAGAATGATGTGACAGTTTAGTTTACTCTGCGTCTTAGTGAATACATTGTGCATTTCTGAACCTAGAGAATTACTAGGTCAGCATTAAACATTTTGAAAAACTTGGGAAGTTACAAGTAGTTTTTATTATTCATATATAATAGGCACCCTGACTGTTTGGGAAAGACTTAAAACACAAAGAGTGTTGATTAAAGCAAGTTATAAATCATGGCAGAATTTCCATTATATCATTTAGAATTCATTGTTTGGGAGAAGCAAATTAGAGTAGTACATTCTGTTGTACATTTTCTTTGCATGGTAATGATTAAAAAACAAAGCCCTTTCATTGAATTGATCAGTCTTGTGGTTTCTGAAATGAAGCTTTTTCTTATATAGCCAGAGGAAAATAGTAATGAAAATTGATTAATTGATCAATAGCTGTAGAAGCAAGAATAATACTGCAGCAACACACATACATAATGAAGTCTCACTTACCAGCCATATTCTTAAAGCCACAAACCCAGGGCTGTGATGAACCCAAGGGGACAGCTATCAAAAATACTAGTAAGATGGAGGTCTTCTTTCTTGGGCTAAATCTTCTGGGGATGGAGAGTGGATATTTCAGAAGGTTGTAGCTGGTTGAAGACTATGTATTGCATGGGAAGCAGAATGCATTGGGCATCCCCAGTAGAAGACATGAGGAATGAAGAAATATTGGGTAAGAATCTACAGGGCAGGGTAGGGAATAAATACTGGATGATGGCAAGTTCTTGCTGAAGTTTTTAAATATTGATAAATATATGGAGTCTCCAATATCCAAACAATTTATATTTATTCTTTAAAGACAAACTCAAAGCTACCTGTTTATGTGACACTGTCTCTGATTCCCTACATCTGGAAAATTTGAACTTCTATTGTCTGCACATGGACGTGACATCTAGTTTGTGTTGCCATGTATATGTCTTATCTTCTTAAACTAGAACTTGTAGGTCTTTGTATTTCCCATAATACCAAAAAAAATCATAATAGTCATTTATTGAGGAATTATTATATCAGGTTCTGTGCAAGAATAGAAAGATAGATATAAAGCCCTAGTATGATAGACATTCAATTCTCACTCATGTGATGTTTCTAACAAGTACTCCCAGTTGGTAGGTGGTCTTCCTATGGTTATCCAGTAAGTTGAGCTTCTTGCATCTTTTGTCTGTGTTCTCCTCTGAGTCCTAAGAGGTCTTCATATTAAACCAACAGATAAAGAAAGAGTATGGAGGAATCTGAAAAGTCCATGCTTAGAAATGGCAAAATCATCTCTATCTACAATTCATTGGCTAGAACACAGCCATGTGGCAATAGTATTTAAATTTAGCTGTCTGCTCAGGTGTAGAAAAATGGGTTTTGGTGAGCAGATAACAATCAGATTTATATAGCTACTTTTCGCAAGATTGTGTATGTGACTATCTATCTATCTACCTACCTATCTACCTACCTACCCAGCTGTTGGACATGGGCTTATTGTTCTTATTTTACAAGTTGGAACATTACATTTGGGATTGAGTAAGTTACTTGGGGTAAAGACAGGTGCTTGAATTTAAACTATGGTTGAATGGTTTTATTTTATTTCTTTATTTAATGTATTTTATTGATTTTTTACAGAGATGAAGGGAGAGGAATAGAGAGTTAGAAACATCGATGAGAAAGAGACATCGATCAGCTGCCTCTTGCACACCTCCTTTTGGGGATGTGCCCGCAACCAAGGTATATGCCCTTGACAGGAATCAAACCTGGGACCTTCTAGTCTGCAGACTGATACTCTATCTATTGAGCCAAACTGGTTTCGGCATGTTGTGTGGTTTTAAAGCCACCACACTGTATTTGCTTATTAACCTCCTTTCTTACGCTATTCTATTGTTCTGTATTTTCCTGTCACCATTGCTATTCAGGTCTCACAGCATCCTAACTAAACTACTATCATAGCCTCAAGCTATGTTCCTTGACCTCAGTCAACCAGGAAGATTATTGACAGATGATCCTGGCTCTTCCTAAAAACACAACTCTAACCTTATCAATTCACAGCCTGAATATCTTGAATAAATGCTCAGTAAATATTTGCCAACCAACTCTCTAATGAATAAAAAACAAAGACATTGGCTTGGGTTTAAGACCAGAGATTAGAGAATTACGTGGAAACAATTTGAAAGTATACACTGAGTCCCAGCGTGTCCTAACATTGTATGTGTAAGACTTAGAGAAGGCTGTGCTCAGAGACATGGATTCTGGGTTGTTAAAGAATGACTGCTTCCCTGATAGAATGCTAGCAAGGATTAGATCTCTTACTCCCCGAAAATGTTTAGGTTTAGCCACAAAGGCCTCTGTCTTCAGCAGAGAGAAAGAGAGAGACAGGAGATCAGGATGGGAGGAGGGGAGAATAGAAGAAACTGCCTTTGGACATGGCATGCAGCTCTTGAATCCTCCCCTTTGCACATCCTTAGTGAATGCCAACACCAGCCTCCTCACTGCTGGTGGGCAGGGAAAGGGTGAGAGAAGGTTCCAAGCTCATGTATGGGCTCTGTTGAATTAATCCAGTGGTTTATCCAGAAGAACTTGTTTATGCCCAATGATGGCAGCAGAAGATCCTATCTAATAAAGAGGGAATATGCTAATTGACCATCACTCCATCGCAAAGATGGCTGCACCCACAGCTGAGGCCAAGTTCCCTTAAGGAGCCTTAACGAACAATCAGTAGGGACCTGAGGCTATGCCCTCCCCTGCCCCTATGGGGCTTGGCAGGAGACCTCAGGCCATTCCCCCCATCCTGGTGTTAGGCTGGGGGACCTCAGGCCAAGCCTCCTGCCTTGGCACCAAGCTGGGGGACCTCAGGCCATGCCCCCCACCCAGAGGGGATTGATGGGGGACCTCAAGGTGTACTTCTCGTCCTGGTGCTGGGCCAGGGGACCTGAGGCTGCTCCCCCATGCCTGGTGGGGCTTGATAGGAGAGCTCTCCTGGCAGGGCTTGATGGGGAACCTCAAGGCATGCCCCCCACCCCATCTGAGGGATCTCGGGCCATGCCCCCCCAATCCTGGCATCAGGCCAGGGGACCTGAGGCTACGCCCCCTATCCTGCGGGGCTTGACAAGGGTGGGACTATCTGGGTCTGGATCTAGCCCAGTGGGTGCGGGGGACAGCCGGGTCTGTGTCTCACATGATTTTGAGGCACATGTGGGTGTGTGGGGACTTGACTCTGGGTCCCATGGTGTGTCTCAGACTCTGACAGGAGCAAAGTTTTCATATACATTTTACTAATTTTCTTTCATCTCTGACACTTCTATTAAAGAGAAAGAGCAAATAGGAATATTAAATTATTTCCTCTAATTAATCCCCTTTTAATGTGCACAAATTTCATGCATGGGGCCACTAGTCTATCTATAAAGAAGGGATTTAAAGCAGCGACCTAGTTGAAACATGGATGTTTGCATGATTAAGGATAACTTAAATAAATTTTTTTAAAAAATCTCAGTGGTTCATAGAGAAGATGGAAATGGTGAGTCATAGATGAGCTGAGGTCCCCGAGCACACTCTATTATTTTGCAGCACAGTCTAGGAAATGCTTTTTGTAGTGCTGAGATTCTCAGTGTCCCCTCCCCCCTTTTTTTTCCACCTTATACTCCTACCTCTGTTTCTTTTGGCAGCATTGCAAGGTTCTCCCTGTCAGTCCCATCTGCATTAGAAGTGCCCACTGGTGGCCACCTCCTGGGCCCTGGCCCAGCAGAAGAGCTGCAGACAGTGGGGTTTCTTTGATGGCAGCTGACATCAAACGAACAAACAGTAAAAGGACTCATTCTCCCTTTTCTATTTCCCACTGCTGAAATCTGAAGAGCAGGCCTCGGATCATGGGAATAGGGTTCAGTGGGAAAACTTCACATTTCAGAATGGCCAGACCTTCTGAACCAAGGCAGGCAAGTCTCAGGCCTCAGGTGGGCTTTGAGTAGAAGCTGGGGGACAGAAGAACTTGGGATCCTGGGCTCAATGTATTAGTGGCTGTCTGAACTGGCAGGGATTTGGGTGATTCTCTGGCCAACAGCAATTAATCTTGGCACAATGCTGCTATGTTCTCTTTTCATGCCCAGAGCAGACATTCCGCCCACTCTGTTGTCTGCTGAGTCCCTCTGTAGATTACTGGTCACCCTCAAGAGAGCTCTTTTGTCAGGTCAGCTAACTCAATGGTTGCTGACCGCCAATACATGAACCAATTCCTGGTCTAATCTGCTGAAATTAAAAAGTGAAAAGATGAATACAAGATGGAACACGTATAAGAGAATATTGGCTTCCCTTTCCTTCAGATACAAATGGGTTATCTTATACTTTAATGGATCTCTTATTCATGCAGGATTTATGACACAACTCATTAGTCTTTTGGAAAGTATTGGTAGACTGAGTTATGCAGAGTTTCCAAAGGTTGACACACTTCATTACAAATATAAAAAAATAGCATTTCTTAATATCGCCAATATCTCATCAGAAAGTTCAGTGAGTGATGAGAAGTATGGTGTCATGGTTTTAGTAATGATGGGGGAGGGGCACAGTGGTGGAAAGGCTTGTGTGGTTGTTAGGAGCTGGAGCAGAAAAGTGAGACAGACCAGCTGTGTCTATGGATATGTTACTTAACCTTTCTTTCACCCACTTTTCTTATTTGGAAAAAGGTGGTAATGGCAATACCTACCTCCAAGGGTTGTTGTTCAAAAAAGAAAGAAAGAAAGAAAGAAAGAAAGAAAGAAAGAAAGAAAGAAAGGGGACTAAATGAGGAAAGACAAATAAAGTACTAGGCAGTTAGCAAGTGCTCAATATGTGGTAGCTATTGCTATTATCTCATCACCTTTTCTCAAAGTCCCTAAATTTCTCTGGCTTCTTCTTCTGTGGGGCTCATCCCTTCACTTGAAGCACACCTTTCATCTGATCCCATGGGGCTTCTGCTGAATAGACTAGGGGCTCCCCAGCAAGAGTCTGGATGCTTCAAGAGTCTCAAGGTGCTGTCTTTCTGACACCAGCTTTGCATTAACATCTCATCTGAAGGGACCATTCATCCACCAACTCTGTCTCAGTAGCCTGCGCCTGCTCATGTGTTGGGAAATCAGATCAAAGCAGAACACGTAGGGCCTAAGCTGGCAGGATAAATTTAGGAACACCACCTTTCACCTGTACTATTGGGACACAGATGAAATATCTTTCTGGTTTTGTTGCCATTTGCTTTTATCTTCATAGGCTGTCTTTACAGAGTCAATTGATTTAGTGATTTTTGTGTCACTAAATATTTCCCCAACTCATTAACAATTTACAGTCTAAGGGCTTTATCTGGTAGTGACCCAGTGAGCCAGTAGGTTGGTCCAAATAACACTACTGATATTTTGGAACCATCCATAATTGTCCTCATGTATGTACAACTGTGAGATCCTTTATGGGAGAATATAAAGCAATGATTTTTTTCTTTTAAAAGTATTTTTATTGATTTCAGAGAGAAAGGGAGAGGGAGAGAGAAAAAAAAAACATCAATGATGACAGAGAATCGTTGATTGGCTGCCTCCTGCATGACCCACACTGGGGATTGAGTTTACAACCTGGGCATGTGCCCTGACCAGGAATCGAACCATAATCTTGTGGTTCACAGGTCAATGCTCAACCACTGAGCCATGACAGCCAGGCATTTTTTTTTTCTTTTGAAAGAAAATAAAACAGAGTAGCCCAGTAATTTGAATTTGAATGACTCAGGATATACATAGTCAGGCTTGAATTTTTTTTCAAGTATTGCGAATAGAAAGTTCTGTGATTTTGCGCCCTGACCTTTGTATCCTATGACCTTAACTAGTTAGTTATCTTAGACTATTTACATCATTTCAGGTTCTGGTTTGAAACAACTCTGTTCTCTTAGAGTTGAGTTTGAAAGCTATGAAAATCGATCATGTCCAGTGGATTTTAAGATGCTTAAAATTGACAAGGAAAGCCATTTGCAGCTTGGGGCACATGCCAAGATAACCTCAGCACAGTATCATCGTACCTTAGAGAAACAGAGGGCTTGGGCTTGAGAAGGACTTGGATACACTCCCCTTCCTATCCAGGTCTGGTTCTGCTCTTACAACACTGTGCAACCTTGGCTTTACCTCGCTGACTATTCATTTCCACCAAGCTCCTTCTAAGGTTGTCATGAGGGCCAGAGGAGAGGCATTATCATTAGAAGTTGTATATAATTACATATAAGATATTATGCAAAATCTATCTATCTATCTATCTATCTATCTATCTATCTATCTATCATCTATCCATTTTATGACATCTCTTGCTACTAAGTAGAGAGACAGACAGATAGGGGGAGATTGTGGAAGCATTTTCAAAACCACAGTCTCATATGCATGCAAGGCACTGCTAGAGCTCACCCTCCCTCCCTTCCTTCCTTCCTTCCTTCCTTCCTTCCTTCCTTCCTTCCTTCCTTCCTTCCTTCCTGGATTACCATTTCTGATAGTGAAGCTGGCTTTGTGTCTGATTTTACTGTTGTGCTGACTATAATTTATTGGATGTGCAGGTAGAGCTGGCCCTTGAGTGATGACTGAGCTGTGGCTCGCATGGCTGGGGTTAGGATGAGACATTTTCTTGGGCTCATCCTCTTTGGACCTCTTTCTTTAACATTTCTTACCTTCATTCTCCCTCTGCTTTTGTATTTTTTAAAATTCCTCTTACTATAGAATACTTGCTCCTTGCAGTATAGCTAGGAAGTTATTAAATCTTAAAGAAACAGAGGAAAATGCATACTTATATCCTTTAGAGGTTACTGCTAAGACTATGGTCTATTTCCTTTCTTTTGTCATTGTTACTACTTTTGAGCTATGCATTTTAAAGACATCATTGAGCCGAAACCAGTTTGGCTCAGTGGATAGAGCATCAGCCTGGGGACTGAAAGGTCCCAGGTTCGATTCCAGTCAAGGGCATATACCTCGGTTGCAAGCACATCTCCAGTAGTGGGGCGTGCAAGAGGCAACTGATCGATGTCTCTCTCTCATCGATGTTTCTGACTCTCTATCCCTCTCTCTTCTTCTCTGTAAAAAATCAATAAAATATATTTTTTAAAAATAAAAATAAAGACATCATTGAGAGCCCACTGCTTTGGAATTTTGGTACCCTGCCCACCTTCTTCTCTGATTGCACCATAGCAGAGCCTTGGTGTTCTCTAGGGATGGATCTCAGGACCTAGTTGTATCCCTTTATCTATTGATTCGCTGACATTTGTGTAGAATATAATTCCCCCAATAAAACTTTTTTCCTTACATCACCAGCAGTTAACTCCTGGTTCAGGTGTATTTCCTGCTACTTTCCATGAACTAGTATGTGGGTGATAATAACTGCGTGGTACAGCGGCCTATTGACTGGGCTCCATCAATAACTGGATCCCATAACCCAATCCCCGGCTACTTGAAATTCAACGTCACGTGACCGGAAAGAACAAATGACTTTCATTTTCATGATCACCTGCGAACAGTTTAAACCTCAAGTACTCAACTGTGACGGCCAAGGGGTGTCCTCATGCCCAGACTGTGGATGTTGAATAAGAGAGGCAGTTCAAGATTCTGTTTCTTATCCATCCTTCTAATCTCTCAGCTGGAGTCTGGAGTATTGGTGCCTCAGAGAATCACCTCACTTAGCCTCACAGCCATCCAGGGAGGGGTGACCCGCAGCAAAAGTCTTTCTTTCCAGCCGGTGAAAAGGACCGAGGAGAGGATAACAGAGCAAGGTGATCTTAAGACACTCACCAGGATTGAGGCCCAAGTAGAGGCTCGCTATCAAATGGCCACTGGAAAAGGGAAAAATGCAAATGTCAGCCTCTGGCCTCTGCACTTGAGCTTGTCCCGAGTAGAATCTCGACGCTCTCTGCCACCTCACTTAAGCCCATGACGTCAGCCGGGGCCGCCTTTCCTGAACACACTGGAACCATTATCCTGCTGCGCAGTCCCTGTATTTTTACGCTGGTGATTTCAAGGGCGCCGATAGCATCATCCCCCACAGAGGGGCCTCATTGTCCAAGGCCCTTTGGAACCCATATTAAGTAACTTCAAGGTGGCCGGTTGGAGACTGCTTACACATTGCAAGCGAGAGTGACAAGAAAGTGGCTTTAGGAGAAAAAAAACACACAAAGTCCAATGAGAGAGTCGGGGAGGCTGATGGGGCCTGGTTTTCAGTGTCCACAGACCACAAAACGGGCAGCGGTTCTCCCTGCCCCTCCTCCGATGGCAGTTTACCAGCTCGGTCACAGGGAGGAGCAGAGTTTGATACATGTAGTGATGACTGTATTTTGTAAAATCAACAACCCAGTGCCAGTCACTCCCTTGCTCAAACATATTTCCTGGCCCTCCATTATTTCCAGGATAAAATCAAATCCCCAGACATCAGTATTAGGGTCCTCCCGTGATCTCCCTCAATCCATGCTCTAGGTTGCTTTTCTTTTTCTCCACCCCTTTAGTAGCCTAATCACAGGATCTCCATTGTCTTTCATTGATGAACACTAGCTTTTTTTTTTTTTTTAAGCCTCAACTCGAGGATATTTTTTCCATTGATTTTTAGAAAGAGTGGAAAGGAGATGGAGAGACAGAACCAGCGATGTGAGGGAGACACATAGATTGGTTGCCTCCCGCGTGCCCCAGATCAGGGCTGGGAGCCTGCAACCAAGGAACATGTGCTTGACCAGAATTGAACCCAGGATCCTTCAGTTCACAGGCCGATGCCCTGTCCACTGAGTAGTTAAACTGGGTAGGGCTGAACACCAGCTTTTGCTCAAGCATTTCCACTCTGCTGGTATGGGTACCCTCCTTCCTTTCCTATTTTCTTTTCAGGGTCATTTCCCCCTATTGGCCTAATTTGTAACTATTTACAAAAGATCAGAGGTCAAGAACAGGCAGGCCATGGGCTGATCCAATCAGCAGACAGCGTGACTTGGTTGGCCTTCACAGGTTTTGGGAACCTGAGCCAGCATTTGAAAATGGGGAGATTTTACACAACTTAGCTTTTAATTTAGTCTGAAGCATGATAAGCTCTAGCAACACCGTGCCCCCATTTCTGCAGTGGTAGCTGTGGTGGAGAGCATCCACTGTCCCCTGACAGGTCACACAGTCCCCAGATGCTGCAGTCCTTACCACTCAGGGCTGGTCTGTGTGCCGCCACCTGCTTCTGCTTCTCACATTCGTATTCTCCATCTGAACTCTGTAGGCCTTTGTGTTTGCAATGCCTGCTTTAAATAAAACAACAATAATTTTTAAATAGTCAATTATTAAACACACACACACACACACACAGAGTCTCCTAAACACAACCCAAGCTCAAGTACTGCCGTTGCAGATGACATTGAAGATTGGGAGGCAGCGGTTCTCAACCTGTGGGTTGTGAACAGCTAGCAGGGTCTCCTAAGACCATCAGAAAACACAGATATTTACGTTAAGATTCACAACAGTAGCAAATTACAGTTATGAAGTAGCGACAAAAATAATTTTATGGTTGGGGATCACCACAACATAAAGAACTCTATTTAAGGGTTGCGGCATTAGGAAGGTTGAGAACCACTGTTGGGAGGGATATTGGCTTGTGCTCTTCTGGTGAAAACCTCAATAGCCCCACCCTGATTGGATCCCATCAGAACTTACATGGGCAGAGAGTGAGGAACAAGAGGGGGTAGTGTGGGGGGAGACAGAGAAAACTCCAGGGTAATGACCAGGTTTTTCATACTGAAATTAGAAGAATGGGTTGCCACCTACCAACAAAGAGAAGACCCTAAGGAAAATGAGCTGGGAAGAAAAATCCAGAGCTTGATTTTAAGCCTGATAGATTTGATGTCCTTATTAGCCATCTTTTATGAGTTGAATTGTGTCCCCAAGAAAGATATATTGACGTGCTAATCCCCAGTACTTCAGAATGTGGCCTTATTTGGAAATAGGGCCCTTGAAGATGTGATTCATGAGGATAAGGGATCTTGGCCCCACTTCCCCTATCTCTGTGTTCTAAACCCCTCCCTCTCTGGGCAACCAGGGGACAACCCCACATGCCTTCCTCTTCTCTGATGCCCAACCCCTTCCAGGTCTTTCCACAGCTGAAGGTCAACAGGATTATTGTGGGCAGTCTCCTGACAGGGGAAAATGTCACAGAAAGCCAGTGTGCCACCCGAGTGGGTTGTGAATGTGAGTGTTTGGGGTCAGGAGGCAGATGTTTGAGATAAAGATTTGGGGGGTCTGGGGAGGTGTGGAGAACAAGGCCGCATCAGGCACTCAGAGCCCTTAACTCCTCAAAGCTCATTGCTTCCTTTCCTATTTGTAATTCAAAATACAAATACTAAATGATAACGTGAATAGCAAGGATCCAATGTAGTTCTGAATTTTTAATGCTCTTTTCAAAATAACCAACTCTTTAAAACCTCTCCCTCTTGGATTGGTGGTGGGGGTGGGAGCTGCTAGTGATTTTCTGGGGTCTCATCACAGCCCTGGCCTCCTCAACCATTGATGAGAAGCCACCACCCTTTCCTGGTCACCATGTCCATGTGTGACCTGGAGCAAGCCATATCTGTCTCAGGCATCGAATTAGTAAAATGAAGTGTTTGGAATAAAGATTCTCTGAAGATGTTTCGTAAAGTTGACATTTTAGTAGTATACAAGCAGTGCTTGGGTCTATTTTCATAAGTCTATCTATCCAGGGGTCTGTGCTAGTTCTTGCTGAAGGCAAGCTCACAATACAAACGCAAAAACCTTGTGTTTTGCAAGACAAACAGATTCTTGGGCCAGCTTATCCGATCTGTCCATGTTTGGTGGCCTGTGGACAAGGATGTGTAATGAACAATAATACCCTTGGCTGGTGTTCAGCGTCCTTGCAAATGGATATACTTTTGGGGGCCGAAATGTGTGAGAATATACAGAACATTCCATTCTGGCATCACCTGGCTCCGGTCCCAATATTAGCGGAGGGACCTTGTAACAGTTAAAGCATTGTTCCCAGGCTTTGTGTCCCTTTTCTCTGCTTTTCAAAAAGTCCACTTTTAATCTCCAGGGGTGGTGGGAACGAGGAGGGGACCTTGGGGAGACCTTGACAGGTTTGACTGGCTCCCTTGTCTCACTTTGGCCAGCCCTCTCCCCCTGCCTCCCCCTTCTCAGGGCCAAAATAGAGGGAGGACTGCATTGACTTTGAACTTCTAACAGAGAAGCTTTTTTTCAGGGGCGGGTGGGAGGGCAGAGGAGGCTCAGGCTAAAAATGGTCATTTTCCAACCTCTGAAACAGCCTCTGGTATTATAAGAAAACACGAGAAACTGAAAGGAAGGAAGATGGGGTATTCCTTGGAATTATAAAAGCAATGGTAGAGGTGGGGGTGGCACAGAAGGAGAGGTGAGGGAGCAGAGTGAGGCCTCTTGGCTGGTCTTGAGCCTCCTATATACTGGCTGCTTCTC
>JAAGEH010000038.1:9631741-9708327 GCA_011751065.1 Lasiurus cinereus
TTTTTGAGCAATTTTATGTCCTAAATTGCCTTAAGCCTCTCACTTATTTCCTTTCCACTGGACACCACCCTAGTCCTGTACCTCGCACCTCCTCTTCCAGCCTCCTGCATCCTCCCTGGCAGAGTGATGTTTGGAGCTAGGCTAGATCACTCCCCTCCGCTGCCTAATTCTGTATTTCCCCTTTGGTGCTAACTCTGATTAACTGGCGGCATCTACCTGCAATGCTAGTTAGAGAAGATTTTTTGAGACCAAAGTTGGGAAAGGGCTGTGCATGGTTGAAGCTGTTTGTAATGGAAGGAGGAATACGTGTGGGCAGCGTACCCTGTGCCATCTTGCTGTGATCCTTCCCCTCTTCTAGGTCTGGTCATTCTTCCGCATAAAGCTCTCTGACTGCTTCTGCTCACACTCATCTCATCTTCTTCAAATGTCTTTGTGTAGAGTCAGAACCATACGACTTAGCCCTGACTTTGTCATAATTGTGTTAGGCATGGTTTCTGGTTCCTGGAAAATAAGATTTTAATCAAATCCTTTATATTCCCATCTTGCAGGGCTGACAAATAGATGTTAATGACTGGATGACCACTTGCACTCTTTGCTCTGGTTCCCCAGTACTTGTTGAGGGCCGCTTGTCCTGCTCCCGGTGGCCCCTAAGACCGCAGTTTCTAGTGCTCTGACCTCCTCTCCTGCTGTTGCCTGTCAACACCTGCTTCAGCTTCTCAGCTGCCTGCTTCCCATTACTCCAGTCTCAGCCCAAATGTCACCACCTCCTGGAACATCTTTCCTGACTACTCACCCTGCTCCTCTGCCACTTTCTAGAACTTACCGTGCTTTATATTTTGTATGCCACGTGCCCACCTTCTGAAAGTTTTTATTGATGTTTCCTTCTTTCTTAGTCTGTGACTACCACCCCCATGTTCCCTAAATATAAGCTCTCTGAAGACACATTTAGTCTGCTGTTCTTACTGTCTCCCCAGGCCAGGCACTGCTGTTGCTGAGTAAATGGGTAAGTGAGAGGATGAATGAATGAATGAATGAATGAATGAACGAATGCCTAAGACATGGGCTGTCTCTCTTTGAGATTGATCCAGGAGAAGTCTTTCATGGGATTGTTAATCTCCCAAACCTTTGGGATTATCACTGCTGACTCTGCAAATTCAGGAGAATGGTAGATGGCCTAGTTCACATACAATCCAGCACAGTGTTCACTGGAAAGAAATAAAACAGAAGGGAAAGAAGTGGCTGGATTGTATGTGAACTTGGCCACCTGAGAGGGAAAGGCACCACCAAGCTGTCTGTCTCCTCTTCAACCTCCTGGAATGAAGGGAGGCTGTGAAACGGCCCTTCCAGGGGCCACATTTTCTAGAAAAACCACGAGCCACTTTTCACAGCTGACTCCCCAGGAAGGAACACATACCCCTCTATGGGGCTTGGAGCCTCAGACTGGAGAATCCTCTGAAGAATATTAAGGGGGTTTAATGTTTCTCAGCTTTGGGGGAAAGGACATAGGGAGTGAGGGGAGCATTTTCCTGAATCCTTTTTGGTTTTAACAAACAAGGCCTGTTCCTCAGTAGAATGCCTTTTCTTTCACTGCAATTTTTATTTTCAAAGGCTTTGTTCAGTTTATGCTCCAAAGCTATCTTTCCTCCAGGCCCAGGTGGAAAATTGCTTAACCCGTGATTGCTGTTCATTTTTAACATTTTTTTACTGTGATCAATTTGGGAAATACAAATAGCAAAAGAAAGAAAAGTAAAGCCATCTATATTCTTTGTACTCAAAGGCAACTCTTCTAGCTTTTATTTCTCTCATACATCTATTATTTGCTTCTCAAATATAATTATGAAAATTGGGAGCATGTCATATACACTGCTTTTGCATTTGACAAGACATCATAAACAATCATGAACATTTTTATTTAAGAACATTTTTGTTTGCTTATTACAAAATCATACATTTTTGTTGTAGAAAACTAGAAAGCAAATGAAATAAAAAAGTAACACAGAGAAGCAAAAAAATACCTGTCATTCCACTAGAGATAATCACTATAAAATGTATATGTAATTGTCTTTAAAAACATATTCTTAAAATATAATTATATTTAAAATAGGGTTACATTGTACATTCAGGGAAGATAGGGAAACAGTCTCTTATAATATGACCATTTAAAATCAAGTATATTTTATACAATACTTTATATATATTTTAAATAATGTATATTTTATGCATATACTATGTGATAAGTATATGGAATATGCTATTGGCCATGTGAAATTTATTTAAATCACCTTTCCCTTGCCTTTCTCTACTATGGACCCTGGAAAATAAAAAATACCCAGCTTCCCTTGCAGCTGGGGCATAGCCATGCGATTTGTTCTGCTCAATGAGACGAAGGCAGATATCAGAGGAAAGCTTTTGCTGTTCACATTTATCTTTTTTCTTCTTTTTGGGGATATGGACATGATGCCTGGGGTACAGCAAACATTTTAAAAACATGAGGACAAAATCCACAAGCAGAGGACAGTATAGAAGAAAAATAGTAGCAACTGTTGATGATTTTCATGATAACTTCTTCAGCTTTGAGCTGTGTACCTTTGGAATTCAGATTGAGTGAGAAACATATGCCCATCTTGTTTAAACCACTATTTGTGAGTTTTCTGTCACTTGTAGCTGAATGCTTTCTTCATTGATTCAAGATGCATGTTATTCTATAAAATTCAGGATGATTTACATTTGTCCTTTATCTCTTCGTGCTCCATATAAAATTACTAACTCATCTCGGAACTTGATGGGATTGTGTGCACAATAATATGCCGAATTCAGCAAAGTGCCTGTTTCACATGTTCATTTCAGTCGGGAATTGATAGGATCGGGCTATTTTTACTCAATTACCTTTATATAGGTTTATAACTTTTCTTTCCTCAAAACCCCTTCAATGACCAACTCACCATCACCAAGTCCAGGGATAAGCTTCAGATTTGTGTGTCAACCATAGCACTGTGCTGTGTGAATGACAAATAATAAGTATTAGTGCTTTGGTTGTCTGATTTTAACTCCCTGATTTCTTGGTTACAGTTAACCATTCCTCACTCATCTCCCCTCCCCCACTTTCCCTCTGAAATTCATTAGTCTGTTCCAGGCTTCTGTGTTTCTGGATCTATTTTGCTCATTAGATTCCAAATGTAAATGAAGTCATGTGATACTTATTTTTCTCTATTTTATTTTGCTTAACATAATACTCTCCAGGTCCATCCATGCTGTTGCAGATGGAAAGAGTTCTTTCTTTTTTACACTGCATAGTATTTCACTGTGTAAATGCACCACAGCTTTTTTTATCCATTCATCTGCTTGGGCTGTTTCCAACTTTTGCTAGGAGAAAATATTTGCCTATGATACATCTGATAAGGGGTTAATTTCCAAAGTATATAAGAAACTCATACAACTTAACAAAAGAAAAACAAACAATCCAATTAAACAATGGGCAAAGGACCTAAATAGACACTTGTCCAAAGTAGACATACAGATGGCCAAGAAACATATGAAAACATGCTCAAGGTCACTAATCTGAGAGATGCAAGTTAAAATGGAAATGACTTATCACCTCACACCTTTCAGAATGGCTATCATCAACAAACCAACGAGCAATGAATGTTGTTGAGGATGTGGAGGAAAGGGAACCCTACTTAGTGCACTGCTGGTCGGAATGCAGACTGGTGCAGCCTCACTGTGGAAAAGAGTATGGAGTTTCCTCAAAAAATTAAAAATGGAACTCCCATTTAACCCAGTGATCCCACTTCTAGAGATCCTATGAAACTAGAAACACCAACCAAAATGTTTGTTATTTAAAGCGCTAAGCAAAATAGTCAAAATGACATTATTGTAATCTTTGGTTCATGAATATTTTTAGCTGCCCATTAATCCATCACTTAATGTCACCAGCAACATAGCTCAGTCCAGTGGTCAAAAAACACTTTCGAAAGAAAGGTTGTGTTCAGAAAGACTTGCAAATTATTAGCGAGGAGACCATGATTGCAAATGACATGTAGTCAATTAGTTGAACTATTCTTGGTGTGTTCCAGACCTGTGTAGTTGAGGGCCTGGTGTTCTTGACTGTCTGAGCAGGTGGTGGTCAGCAGGCAGCCTCATGGCCAAGTAGTCAAAGAGGGAAGAGGGCAGTGTGGTTGCCCAATGAACCTTTGGAATAAATTGATCCAGGCTGTTTATACTTCCCAATTGGGCAATAGTTAGGGTTGCAGGAAGGAACCTTGACTTCTGTCTGTGCACTTGCAGCAATAGGATGAAAGTCAAATGCTCAACGAATATCTTCAGCTCATGTATTCATTGCCTGGCTCATCCATCTTCATTAGCCATAGGGATCAGTGTGACATGAAAAAGGTCACTTGAGAGGATCGTCTTACTGGCTTCTGCCTTGTGGGAGGCCAGAGAGCCAGAGCCAAAGCCTTTGGTGATTGATGAAAAGGACTGGGCTTTGGCTTCATAGTCAATCAGGTGAGTCACTTAAGCAAGAGAAGAACCAGAACAGCCAGTAGTAGGGTCCTAGGATGGACAGGTGCCAGAGAGAAGGTTGGAGCAGGAGAAAGGGCTCCAAGGATAGTTGGAAAGAAGAGAATAGAGAAACCACTGAGCTCTGTTATGTACCTTCATCCTTGAAACTTATTTTCTTTAAGAAATAAAAGTTCAGGTTTAATGGATCCTCATCTATGCAAAGACCACATATACGGGAACATAATGGTCATTTCCTATGAAAGGGGGGTGGGGAGAGCACGGGGTGAGGCACAGAAGTAAAGGAGGAAGATGCTGAATGAATTAGAAAGGACTGTAGATGCTTGCACATAAAGAGATTTGGAGGTCATTTAGGCCACCAGTTGCCTTTTCTGATCTGAAAACTTCCATGAGAAGGAAAGTGCTGTGCTTAAGATCACATGGGTTCACGAAAACAACCTGGCTTCTTTACCCCAGGCCTGGTGATCCTTCCCATATATTTGATGAACTTCCTTTTATTTTTATTTTTAAAAAATATATTTTTATTGATTTCAGAGAGAAAGGGAGAAAGAGAGATAAAAACATCAATGATGAGAGAGAATCATTGATTTGCTGCCTCCTCCAAGCTCTACACTGGGGATAGAGCCTCCAATCCGGGCATGTGCCCTGACCTGGAATTGAACCATGACCTTCTGGTTCATAGACTGATGCTCAACCACTGAGCAATGCTGGCTGGGCTAGGATGTACTTTACACCAAGTCTTCAAATGTAAACTAAAAGGTCTATGTCATTTTTTTCATGTGCAAGAAAGTAAGTATGGAAGTCTTGATTATTAGTGTAGATCATGAACTTCAGATGTTCAACAGTTTGAGGTTATCTGAGAAGCCAGAGGGAGCAGAAGTAGGCAGGCCTTGGGCCATGATGCAGGTCTGAGACCTGTGAAAGGGGAGAGAGGAGGAAGGGATTGGGTAGGAAAAGCCTCGGACCCCAGTGCAGCTCATGGTAAATATGTGTTAAATAATGGCCAGAGCAATAATCCATGGAGAGTGACGGGAGCAGTCTGAGATTGTCAGGAACAATGTGTGCTGGAGGCTCTTGGAATGTTCCCATTAGGCATTATGATGGGCGGTTGTGCTGGGTGTTCTGCTTCATTTCAGCCTTCCCCACTCCCACATGGCTCCACTCATTCCGCATTCACTACATACCTACTAAGTATGAGGTTCTTTGTGGGCCCCTGGCTTATGATGTTGAGGGGTCTTATAGACTGATGAGTCATTTATAAAAACAAATCTACAGAAGTATGTGTGGGTTTGTGTGGGACTCCTAATGACTGGAATCCTGCTAGTATTCATGGTGAAGCATAAACAATGGCCAAAGCCACTCATTTAGCTCCATATATGTGGTAAGCTCTGAAATTCATAATGCGGTAGTAGAAGGAAGTCTTTTTATGCCACGCATTATGAGGCTAGAAAAGTGAGGCCTTCCTTGTGGCCAGCCTCCCATTCAGCCACGGGAGGTCATAGCATAGAGTTCTGGCCAGTGGGATGTAAGTGAAAATCTGGTGATGGGGGGAGGAGTGGAGGTGATGGGGGTGGTCTTTAGGAATGCTTTTGTTGATAAGAAGGATGGACAGAAGCCTGGCACTGTCTCTATTTACTCCTTCTCTTCTGTTCTTGTTCTTGAATGTGGATGTGCTGTATGAAATGATGGCAGCCATGTTGCAAGCATGAGGCCAGGTGGTAGTCATTAGTGCTATTTACCAAATATTTTCAATGGTCGTTCTTGGTGGCATTTAATGGAATTGTCTTTTCCCACCCCCTTTGAAAATAGGTTTGGTCATGTGACCTACAGTGGCCAATGAACACTGTGCAGCTGTTCTGGGCAAAATTCACATCCTTTTTTTGAGCATCTTTCACAACCTTTTTTGGCTCGTGCCTCAGCAACTGTGGAAGCATTTGACAAGCGGGGGCATGCATCACTGTAGGTCTCTGAGTAACTATTAATGAGCAAAGGTCTTCCACAAATATGTGATGGACCTGTGGCACGTATGGGAAAAATTTAAATCTCTGAGATTTGGATGTTTTACTGCTTGCTCTGACTACAAGGACAGAAGAGTAGAAAGGTGTTGGGTAAATAATTCATTTTCAGTAATTGCCTATCTCAAGACTCTTTGTTATATGAGAAAAAAGGAACTCCATAATTATTTAAGCCAGTCGTGATAAGTAAGAATATCCTATATAATAAAAGCCTAATATGCTAAGTGTCCAAGGGTTTGTTTGGCCATCTGACCAGTCGCTATGACACGCACTGACCACCAGGGGGCAGACACTCTGATCAGCTTGCTGCTGGAGTCCAGCCCATTGGGACTAGTTGAGATTGGCCGGACATCCCTGGATGAATCCTTGCACTGGGCCGGTTTGGGCCCCATCCCCGCAGGCCAGGACCAGCTGTTTTATAGTTCAATTCAATTCTAATGCTGGAGTTAGCTTCTAATCTACAGGTTCAAGGCTCAGTCCCATAAGACTACCCCTCACTTCAGATGTCAATGGCAAGTCCAGGCCTCTGGTACTTCTGACTGACCAGCTCTAAGTTGGGGGTCCCCACAACCCTTCCTAGGGTTTAATAATTTGCTAGAGACTCTCACAGAACTCAGAAAAGAACATTTGTTCACTACATTACCAGTTTATTATAAAGGACACAACTCGTGAACAGCCAGATGGAAGAGATGTTGGGGTGTGCAAGGCTTGGCACTTCCATGGCTTCTCTGGGAGCATCACCCTCGCAGCACCTTCACGTGTTCAGCAACCAGGAAGCTCTCCAAATGCTTTTGGTTCATTTTTTAAAAAATGGAGCTTCATTACTTAGGCATGATTGATGACATCATTGGCCATTAGTGATCAAGCCAACTTCTGGGATGGGCCGTTTATGCAGCTGAAAGTTCCAGCCCTCTAATCCCCTGGTTAGTTCCAGTGGCAACCAGATCTATCCGGGCACTAGTCACCTCATTTGCATATAAAGAGACCATTTTCACTTAGGAGATTCAAGGGTTTTAGGAGTTGTGTGCAGGGAAAGAGGGGCAAAGACCAAGTACATGTTTCTTATTATGTCACAGCCCCAGTACTGTGAGTTTTCAGATTTTCCTTTTTCAAGTTTCAATTTTTATTCTAGTCACCATTTGTGACAGAAAGATCCATCTGATTCTGTATTTGCATAGATACTTCCTTCTTGGTTTTGGTTTGCAGGAAGTCAATGGGCACAAAGAGACTAACATTTTACCCACTTTATTTGAGCTCACTTGTCCCAACCAGAAAAGCATCTTTCGAGTGGAAGGCAAGAGAGGAACTCTTCCTAAGAAGAAGCCAGTGAGGAGCTACATGGTCTTACCTTGCATCTCAGAATTACTTGAGGACATTGTTAACAAGCAGATTCCTGGGTTCTGTCCCTAGGGCTTCTGGAATATTGCCTAGAAATCTGTATTTAGTGGGTACCTAGAGATTTCTACTGCAGGGGTCTTTGAACAGTTGCCAATTTTTTTAAAAAAATGTTGAGATTTTACATTAAAATCCATATTTCTAGTCTCTCTTGAAGATAACAAAATCTGGCAGCTCTGAGCTTACATCTGGCTGGAGTGGTAAATGTCCTTAGATGGACTATGTACCCTGTATTTTACCTCAGCCGCCAATATTCCCTATTAATTACACCCAATCCAATTTTGTCATTTACAGTAACTGCTGGTACTAAGATGTTTTGGAATTGATGATATATTTGACAGTCTTCCCATTCAATTGATAAATGTATGTGTGGTGTGTGCGTGGTGTGTCTGTGTGTGTGTGTTTGTGTGTGTGTTCTGTCTTGGGCAATGCAGATCAAGCCCCATTCCATGACAGTTTTGATTTGATTATGACATGGACATCCATGGTCCCCATCTCTCACTCCCCTGGCCGATGTTTTCCCCATCATTCCATGCAGAACATCTTTTTCTAGCATTTATCAAACGACTGTTCACATTGTTGATCAAGGGACCTCAAGGATTTGGATGAAACATTCCTGGCCAAGGGACAATCTGGGAAGCTGGCCAGCCTTTCAACAGAACTCTCCCATCTTCTGTTTTCTTTCCTGCTCTTCTCTTTGTAGCCTTTCCTTTCTCTGCATCTTCAGTCTCTTATGTTCCCTGTCCCTCTCCACACCCCCCTGCTGTGTGTGTTCTTCATCCCAACCTACTCTGACCTGCAGGGCCCCCTGCAGAGTTACCCTTCCCCCTGGCTGAACAGCCAAGACTGCTACCGCTCTGTTAGATGCTAAGAAGAAAGCACACCAACCTAGCCTGCATTTGGGAATCATATTTCTGTCTTTGAATCATCATCGGCTGCTTTACTAGCTCTGTGTCTTTATCTTCTTTAAAAAAAATTATTTTTCAATTACAGTTAACATTCAATATTATTTGGTATTTATCTCAGGTGTGCAGCATAGTGGTTAGACAATCATATACTTTACGAAGTATTTCCCCTGATATTTCTGGTACCCACATAGCACCATACATCATTTTTACAATATTATTGACTATATTCCTCATTACATCCCCAACAGTTCTGTGCCTTTAGATGAGACATTTAATCCTTCTGAACCTTATATGCAATTTTAAAAAATACAGACAATAACAACTATTTGTTGCCCTCATTGCCATTTTCTCCATAAATTATAATAAAGCTCTCTCTCTCTTTACTTCTTTCTTCTTTTCTCTCCTTGAACTATGAGTCTTAGAAACTAAGACTGAGTCTGTAAGAGAAGAATAAAAGCCTTTTTTTGTGTTTGAAGAGCTGGAGTGGTAAGAACGTGGGACTTAGTTCTAGCTCCAATTCTTGGCTGGGGGACTTTTGTGAAGTTATTCAAACTTTCTTATTCCTTATGATCTCATCTTTAAAACAGCCATAAAAGGAATACCTTCCTTAGGCCTAGGGTTGTGGGAGGATTACATGAGAGGGAATTTGAGACAGGGCTTCATGCATCGTGAAAACCTGAACCCACACTCGCTACTGCTGTGATATTCTAACTCCTGCTGGAGAGGAGCCCTTCAAAGGCTAGTTCTCTCACCTGCTTGGTTTCCTTCTTGTTTTCCTGTGCTGGGGCCAGGAATTTGCATATAAAAGGGAGTGGACATTTGTACAGAGATGTTCATAGTAGCAATATTTATAACAAAAATTAAAAATGGAAATGATCCAAATTTCCATCAAGGGATGGGTGGATGGATAAACGAATTGTGGTATATTCATACAATGGGAGATTATTCAGCAATAAAAAGGGATCAAGTGAACCTTGAAAACAGTGTGCTAAGTGAAAGAAGCAAGCCACAAAGGCCACGTAGTACATAACTCCATTTGCATGACCTGTCCAGAACAGGCAAATCCACAGGAGACACAAAGCAGATGGGTGGTTGCCTCGAGTTGGCAGAGGTGGGGGATGACAGGAAATGGGGAATGACTGCTCATGAGAATGGGTTTCTTTTGGGGGTGATGAAATGTCCTAAAATTGATTCCGTTGATGGCTATCCTTCACACAATGAAAAGGTTCTCCAGTAAGTTTCCTTTCAATCTTGACCTCAAATACATCCAGACCATGTAAGCATTTGTTTCCATCTCCTCAGGGCCTGTAAGAACCTCACAGGGGCCTGCCAGAGTTCTTTTGAATCCTTGTAGCAACTTAGGAGGAAGGGGCTAAGTGGCATGTTCAAAGTCACAGGACTACAAACACATAGGACCATTATTATTGACTTGGATAGCCCCAAGAATCCATCCTTTCTGTGATCCTTCTGACAGCACTGGAAGGGGAAGGTGGCTGGACCGGATGAAGAATATAGAGAAGTTCAAAGTCACTGCCATAAGGACCCATAGGAAACGTGTGTTAAGTATCTCCAACATATGAGAGCAAGTCCCTACAGCCTCCACAGCCTCTTCAGAGTCACAGTCAATGAGCTGCACCTCCCGTGTCAAATGTGTTCACCCCTGGTGTCTCAGCCCTGCTCAGTCCCACTTGGGGTTGGCTTCTAGGCAGCAGCCAGAACTCTGGGCAATGCAGAAGCTTTCAGGCTGGGAGCTGGGTGCCCGGGGCCAAGCACCTTCACTGAGAATGAGATTCCTGAGCGTAGAGCTTCCCTCTTTTGATAGACAATCCCCACCAGGCCCAGCCAAGAAGACAGCACCCGAAGCATCATTAAATTGTAACAAGCTCTGAAACTCACTCCAGAAGCCTGGGTCTGTTTGTCCTAGCAGTGGGAGGAAGCAAGTGATTGGCTGGCAGAGCTCGGCCTTGGAGGCCTTATCTCTGGCTGGTTATTATTTGATTAAAGAGGCTTCCTCCTGCTGGGGTGTTTCAAAACTGTGCTGGGAGAGTTTGCTGCTGCCTAGGGAATTTTTCTGAGGTTACTGCCGAGCACCCAAAGTCCTTCAGCCTCTGGCCATACAAACAGGCACCCAGCGGAGTCTTTGGTTCACTCGCACGCAGGCTGGGGCTGTCTTCTCCAGAGTTTCAATCAGCTTTGCTAAGCAACTGGTTGGAAATAATTCCTCAGAGACCACAGATTCAAGGATACAGGTACTAAAAATTTTGTGTGTGGGGGGTGGGGGGGATGTCATGACATTACAAATGGAGGTAAAATGGTGGGCGAGGCTGGAGCAGTGAAGTGAAAAGTAGGAGAGGCAGAGAATGTGGAAGAAGGAAGTGGAAGGAAAGAGAACTCAAAATCTTGGAATTCTTTGGCAAAACGAAGCCAAAACATGGGTTATTTGCAGCTAGGAAGAGGCATGAGCTTGGATGGTGGTGCAACATTCACATCTGCATCCTTTTGCGCTCCATGGACCCCTTCCTGATGGCTATTCTCTTGGCCTCCTTGTTATCCTTCCCTCAGGCTCCGAACCCCAAAGTCTTCAGGGGGCTTTGGACTCTTTATGAGAAATCCAATTGCTTTAGCTTGAAACATCATCAAGCCTGATTTGCACATGGGACATGGCTTTCAAAGGCTCTGCTTGGTGGCACCAAGCCTTGTGATGTTGGCTGCAGAGAAGAGTGGACTGGGCACCATTTGTGAGACTTTGTTTCCCACTTTGGGATCTGTGTTTGGCGTGCATTGTCTGTTCTCAACCCCATCCTACTCCCAACTCAGTGGTGGTGTCCGAGTTTGGGTTGGGATGCTATATGTCGAAAGACTTTCTAACCACAGATGAAAGCTGGGGCCTGTGGTGCCAGCAGGAAGCTGACCGACCGGAATGAAGGGGAACATATTTGTCTTCTCTGGTTGTTAGGTTTGGTTGGAGGTTTCCAAGGAAGGAAGGGTTTGATGTAAAAACAAGGAAAACAGTTTGTTTCAACATTAAATGGGAAATAATGCTTTTATAGTAAACTAGAGGCCTGGTGCACTGGTGGGAATTCGTGCACCAGTAGGGTCCCTCAGCTTGGCCTGGGGGGATCAGGCCAAAACCGGTGGTCCGACATCCCCCCCCCAGGGGTCCCGGAGTGTGAAAGGTCACTCTGCAAAATTGCTGTCACTTGGCAGCTTCTGCGTTGAGTGTCTGCCCCCTGGTGGTCAGTGTGCATCATAGCCCACTGGCTGGTCACCGGTCGGGTGGTCGCTTAGGCTTAAATATATAGAGATTGGAATTCCTAAAATGGGTTTCTCTCTATGCATTTTAGGTGAAGAAATAACCATGCCAACTGTATTTCCTTTCTCTAGTCTTGGAGGTTGTTTTAATTCCCTGTGTTTACAACCAGAATGTCTTAATCCTCCACTGTTTGTACCTACTTCAATAGCTGGCTGGGATGTTACCGAGGCCTTTTCCCACACAGCTTCCACATGATGGAGGATCTTTTCTTCCTGCTGACTATGTTGTGGTTCCTTAGGAGTTTTCTTTGGTGAGGCCCCATTGGATTTCCCAAGTAGTTAGTCTGAGTTCATTAAAGTGAATCCTGCTCCCCCCTCATAATTTTAAAGGACGTGTCAAGAGGTGGAAGACAAGCTCCACGCAGGGAATTATACCTCCTGGACCTGATGCTTCTTTTGGGGGTACTTCCTTCCTTTTCCATTGACTGGAGGGATGGTCTGGATCCTGTTTATTTTTCTGGTTTGCTTGCTCATCATTCTCCATATCTGTCCTACCCTGTGGACACTCTTTCTTCCACCCACCATGGTTGAACTTGTTTCACATTAACCTTTCTGCTTGGAGCACTCTCTACCCTGCCCTGGCCCCTGGTCTGGCTGTCTACAGATTAGTCAGGTCTCTGAGTAAAGTCACTTTATCTGGTACTAGGTTAAAGTCCCCTGGAATTCACCTTATTGGGCCATTAATAATATTGTCTTAAGATAACTTGTTTCTTGATCCATCACTCCCCATGAGACTGGCAGGTCTGTGAATGCGGGGACCTTCTCCCAGCCAGGCCCCCCAGAGCCCACCAGTATCTGACTGTCAGCAGACCTACCGGAAATAATAGCTAACACTGGTAGAGCACCTTCTACCTGCCTGGCCTGGTCTGAGTGCTTTACACCTATTCTCTGAAGCCTCACACAAAGCCTGTGAGGTGAGAATCAATCCATTTAACTGCTAAAGAAACTAAGTTAAGAGGGAACAGTAAATGGTAGACTTCAGAGCCAAGCTGTGGGTCCTATGCTGCGGTGCCTTCTGGTACTGAAGGAGTCAATGGTAAGCAAATGATGATATCAGGTTCTTGGGAGACCACAGAAGCTCTCCTGTTGGACCCATTCACTCAGCTGAGCCTACTGCTCAGGAACCATGGGACAGGTTTTAGGGCTAGGTAGTAAGTGGGCATAGATGACCTGGGAGGTTTGCAGTTCTGATCTCTCCATCAGTATCTGTTTTCCCTGTTGTCCTCTCACCTACCTTTGTAGCCAGCTTAACCTTACATGGGCTCCCACCTATAGCCGGAAAGAGGCTCCAAGTCAGGATTTCAGTTCAGCCTTGAAGGAAGTACTTGAGGAGACCACATTGGTTGAAGGGGTCACAGGGGATCAGGCCCTGTACTGAGGGCTTTCCATGGTGTATCTCATTTATCCTCCTAATGAAGTAGAGAGGTTAGCACCATCCTATGTTTTAGAAAAGCTAAAGCTAAGAGACTATAACTAACATGCCCAAGATGGTGGTAACTGCTTGATCTGAAATTCAATTTCCAACTTGTCTAGGCTCAGAGCCTGCCCTTCCCAAATACCAGACCCTTAGCTTTGGACTCACCTGATGATCGGTCCCCTCCACATTCCCGCCAGGCGGATATTTCTGTTTCTCTGTTTGCTTCCCCAGTTGCCAAATGGGGAACCCCTCACTGCTGTGTGGTCCTCAGCTTCTCATCTTCCCTGCCTGGATCCCAACTAGCACCTGGCTTGGCAAGATCAGACACCTGCCTGGGGAGCCAAGTCTGAGCTGCTCTCGATCCTAGAGTGACACACCCCCTCTCTTCCTATCTCAGAGAGTGATTTTGGGCATCTGATTTTATAGCACCACAACTGAAAAAGCCTAATCCAAGCCCCCCCCCACCCCCCCCCACCCCCGCGCGCCATGTAAGGGAATCTCCCAAGTCTGATTGTCTTTGTTTGAAGTACAGCATAGGGGAAAGGGCATTCAATTCCACTGCTGAATCTTGCTTTTTTCCACTTGTTACTTGAATTGTCTAAGCCCCACTTTTCTCATCTATAAAATGGATATGATACTTCTCTCATGGGGTTACTTTGAAATTAGAGATTCGGAGTTTAAGAGATTCTGTGCTGGATGTGTGTGAAGTACTGGGGAATGAGAGAAAGCTCCCTCGCCCTTGCCAAATGGGGATGGGGGATGACAGGCATTAAACAAATCACAAGAATTAATATGTTGTTCCCATCTGTGACATAAAAAAGAACAAAGAACCTAACTGAGACAGGGTGGGGAGCTAGTGAAGAAAAATCTCTTTGGTGACACAACAGCTTCTGAGCATCTAATATGCCACTGAGACCAGAACACAGTAGGTGCTCAGTACCTGCAACCCTGGCAAAGCACCTGCAGCTCCCTGGGCCTCAGAGTCAGTGGGCATAAGGGGTGGAGGTTAAACTGAATGATTCCTAGAACTGAGTTGCTCATCTCTGATGCTTATGATTCTTTCAACTCACAAGACAGATCCAGATTGAATAAGGCCTTCTGGCTTCCTATCCAGTGCTCGTCTCCCCAGTTGTTTCCATGGATGGAAAGAACTGGGTCCATTCTTAAAGAGGGTAAAAGGAAGAACTGGCCAGTTTGTCTCCCAGAATCCTTTTCTCTTTGCATCTCCCTCCTGCTCTTCAGCTGGAGCCCAGGATCCTCATACCCCTGGGATCGCCTCTAAAATGAAAATCCCTAAGCCAAACAGCTTCTCTGTGTCCTTCTCCCCCAAGTTCATCCATATCTAGGATAATTAACTCTCTTGGGGAAATATTCTCTGGTAATGAAATTCAAGAATAGGCAGGCTGAGGGGGTGGGTGGGGGAACAGGAAGCTGAGAATTTGGGGATGAGCCCATTGTCTTCCTTGGCTGCCCAAGGCTGCCCCCTCCCCCACCCACTGGGCCTCTCCCCAGGAGCACCATGTTCCTTTTGCATCGCACACTGTGTCTTTTGTGAGCTTGCTGGCCAGGGCTTTGGTGACAGCTCTTGTGAAGTGCTGGTTAGCATTTTTCCCAGACAAAGCCAGAAGCTCTGGGAGGTGATGAGAAGGCTAAGCATGAAGAGAATGAGGAAAGCAATGGTCAGCCTCAGGCTTCTGAAAGAACAGTGATATCAGCATCTTCAATCCTCTCCCACCTTCTCCTGGGGGCGACCCTGTCCCCTTGACCATTGTCTTCACTCTCCATGTTCTCTTCCCTACTTGGGGCTCCCTCTGTCCTTAGATGTCTTTTAGCCAATCCCCACCTATTGCTTGCTGGCTGGAGTGCTCAGTAGATTCTCTCAGGGGTGTCAGTGTTTTAGCCAGTGATTTTTGAAGGGAGCAATCGTGAAGGGAAGACAGTAAGATCGATACTTCGAGACACACAACTATCTTCACATAAACTCAGGATTTGAAAATCTCTATGTGATGGGAGAAGCAGAGAGGACTGACAGAGAAAGGAACAGAGATTCCATGCAATAAATAACACATTAGACCCCAAGCATTTCCAAAGAGACTTTAAATAGCAGGTTGCACCTAAGGCAAATCCCCCCATATAAGAGGAAAATGACAGGATATTTGCAATGGGAAGCCCACACTCACCATTCAGTTCCCTTGCTAACCCCACCAACACAAGCTGGTGGAGCAGCATTTCAGAGATATTTATGGGGCCCCAGTTGCATGCTGAGCCAGCGCTAATGAAAACACTCCATCATCACTTCTGGGCTCTCAAGCAGCATGTGGGGGCAGGCGCCCTCTCCCTGCCCAGCCTCCTGCTGCCTCAGTGCACTTGCGCACTGAGCTTTGCAGTTGGCCCCCACCCAGTGCTCTGGGGCTGGTGGGAAGTTGAGCTTCACCATCCTGCCAGAAACCAGGTTGGCTAAAAAACCACCCCAAATGAGTCTTGAAAGAAAGCAACATCCACTCCCCTGCAGGGAGGTCTTTCTCCGCAGGGAAGGGGCGGTTGCTGTGGAATTTCACCCCAAGACTGCTGCTAACAGTGGGGATGATGTTTTCTTTGAGCCAGTTCCAAAGAGTGACTGAGGAACAAGGGCCTGGGAAAATTGCAGACCTTGGGACGGAGATCTCTTTGCAGAACTGGCAATGGGAAAACAAGGAGATCAATCAGCAGGCGGCCAGGAGGCTGGCCGCTCCCCACCCCAGCCCTGCTCCTGCCCAGACAGCCCCAGGAGCCCCGGAGAGGAGCCGAGCCTTTGCTCCGCAGTCTCCTGGCTCTCCCCTGGGGCAGCGCAGTCTGGACCTCCCGCACACTCTCCTTGGGGCACATTTTAATGATCTTGTGGGATGGTGCTCAGGATGAGTCTGCCTGGTAGGATGGAGGTGGGTCCTCCTCCTCCGCTCCACCAGCCAGAAATGGCACTCGGGGTTAGAGAACAGAAAATGTGCCCTCTAATCAGCTCTTAGGGCTTCGGGAAGCAGCACTGTGTGTCCCTGGTGCTTTTCCATCAACTCCCACGAAGGGCTGCTGATTATACCGCCGTCCCTGCCCCACATCAAATGAACTCCAGGGCAACGAGGCATTGCTCTCAAGGAACTCAAAACCCAGGGGGAGCGATAGGTAATTAAACAAGTTACTTAGTGTAGCATCACAGTGTGGAAAGTGCCCCCATAGAGCAAAGAGGCTTATTCTCAGGGTAACCCCGGGGCCCCCCAGTCCCTTCCCTTCACCCTGGAATACCTTCTGGGTCTCAAACCTAATTCTTTCCCAGGAGACTTCAGTGGCTAATCACAGTCCCCACCTTCCAGACTGCAGCTGGCTGCTGGTTTATGATGGTCTTTTCAAAGGATAAAGTAGTAAAGTCTTTTTGTGTGTGTGTCAATCCTCACCCAAGAATATTTTTTCCATTGATTTTTAGAGAGAGTGGAAGGCAAGAGAAGAGACAGAGAGAAACACCCAATGTGAGAGACACACATCAACTGGTTGCCTCCTACAAGAGTACCCACGCTAGGGATCGAGCCTGCGACCAAGGTATGTGCCCTTGACCAGAATCAAATGCAGGACCCTTCAGTCTACAGGCCGACGCTCTATCCACTGAGCCCAAGTAGTCAAGTCTTTATTACAGCTATCTGTATTCCATTTAAAGAACTTCCCTTTGTTCTGAGAGTCTGTTCTTCCCACCTCTTGAAATGTTAAAGCATTCTTTCTTTTATTAAGTGATGGTGTTTTTAGATTGCCAAGCGATGTTTACTTGAATTTTAATATGATGGCTGGGCAGAATGAAAAAGTTAGCATCCCTGAGTGTACTGCACGGTGATAGCTCGAAGTATGGGAAGCATTGCCCAACAAGCTGCGTGTCTCCAAGATTAACACCCATGTCCAAACCCAAGTGGGAGCCCCTGGGGTGTCTTTCTGAGTGTCTGATTTCTCGGCCTGTAGCAGAGTGGCAGAGCCGATATATTCAAATTCCACTCACTTCCCCAAGACACTCAGCTGGCTGTGGCAGCCAAATCCTTAAATAGACACTACTGTTTTCTTGGCGTCTCAGGCTCCTGTATGTTTAATGCCTTGAGTATCCGATTTCTGGGCCAAACTCATGAAAAGCTAAAGGGGAACTATCCATCTCAGAAAGCAGTTGCAATGGAAATAAAAGCCATTAGTAGTACTCGGTGTTATCAGGATGTTTAATTTTTCATTGAAATTTCAAGATAAAAGTCAATCTTCAGAGTTGTGTTAACCCAGATCTCCAGCTTCCACTTAGATGCAGCATAGAGACTGCAGGAAAAGATGCCAGGCCCTGGCCCAGGGTAGCCTTTTAGAGCTCCCCCCCCTCATCTACGTGCTTAGGTTAAGGGATTTGGGGGGGTCAAAGGATCTGCTATAATTCAATGACGTACCATGTTGCATCTGGTGATCCTGACATTTTAGATATGGTCCAGGGCATTGGAAGTCCCCCAGGAAGCTTAATGGAGAGAAGAACATGCCCATCAGGCAGGACAAGTCCCAATAATACATCTGGGAAAGTTCACATTCTTGGGGACAGTGGAGTGTTTCTGTGTTGAAAGTTATTTAAGTTGAGTTGCACCAGGCTTAGCTATTTAGTTCTATGGGATTTTGTTTTATCCATTTTGCAGTGTTGGCTTTGCTTGGTGGTAGCAATTGCAGAGGAGACTCTTGTGTTTGAAACGGAGCACTTCTTGAAGTCAAAGGTCATCCTCTTCTCCTGCCCATCATTTCCCTGGGACGAAACACATCTCTTGGCTCACAGGAAGCCAAAAGATTGTCATTGATGATAAGGATCGGGCAAATACCTCATCTGTTTTGGAAAGAGTCAATTGCTAGCCATTTCTTTCTTGACTTACTATGACCCTATAATCATTAATATTTTTAACTTGCCTATTTAATTCTTGAAAGAAAATTCTTTTCTTCAACTTGATCATTATGATCGTTGGCTTGCAACCTAAGGGAAGGAGTTTGGTGGAGCTGGTGAGCAGCAAAGGCCTCTAGGTGAACATTCAGTTCCAAAGCTTGGTCTCTGTTTTCTGGAACCTCTCCTGGCTGCTCATTGAGAAGATGGCCAGGACTAAGGAGCAACAAGCTCGATCCACTTGAATTTACCTAATTGTGTTTGGCTTGCCTGGGCTATTATGCCAACACAGCATTCCCAGTGAACCCATCTCTCTGGTAGCAGGCAGCCTTCCGGCTGATCAGCAGCTTGAGGTCTGGCAAGAACATTGTAGAAGGTTTCAGGGGATACTTGTCATCCCACAGCTTCACCGTCAACCAGTTATATGGGCCTGGGTAAGTCTCATTATCTCTCTGTGTCATGGTTGCCTGCCACATCTGTTAGACATGTTGAATAATATCAGAAGTTCTCAATTTTAGCACTACTGAGATTATGGAGCAAATCATTGTTGTGAGTGTAGCTGTCCTGTGCATTGTAGGGTGTTTAGTAGCATCCTGGTCTCTACTCACTAGATGCCATGAGTACCCCTCCCTTCTTTTGATATAACTAAAATTATCTCCAGACATTTCTAAACATCACCCTGTGGAGCAAAATCACCTCCCAGGTGAGAACTATTGGGTCAGATGATATCAACCCCACTTTTAGAAACGACATTATAATTAAATAGGATGAATTAGGTTTAGCAGTCTAAATGTTTTTTTACCCAATATTCAATTGAGAAAATGCAATTTACATAATGGAAATCTGAACTGGAGCTAGACTGGTGTCTATCTACACAAGCATTGAAGTAGAGGAAAGTGGGGGGGGGGGGAAATCCCTTTTAGATTCTTACTAGCCTTATCTGTAAAATCTCAACATTACCTATTACTGTCAGGACCTAATGTTCAGATCTATAAAAACACCTAGGTCATAGTAGACATCCAATAATTAAACTCATTCCCCTTTTCTCTCCCCCAGCCCCAAAGAAACCAGATCTGTGCAAAACATCAATTTTATTAGCGTTGTTCTGCTGTCTGTAGGGATCTACTCTTATTCCACCACATGTCTCCAAACCCATCTTGAATCAGGTCAGCACTGACATGTCTTCTTAAGAATCTTGGTTTATTTTAAGGAGAGCCCCCATCTCTTGTATCACCAGATTGTTGACCTGGTCAACCCTTGAAGGGATTCCTTCTCCCTAGACATTGTTTCATGTTTGCTTGTGCACAAAATGACAATAAGGAGGGATCTAGAAGGATGAAGGAGTTCCTACTCTGGGAGTCATCAGCACTGCTCTTCCTTGGGCAATGATTTTGTCATGAGTTTGATCCTCTTTCTTGGGTTCTCAAAGGGTAAGACCATGCCTTCAATGTCCACGGCAACTCTTGCTCCATTTCCTCTAGGAAAACATCTCTATTTGGTAGCCTGACATGATGAGAGACATCATGGAGTTCAGGGCCAGGGAGTTTAAATTTGCATTTTCCTCTTGGGTCAGACATTGACCAGGGGCTACAGAGCATATGAAGACAATGTACCTGGTAAATACTGACTGCTCAATAGACATTCATTCTTATGAATAACATAAATCATCTTAGGCATTATGAACCATAACAAATATAACAGGTAGTAAATGTACCCCCAAAAGATGAAAATGATGGACGTTTGGGTGGATGGAAAGGTGTGAGACTCATTCTGTTACTGAGAAGAAGCCAGGGGAAGGGGAACTCAGGACATCCCCACTGGATCATGGCAGGGCTGGGACAGACCTTGCATCACTAGATGTTGATTCTAGATGCTGGGGTTGCTTTGTTGTGTTAGAGAAGAATATATTTCTCAATACTTGCTAAAGATGGTAAGACAGACTTTATTCCATGTGCCCTGAGCTCCAAAATGTCTCTCATCATGTCAAGCTTACAAATGGAGATATTTTCCTAGAGGAGATGGTGCAAGAGTTGTTGACATGGACATCCAACACATGGTCTTTCCCCTTGAGAACTCAAGCAAGAGGATCAAACCCATCATGATAGGGTAGGGACTACTGCTGTGGGGGAGAGAGATTGGGCTCAAGTCCAAGTATAGCATGATCAAGTGGGAACAGATAGCCAAGGAGCAGGGTGTGGCAGTCAGTGGAGGGAGAATTACTAATGTTAAGGGAGAGGGGATTCTGGCTAATGTGACCTATCAGGACTTTTGCTGAAGACAGGCTGGGGTGGGGGTCTGACATCTCCCAGGGGATGACAGAGGGCGAGGAAGCCAAAGGTTGGAGTTCTGATAAAACTGACTTAGCAGGGTTTTGCTAAAACTGGATTTTGTAAGTGCATAGTCCAAGTGCATAGATGAGCCTAGCAGGAGGTTCAGAGCCCAAAAAAAGTTTAATCTTTGTCACTTGCTCAAACATTTAGGACCGTGTTTAGAAAACTGCCAACAAAAGAAAGAAAATGCGCCTGTGATTTAAGAACCATCTGCTGTTTCCAGAGGAGTCTTTCTTCAGGGTAGGACAGGAGTAGACATTTTGTCTAAAGTGTTTCTAATGGGGATCAATCAGCAGTGAGGAGGCCTCACCTCCACAAGCTCCAGCCCACAACAACCTGTCACCGATGCACAGACAAGGACAATAGTCACCATTGCCTTTGTCCCTCATCTCAGTCTTTGCCACCCAGCCCACACCCAAGGGACTGGGAGCTGATTTTTTTGCTTTGGTTCTGATATTCAGCATTGAGAGCCGCTCGGAATGACTGGACAACGGAACCCAATAGGGGTCACCTTCCCAGTGAGGCTGCACAGACTTCTCCACCCTGTGATTCCTATCTTGTCTTTCACCTCTTGCCAAGAACTCATACATTTGCTTGAGAAGGAAAGACAACTTTGCAGGCGCCAAGTTTGAAAGAGGAAGGGTTTAAATGGTCAGAGTGACTTGATGTGATTTGTCTCAATGGTGACCATTTTGGGGGCCTGTTTGGGGTGGAAGGTTGTGTGGACCTGATCAAGTCTTGGCAGGTGAAATAATGTATAATTAACGTATGAATGGGACCTTGGCTAAAATGGAATGCCTTATTTCAATTAAACTCTACCGTAATCTTAAGTGACGGTTATTATTTAGTCAAGAAGTCGAATCAGTAGTCATATTTCCTATCAGAATCTTATAGCTGGTTTTCTTTTTAAACTGAGTTTATCCACTTGCTGTCTTTCTTATTTGAAGAGGGCTCACCATGCACCAAGCACACATTTTTTGTTGTTGTTAATCTTCACCAGAGGATATTTTCCCACTGATATTTTTTTATAGAGTGTGGAAGAGAGAGGGAGAGACAGAGACAGAGAAACATTGATGTAAGAGAGACACATTGATTGGTTTCTTCCCATACACACCCTGATTAGGGCTGGGGACCCAGCCTACAACTGAGGTATGTGCCCTTGACCAAAAATCGAACCTGAGACCCTTCAGTCAGCAAGTTGACAACCGAACACACATTTTCATGCTTTTCTTTTATTCCTCTTCTTCTTTCTTTGTTGTTGTTGTTTTTGTGTTTGTTTTAATCCTTTAAGCACAGCAAAGAGAATAATGACATGAAGGAGGGATCTGTGAATTATGGCCCAAGGGCCAAATCCTGTTCGCCACATGTTTTATAAATAAAGTTGTGTAGGCACACAGCCATATCCATGTGTTTATGTATTGGCTATGGGGCTATGGTTGCTTTGGTAGCACAGCATAGTTGAATGGTTGCTACATGTAGAGCCATATGGCCTGCAAAGCTTTAAATGTTTACTATCTGGTCCTTTCTAGAATAAGCGTGCTGCCTCCTGATTTTGAGCGGGAGTGTTGAAGTCAAGCATGCCTGGGTTCAAGTCAGGTCCTGGTTACTGGCTAGCTTGCAACAAGCTAGCTTTGACATTGAAAGAGCTGCACAACCTCTCTGTAACCTAATCTGTACCATGGGATAAGAGATAGATACATACTCTATGCTGCGAGAATTCAGTGAGTTGATATTTATAAACACCTGCAGCTCTGGCCAGTCACAGAGTAAATGCTCAAAAAATAGCAGCTATTCTGATGATCATTCATCCCTTTATCCAACAAATGTACATCAGTTGCTTTCTTTGTGCCTGGGGCCAACAGCAGAGCTCAAGACGTAGAAGGCGTCTACTCTTGGGGGAGCTCACATTCTAAGGCAGAATATCAACAATATGAAGAAAACAGAGCAACAGATGGTTTTCAGATGGTGATAAGTGCTATAAGTCAAATAAAATAGAATGATATGGGAGAAAGCGACAAGGCAGGGAACAGAAAGTTGGTAACTGAGCTTAGACCAGAACTCAGAGTGTGTTAGCCATGCAATTATATAGGGAAAAATGTTCCTGGCAGAGGGGACAGACAATAAATACAGAGGATCTTGCACCTGGGATGAATTTGGGATGGTCTAAGAACAGAGAGATGGGCTTGGAGACGGAGGCAGAGTGAGGGAGGGGAGAAGAGAGAGGATGAAGGAGCAGGGGTTAGCACGGGTAAGAGCAGGTGGACACTTGCAGACCCTTTGAGAAGATGTTCGGCTCTTTGAGGCAGAGGTGCGATCTGAGAGCATAATGGGGCAGAAATGTAATTGGGTTCGTGGCCTCATTCTGTGACCTTTATTAGAAATATATTATCCTTCCTCTTTGGTCTCTGGCACTGGTGACTGTTGGGAACAGGTGACGAGAGGGGGCCTGGTGAACCCTAGTCAGATGGCAGCTTTGGGTTGCGGCGAGCCCATCACACCGGCCGGCTGCACTGAGCCACCTCACTTGGACTTTTCTCCTTACAGGACCCCTGACTCACCCAAAAGATCTTCTGGCTGATGTCATTACTTCTCTGAAATCATTCCTTATCAGCAGCCTTGAATGCTTCTCCAGGCGGAGCACTTAAGGTGAAAATCAGTTAATGTAATCTTAAAACACTCTAATAAATTTCCAGCAACATAAGACCACCAGATAATCATTTTGTCCCTAGAGTCACTCAGAATCCACAGCTCAGTTCTCATCATTAACATTTCCTTTGTGCCTGAATCCTTGCACAGGCGTGAAGAGCCCACTGATAATATTTTGCCTGTATGAGGTTGAAAAGGAAGCTTTAGATAGCATCAGCTACTCAAACTGCCTCCCGGTTGCTCTAATAACAGCCATACAGTACTCCCAGTTTCAAAGCGCTGCTGCATACTTGGCTCGCTCACAGGTAAGAGTACACCTTCAGTTTACCCACCTTTATCCATTCTGAAGGACCCCTCCTCCTCCTCTTATTCTCCTCTTCATCTCTCTCCTTCATCATCATCAAAACCCTTTACTGGAAAGTACTTAGCTGGCTAAGAGTACTTCCTTTATACTTCCTTTACAATGAGCAAATATGAGTTTCCGTCTCCTCTTGCTTTAAACATTGTGAAACGAACAAGATCCAATTTGGCTATCTTCCAAGTCATTCTCTCGAGCTATGATTCTTAATCTGGGGTCCATGACTGACCTCAAAGGGGTGTTTTGAACCCCCTGAAATGTAATGTAAACTTTTACATACACATTTCCCCCGCCCTCCGGAGAGAGTCTAGAGTTTCATCAGATTCCCTGTTAGGAGGTACAGCGTAAAAGATTTTACTGACTAAATCAAAGTACAGACGCTCCTTGCCAAGGGATGGGGCTACATTCTGATAAACCCATGGTTAAGTCAAAATTACATTTAATACACCTAACCTGCTGGGCATCATCTTTCAGCCTAGCCCACCCTACTAAACCTGTTCAGAATACAATATCCAAAAAATGCTGGCAACGCAGTACACTGTAGGGTATTGGTTCGTTACCCTCACAGTCTTCTGATTGGGACTGTGGCTTCTGGCCAGTGCCCAGTGTCAAGAGAGTATCATACAGAATATCGCTAGCTGGGGAAAAGATCAAATTTTAACATTCAAAGTATGGTTTCAACTGAATAAATATCATTCTCACATAACCGTAAAGTAAAAAAATTGTAAGTTGAACCATCCTAAGTTTGGGACCATCTGTATAGTCTGTAACTAGAAAAAAAGAAACTTGCTAGAGCTGGATCCAGGAAAGCCCAAGTTTCTAAAATTACATATTTATTCAGTCTGATCTGTGAAGGCAAGAGGGAGTGATACACGGGTCAAACAAAGTTTCCTTTTCAGTGGACTGAACATTTTCCTAGAAACTTTGATGATAAATACAAACATTATATAGTGCCCATCATGCACCAGGTACTGTCCCAGCGACTAACATATTTGAGCCCTGAATCCTCACTACAACCCTATAAAGTAGACATTGTTGTTAACCTTGTTTTACAAATGAGGAAAACGAGGCACAGAGAGATTCAAACCATAGTTTAACTTTGCATGCAATAGTCCAAGACCCTTCATAGTTCTGCTTAATGTAGTTTGTCAAGCTGTAATGAATGGTTTAGAATGATTATTATTTTGGATGTGCCCACATGGGGCCATGATTACAACATAGTGGCCTCATTAATAACAGGATTCCTATATGTGCTGCCTCTGCTTTTGTAAATAGAAACAGATTGCGGGTCACCCTGAGAGCAGACTATTCTGCTTAATTACAATTTGGCCGAGTCACTATGGTTTCTGAAATGGGGTTCCTGACCAAGCAGATAATTTTATTATTATAACTCTTATCATCATTAAAAAATTCACACGGTTCAGAAGGCATGTCATAACCTTGAAGGATTTAATTAAGCCCTACCTCTAGGAAAATGGAGTCATTCCAGGGTTTGATCAATTGATGGGATTTCAGATATAATTCATCCTCTACCTAGATTGTATTTATCCAGATAGTTAAGGAGCAGGTGACCTGGAAATCTAGATGGACTAGCCTCTAAAAGCATCCTATACTAGAGGCCCAGTACACAAAATACGTGCTTGAGTAGTGGGGGTTGTGTGTCCTTCAGCTCAGCCTGACATATGTATTAAATTTATATGTGTTAAATTTACATATGTGGCCCAGTGATTTATGGGGAAAAGTAGGAACCCTGGACCAGAACTATGGGCCCCTAGAAAAAGTAACTAAAATAATTTGATAATGGGAGCAAATGTTTTGCCATCTTTGCAGAAGTTAATGTGCAACAGGAATGAGTGAAATAACTGTCATCCTGTGTGAAGGTCAGGCTCCATGGCTCACCTAATCAGATGAATAACAAAGTGGGTTAGATGAGGGGATTAAACCCTGTGACCCTGGATT
Organism: Lasiurus cinereus; assembly: GCA_011751065.1. NCBI lineage: Eukaryota > Metazoa > Chordata > Mammalia > Chiroptera > Vespertilionidae > Lasiurus > Lasiurus cinereus. Next base: position 9,657,503 of record JAAGEH010000038.1, read on the forward strand.
ATAGAAACCTAATATCTAATATCTTACTTTCATGTTGGAGGTCATCATTGTAATGCATTTTAAATGGCTTTAAATTTTTAAAAAAATTGATTTCAGAGAGGAAGAGAAAGAAAGAGAGAGATAGAAACATCAATGATGAAAGGGAAATATTGATCAGATGCCTCCTGCATGCCCCACAATTGGGAAGGAACCCACAACCTGGTCATATGCCCTATGAATTCAACTGTGACCTCCTAATTCATAGATTGTTGTTCAACCACTAAGCCATGCTGGCTGGGCAAATTTAAAATGTTTTATAGAATAATATGATGATGACTGTCAGAAAATATTTGGTTAAAACCATTCAGTTGGAATAACTGAAAGGATTTTAAATAGTTGACATGGGGATCAGGCAGAGATGTGGGGATGTTTGACTAGTCAGTGTTGTATTTTTAAATCTTCATTCTGCCCAGTGTGTGGGATGTTTGTGAGAGTGGTGAGTGGGAAGGAGACCTGAGGATTCCAGGTGGTGGGATATTCACCTTCCCAGGTAAGATGGTGATGGCCTGGATAGGTCAGTGCAAGTGGAGATAAAGGGATGATAAAGATTTAAACCTAGTAAGAAGGTAAAATTGCTATAAGTTAGTGTTGGATTGGATGTGGGAAGAAGTTAAGAATGACTATGTTCCTGGTCTGCTAAGGAAAAAAGGGTGGAGTAAAAATGAAAAAAGGATCTTGAACCAGAAAAAGATGCCAAGAAAAACCATAAAGTAGGTGGGGAAAAATCCAGGAGGGCATGGGATTGTGAAAGCTGAGAAAAGGCCTTGCTCCTTAACACCAAGACCTTGAACTTGCTCAACAAGCCATCAGCACCCTATAATCTGATACCAGGTTACACAACAGTAGATTCTGGATAAGACTAGACACACGCAATCTAGTTCACATCAGGATCCCTCTTCCAGAGACAAGATGCTTCATTTCCAGTCAGCATCTCAGCTCCACAAAGCATCTTGGACAGTATCTTGCAACAACTACCAGTAATTTTCAGGGGAGTGGTCTTAAGCAATATTTAGGAACAAAAGTTTTTTTTCTAAAAGACATGTTGTCTTCAGAGATGCAATGCTGGACACAACAACAACAAACTTCTATGATGTCCTGTAGGGTAGTCTAGCCTGTGATAAATAGCCACATCTCTTCATTCCCAATTGGAATCTGGGCTTTATCCAGCCCAACCAGAAGGTTCATTTGCTCCGATTGTCATTGGGGTTGTTCATGAATGTTTAGTTATCTTGTTTGTTGCACATAGTAGGATTAGACTTCTTCACCCACTGGCTTTAGATGACACGTTAGCTAATGAAATGGGCATAGAAGGGATGTATGGGTTAAGAGCCAGTGTGTGTTCACTGTATTTCTATTCCCAGCCTCTGCAATGCAGGAAGCAAGGGTCATGAGGAAGGCCCCCCCCAGTGACCTTTATGAACAGAGCCCCTAATAACCTGCAGTTTGTATGCACCATAGACAAGAAATAAACTTTGTTGTCTTAAGACAATGTGACATTTCTTACTGTGTCACAACTTAGCCCCATCCTAACTAATACAGAAACACTCTTCCCTGAAGAAAGTAACATTAAGGGTGCATATGCATTCCAAAGATTTTAGGACAAGTTCTTTACCAGAATTCAAGCTCAAAGACATAAGATCTCTTTTTTGTTCTTAGAGTCTCTGCAAGGAGAGACTAACATCTTACCTTATAAGAGACAAACATGTAAATTGACTATACCTCTGTTACGCCACCAATCAGGAGTGATGTGCAAATCAACCCAACAAAGATGGCAGTTAAATTTGCATACACAGGTGTTCTGCCCCACCCCAGGTCTCTCAGGGCCTCTGGGTAGCATGAGAAGGTGGGGCTGGAGCTGAAAGAGGTAGCTCTGGGGCCTGAGTGGAAAGGGGCTGGGCCGGAGTGGAAAGACAGTGCTGGCAGCCAGGGAAAGGAAAGCCCATTTTAGCATGAATCTTCATGCATCAGGCTTCTAGTCAATTATAAAAGCTACCTTTTAGTAAATCTCACCAGGTGGCAGGCACTGTGCTCATTATTTTTATACCTTATTCCTTTTACCTCAAAATAATTCAATAAGTAAGTGGATATTAGCAAATCTTAGGGGAACCAATGAGGGAACAGGGAAGGATATCATCGGTAATGCTTTTAACAATAAAGATACATTTTAAAAAATTAAAATGATATAATTTGAGCCCAGAGAGGTTAAATAACTTGTCCAGGGTCACACAGCTAGTATGTGAGAAAACTAAGATTGGAACCCAGGGCAGAGCCCTTAGACATTCTGCTCAAAAGACTCAGGATTATCCACTGATGTCCCAATGAGCAACTCAGTATCCTCTATGAGTACTCTATACAGTAGGGTTTCACTTTAATATATGCTTTTCAGGCCTAGATTGGGTGGCCCAGTCCTAGCTACCAGGCTCTCACTTAAGCTGCCATCTATTAGTTATGTGTTCGTACTCTACTCAGATAGATATGAATTTAATTGGAATTCTGCCTCTCCCTGTGCCTCAGTTTTCCCATATGAAAAATGGGGTCAATGATAATTCCTAGTTCACGGAGCTGTTGGGAGGATGGGCCCCTCTTTTGCCTCTCAGATCCAGTCCCTGTCTTTCCTCCTGCTATTCTATGTCTTGGGGGTCGGAATGGCCTAAGCCATTCTTTAGGCTACCTTGTTGTTTGCTTCAGCCAGTCAGAGGGGCTGGCAGGTGATGGGCAGGCAGAAAAAGGGATAGGCCTGGGAGGGTATATCCTTCTTTCTCAGGCGATGTCTCCAGCAATGACAGTTCTGCGCATTCAGCTCCTTCTGGGAGGGCCCTCTCTCGTTAGTCCCAGCTGTCACCTCGGTGGCTCTGGCTCCTGGCTCTGTTAACAATCCAAGTTGTCACTCCAGCCCTGCTGGATGGTAATGACCCCACTATTCTGGGAAGGGTAGTAATCTGTTGTTGCTAATCTCTGGGCTGCCTCACTATTCCCTTTCATTCTTCCAGCTCTTCCAAGACCTTTCTAAGTTGGCCTCAGTGTCAAAGTCCCACTAGGACAGTCTGACATGAGTTATGTTTTCCAATTTGTGCCAGGACTGGTACAGAGGATTACTTGAGATATGCCCAGAAAGTACTTGGAACAGAAACTTAGCATATAATAAGTGCTCAGTAAATAGTAGCTTACACAATGGCTTACTTCCCTCTTACCTAGATTCTCTGCTACTGCCAATTTGTTTTAGGCAGACCTCTACCTACACCATAGCTCCCAAGTCACTGCCCATTCCTCCTCTATGTCCAAAGGCAGAAAGGTGGCTCCAGGTCTGAAGAAAGGCAGTGCAGGCAGCCAAGGGAAGGAAGGGCCATTCTTGCATGAATCTTCATGCATCGGGCCTCTAGTTTCTTATGATGTCTGCTGGTTATGAATTTTTTCAGCTTTTGTATGACAAATTATTATTATTTTTTTTGAAATATGTATATTTGGGGAAATAATTCTAGGTTGACAGGGTTTTTTTTCAGTACTTTAAAGATGCTGCTTCACTGTCGACTTGTTTGCAAATTTCAGATAAGAAGTCTGATGTCATTCTTTTTGTTGTTAATCCTTATCCCAGGTTGCCTCCTACATGCGCTCCCACTGGGCCAGGGTTGGAAACTCTAACCCAAGGTACATGCCTTTGTCCAGGGATCAAACCCGAGGGCCTTTGGTTCACAGGTCGATGCTTTAACCTTTGAGCCACATTGGTCAGGGCCTGATGCCATTCTTATTTTTGTTCCGTTGCACAGTAATGTGTCTCTCCTCCCCGATGACTGCTTTTAAGATTTTCACTTTATTACCAGTTTTAAGGAAATATAATTGTGATGTTCTTTGGTGTGGCTTTCTTCCTGTTTCCACTTAGAGTTTGTTGAGCTTCTTGGATTTGTGAGCTTATAATTTTTATTAAATTTGGGAAGTTTTCAGACATTATTCCTACAAATATTTGTTTCTGTCCTCTCTGAACCTTCCTCATTACCATATTTCTCCTTTACTTCAGGGACTCCAATTGCATGTTTATTAAGCTTACAGATACCCTGTTTATTTTTATTTTCATTCTTTTTTCCTTCTCTGTGTTTCATTTTGGATAGCTGGATTGTTTCCAGGTTCCTTAATTTTTTTAACCAGTAATGTTTAATCTGTTGTTAGTCCCATACAAGTGGGGTTTGTGTGCGTTAAAAATCTCAGATTATAGTTTTATAATGTCCAGATATTTAGTTTGCATGTTTTTAAGATTTTCCACATCTTTACCTAATGTACTCAATCTTTACTTTCTTGGACTTATAGATTATTATAATAATTATTTGTTTACTAATCCTATCATTTCTGCCACTCTTCCAATGGATTGATTTTTCTCCTTATTATGGGTTATTCTTTCCTGCTTCCTTTTGGCATATTTTATATTGGATGTTAGGCATTTTGAATCTCACCCTGTTGGGTATTGGATAATTTTGATTTCCTGTAAGTATTCTTGTCCTTCGTTTTGGAGCATTTTGTTCTCAGAAACGATTTGATCTTTTGGGGTCTGGCTGTTTGATTTGCTAGGTAGGACCAGAACAGCATTTCCTCTAGGGTTAATTTTATCCCACTACCGAGACAAGATCTTTTGAGTCATGAATTATGAGGTTTTCCAGTCTGGGTGCCAGGATCAGGACCCATTCCTTGTCCTGTATGATCACTTTGTTCTGTACTTCCCACTCTGCCTCATGCAAGCTCCGGTGTCTGTTCTCTTTCTCGTACAGGTGGTTCTTTCTCTGGCTGTGGGTACCTTCCTCACATTCATGAGCTTTAAAGTGAAGACTGGAGCAAGATCTTCTGCAGGTTTCTAGACCTCCCTCTTTCTCTGAATAGCTCTCTTCTGGTACTCTACTCCCAGCTTCACCTGCTTTGGCCTTCCTGGTCTTCTACTTCTATCTCAACTCAGGGAGTCTGCCTAGTTCTTCTTGGACTCACCTTCTCTGCACAGCAGCCGGCAGCTCTCTCTAAACGGTAAGCTGAACCAATCATGATGCTCACCTCATTTCTCCCTTCTCCCTTATGGACGAGTGTCTTACACTGCTGCTTGTTTTTTTTTTTTTTTTTTGTTTATTTGCTTTTTAAATTTATTTTAGCAGGAGAATAAATCCAGTCCTTCTTGCTCCATCTTAGCTTGCTGGACTGGATTACTTTGAGTTACTGTGGTTCTGTTGATAGGACAGATTGCCAAGGGTGTCACTTGTTCTCATTAAATAACCTGAAGATCTGCAATCCACATCTTCTGCAAGTACAGTGAACCTTTGTGCAATGGGTGTTACAAAAGAGTCCTACAAATGAGCTGCATGTAAGACAATTTAATTTTTCTTTCGGGCTTACCTTTTAATTCCTGTATGTTTTCTCTGCTTCATTTCTCTTTACTTTCTCTTTAGCAGTGAATCAAACCCTGAGGCTTTCCTCTGTGGTCCTCCTCCCACCCTCTTTTTTTTCTCTTTTCCTTTTTTAGTCAGGTATCAGTAATCAACAAAGTCCTTGTGTAATTAGTTGTGTGCTTGGAGCTAAGGTGCACATGGAGTTGATAAAAACAGGGTCTTTAACTTCAAGAAATATAGATGAATAACCACACCTACTGTTTTGGATTGTTTTAAAAAGGGGCCACACCTTCATTTTGGCTCACTGTCCTAGGCACTAGAAGGTCATGGACACCCATAACTAGGGTACATACCTAGGTTGTGGGTTTCTTCTCACATCGATGTTCTCTCTTTCCCCTCCTCTCTCTCTATAATCAATATAATGATAATAAAGTTTGTTGTTACTACAAAAACTAACAAAAAAACAAAACAAAACAAAAACACAAAAAAGAACCTTAGGTCCATACCTGTATTTTGGAATAGATATAGAAACAGAAATAGAAAGTTCAAGGTCAGGAATTCCTGTTTTCCTTCTTGTCCCTCAGCTTCAACAAGTTATTTATTGAGTGCCATACAACGAAGCACCTTAATGTTTCCTAAGAGACTGAGGCAAGTCATTGACCTTGATGATGAGTTGATTATGTTGTAGAAGAATGACACAATAGATAAAGATCCAAGGTGTGGTACCACAGTATATCTGCGAGATTTCACAGAAGAGGATCATTACTGAGAACTGGAGAGATTAAGGAAGACTTGGAGACCTAGTTAGTTCAAGGGGCAGCAGATTTTGGGGAAAGTGGTGGCATGAGGCCAGTTATGAGCATGAGTATCCATAGTGTGTCCAGGGACAGTCAGAGAGGTTGAACAGTGGGAAAAGTGGAAGCTTACCTGTGAATGCCTCACCCGCCAGGCTCGGGCGCTTGGACTGAGGGGTTTTACGGGTGGCCATGGACCAAGACCGGTTCTGCGGAGAGGATTAGGGTTAAGGTGTGCAGAGGAGATGAGGCCTGGTGGAAGAGGTGTGAGGGCAGGGCCTCTTTCTCAATCCTCTTTGTATTCCCAGCTGCTGGTTCAGCTGGAGCTTGCTGCTTCAGTGCATGCAAAAGGTCATCTTTCCCCAAAACCTTGTTTGTGGCAGACACATACTGTGAAAGAACCTCTTTGTTGTGCCCGCTGGTACTTGGAAGGGGCTGAACGCAGGCAAACTTGGATGCAGACTTTCCAGTCTTATGTGTCTTTTTTTTAATTCCTCACTTTCCTCCTTTAAGGAAAAGGCACTGGGCCACTAATACAGAAACTGCACAACGGAGCCATTGCCACCTGCCCCGTCCCTAATACATTCTGCACAACCTCAACCAGCCCCGCCAGGCACACCACGCGGACACGCACACTCCCAGCCCGGCCCGGTGGGGACCCCCCGTCCCAGAGGAGCAGGTGACACGGCGCACACTTAGGGTACACACGCGCTCACGTGGCGCGGGCAGAATCACCGCTCGTCTGGACGCCCCCACGCCCTCCTGGGCCGCAGGGACACACACCTGCCACACCCCCGTCAGCCACGGGGACCAGCACCTGCGCTCACCCCCGAGCCCCGCCCCCGCCCCGCCAGGCCCCGCCCCCGCCCCACCAGGCCCCGCCCCCGCCCCGCCCCCGCCCGGCGGACTCACGGCCGCCGCGTCACTCGCGGGCGCCGTGGCGTCATCGGGACGCGACTTGGCCGCGAGCGCCGGCGGAGGCTTGAAGTGCCGGCAGCGGCAGCCCCTGCGGCCGCGGAGCTGCGAGTGCGAGCCGCCGGGCGGGAGCGGGGCTGCGGGCGGCTGCTCGGGCCGGGAGCGCCGGGACAGGTAGGTGCGTGGTCGTCCTCCGCGCCGGGGCCGGTGGGACTCCTGCCGGTGGCCGGGGCGCCGTGTGTCCCCCCCTGTGCCTGTCCCCCCGAGTTCCCGGGGACCCTCGGAGAAATGGGTTCCGGCTCGTGCAGCGGCGGGAGGGGAGGGGGGAGGTGTCAGGGGTCGTGCTCTTCCGGGAGGAGGCCAGGTGGCGGCCAGGCTTCCTCTGCGGACTCGGCACCCCGCGCCCCTGCAGGGGACCGGCGGGGCCATGGCTGGGGCGCGGGCGACCAGAGTCTGTGCACGTTTCCCGGGCAGGGGCACCCTCTTGCCCAGCGCCCGGCGGGGGCATTTGTGCGCGGGCGTATGTCGCTGCGGAGCTGCTCCTTGCAGACCCCGCGGTTGGCGCCCTGCAGCCCGCAGCCTGGCACCTCCGGGTGTTTGTTTGTTTTTTGTTTCTTCCAACTTTTCGACCTTGGATACACGCTGGGGGAGCGAAGGATGGACTTCCTCTTGGCACAGATTTCTCCCTCCTCTCCTCGCTCTCCTCGCTCTCGGGCAGCAAAAGGGCTCCCCCTGCCGAGGCTGCATTCTGCACCTGGAAGCCGAGAGCTGCCTGTTACACTCCCGGGCAGCTTTCCTGCCTGGTGCATGGCTTTCCCGGTCTCTCCTCCCACCCATCCTGTTAGGCTCTATCTAACAGGGGTTCTCAGCCTTCCTGAGGCCGCGACCCTTTAAGACAGCTCCTCATGTGGTGGTGGACCCCCCCCCCCCAATCATGCTTCATCACTGTCATTCTGCCACTGTTATGAATTACAATGTAAATGCCTGTGTTTTCCCATGGTCTTAGGCGACCCCGGTGAAAGGGTCGACCCCCAGGTTGAGAACCGCTGAGTTGGAGGAGGTTAAGTGGTTAAGGGCGCAGAGAGCAGCCGGGAGGAGGGTGGCGGGCACCGCAGCAAACCCCCGTGGGGACGGTGAAGAAGTCAGGGTGCGGCCTCCAGGGAGCCCTGGGAACCTGCGATTGAACTTTCCAGGGGTTTGAAGGAGTGATTTAAGGCCGGGTAACCAAGAGCCAGGAGTCATCTCTGAATAATTTACAAGTTACGTTAGAAAGTTTTTATGTTTTAGATGACTCTCTTATCAGTTTTCTTGAGTCATTCAGTGTTTGTGAACATTTCCCCCCTAGGGTAAGGAAAAAAGTCTTGTCGAGAAGGACGAAAACGTAGAAAGCAGGTTTTTCAAACAGAGTGGTTTGACTTTAGAGCTTTAAGAGCTTAATGCAATTTAAGTGGGAGACTTTAGGTGTCCTCATTGCCGTTACCCCTTTTGGGTTACTGCCTAGTATGAATGACCTAACATTCCCAGCACATACTTTAAAAAAAATGATCTCCTTATATGTATACATGTCACTTATATTTAATTAAATAAATATGCCCCCCGCTTCCCAGGAAAAAACTATTCAATTATTAACATAAAATAATTCTTCGAAATAAGCTATTATTTACTCGTACAAATTCATAGCTGTTTGGTTTAGGAAGTCGAAAGTTACAAAGATAGATTATTTTTAAATCAAGGCTGCCTCATTGAGTTCACATAAACACATCAAAGTCCATATTTACACTTTGACTGAACCTGGTGGACGTCTGCCAGTAGTTCATTTGACATCCTCTTACGGAGCAAAATCATGTAGAACAAACATGCCAAACTCAGGCTAACTTGGGCCAGATAAATGAGGCATGTGGCCCGCGGGCCGCGGGTTTGACATGTTTGATGTAAAAGTAAGACTTTTGAGTTCGGGTATTTACTGTCTGGATTCTTTACTAATTGAAATGGCACATATATATGTTTTTTTATAGCACATGACTTAGGAGTAACACCTTGTGACATGGAGGAATCTGCACTGACCCTTGACACAATAGATGTATCTTACCTGCCAAGTTCATCGGAATACAATGTTGGTTCTTGTAAGCATGCAAGTGAGGAATGGGTAAGTTTAAGATGGGATTAAAGTGCTCATTTCAGTGTTGTTTATGAAGGTGGAAATGCTGGAGCCAAGTTAATATCAGTAACTAGGAAGAAGAAAATTGGGTAAAAAAAAATTTAAGTACCGACATGTTAAAAAGCAAAATTCTTTTGCATAGGGGAAAAAAAAACCTACTCGTAGTTATTTGGGTGTTGTAATTATAAAGCTGGTGTACAAATGTTTCAGTATCGATTTTCCATAATTATACCTAATAAGTATACATTTTGTGATGGAAATAAAAGTTTATTTAAAAAAATTAAAAATAGAAAATGAAGCTTAGTATGAACCCAATCCATGTAGTTTTCCCTATTTCAACTAATAGGACATGTTTAAAATATTTCTTGTTAGGATAAAGGAGTGTTCTGTAAGTGTACCTTTTTTTTTTTTTTAAAGCAACATATTTTAAGCTATATGGTAACAACTTGCTTACTATATAAGGCCTTGGTAGTTCTTTTGTGGGAGTGTGTACTTTAAGAGAGAGTAAGATTGTTGGGATCCATGAGTCTGGTTTTATTCATTCCGACACCTTCAGAAGCTGTTGGACCTTTTTCCAGCTTTGTTTTAAAACCTTGAACTCTGCTTTGAGTGAATCGTAGTTTTTGCCAGCTATTACTGTTCTTCGGTGCTCAGCTTTTGCTCATGTTCCAAGTGTTGCTCATGGAGGGGGTACCTTGAATAAAAATCACGGTGAGAAACATATAATTATGCCACTGCCCAAAGAAAAGTATGTTATCAGTTTCTTCTCTCTCTGAAATATCTTAGTGTTAGAGGTCACGTGGACAAGCATAATGTTGTTGCCATTTAGTGACCAGTTTTTCCTTACTATTTATTAGGGTGAGTATGGTTTCAGACCTACCGTCTTCAGATCTGCAACCTTAAAGTGGAAAGAAAGCCTGATGAGCCGGAAGAGGCCATTCGTCGGAAGATGTTGTTATTCCTGTACTCCCCAGAGCTGGGTAAGAATGCTACTGCTTGTTGACCTTTAATAAACCCTTGAAATATGTGGCTTAGATCTCCAGCTCTGTGTGAATTTGGTACTGGGCGAATACCAAATAGACTATTCATTGATGTTTTCTTGATTTTTTCTTTCCATTCATATCTTCATTAAATGTTGCTCCAGTAGTTGATGCTAGGCGAGATTTGGGCTCCTTAGTGACTTTGAAATGACTTTAGGGGAAGAAAAAGATCTTACTTTAAGTTAACTATGCCAAAGAGTTTATGGGAACCTTCCTGTAACTTCTTCAGCCCTGTGGCTTTGCTGTACTCTTGCTACGTTTCTATTTCGGGCTGATGGGGGAAGGTGTCTGTTAACGCTGATAGTGAAGAATGGTCATTAAAAGCTTAAGTAAAGACTTAAAAAAGAGTGTTTATCGGCTTGTTGTTTGTATTTAGGTGAAAAAACAAACAAACAAAACAACAAATGCCATGCAAAATCTTCTACATTATGGTGTGGGTTTCATTTCTCAGCATTTGTTTGAGAAGAGTTGATCAGATGAGAGGTATGCTTCTGATGTCATTGTGCAGAGGGATTAGTTAGCACAGGATGGTAGAACCTAACGTGACCATGTCCTAAAGTAGTGGAGTTACCTATTAAAAGGTATACCTGGATGTTAAGCTCTCTCTGAGTTGGGTCAGTTATCAGGACATAGAAATTCTGCCATTTAAGGGCCTGTCATTTACAGTATAGAAGTTGCTTATAACCTGTGTGAATTTTCTACTCAGGATTGGCTTGTCAGGAAGTAGAATTCTGAGTATAGGATAAAGGGATTTACTAACCAGGGAGAGACTCATGTGGGACCCAAGCAGTTTGTATTAAACCAGAGGCCCAGTGCATGAAATTTGTGTACATTTAGGGTCCCTAGTGGCTGCCAGCTGCTGGCTGGGGCCTCCCTTCCCCTGGCTGCCTGCTGCTGCCACTGGCTGGGGGGCCGGCCAGGGGGAGGGGCTGTGGGCAGTTGGCCAACTAGCCCTGCCCCCTGGTCGAACTCCTGGTCAAACTCCTGGTCCACAGGACAATTTGCATATTAGGGTTTTATTATATAGGTTACTTAAAAGGCAAAAGATTTATATGGTCTGAAGAGAAACCAGAGCATTATATAGAATATTTAGGTCTGCTCAAGAATGTCTTGATATAAATATTGTTCCTTTCAAATTACAAGTGTCTTGTTGCAAGAATTTGGTAGCATTGAAGGATCATGGAAATTTCTACACCAGAAATAATGCCATTCAAATTAATAGGCCAATAAAGATTTAAATAGAATATCATGTGCCTTTTCAGTTTTTAAAATTTAGCATCTCATATAACTAATTATGAACGCTTATAAGACCAAAACAATACCTTTACCCTAATGTGTTATTAAGGTGGGGGAGTATAAGTAATTATTTGGTGGTGGTGATGGTTTGGGGTAGGGAAAGGTGAGTAGTATAAGAGATGATTGATTTTGCTTCAGCATAGTATCTGAACTTTAGGTACAATAGTGCTGAACTTGATCTTAAAACTCTTCCATTACATGTTTACTTAAAATAGTTTTTGGATGACAATATTTTTATAGTAATTTTTTTTATATTTGCTACCCTTTCTCTGAAGTCCTATTTTCCTTTTCTCTAAAAAGATTTCACTAAGTACTTTTACATATTTTATTGAGGGTACATTATACTTTCTCAGCATTTATTTGTGCAAAGTGTACCTTTTGTCCCAGTTGATAAAGTTATAGACTTTTTCTTTTCAGCAGTTATTTCTGGATTATCTCAATGATGTAAAGAGAATGACCTTTAACCATACATTATCTCATTAAGTGAAACAAGCACTTTAAGGGAAGAGAGAGACTGTACTCTTTGGAGCAAGATCTAGGATTGAATCCTAAATTTCCGACAGCCTCAATTTTCCTGTCCGTAAAATGGGGATAAGAATTCTTATGTGTTAGGATTATTAAGAGATTTAGTAGTCTGATAATACCTACATGTTACTTTTTTGTTGTTAGTCATTTTATTTGCAGAACAATCACAGTTTTGTTTCAGTGACAGAGCATGTAGCCAATAGTATTGATGATAGCCTAATACATAAAGTGTCAGTGCCAAGATATAGAGCATCTCGTAGGCACATTGTGGAAACTGGCCATGAATCGCTTCCCTTGAACATCAAAGGTTAAGTCCACCTTTACATATGAAAGTACCTGCTCACAAGACAGTTTTCAAATACAATTAGTAGTGAATCTCCTGTTGAGTTTGGAACATATATTAGTGCTCCAATGGGGGGGAAATCCCAATTTCCCTGTTTTGCATTTTTTTTTTTTTAGTTTCCTAGTTTTGGGAACACTGAAATCTCCAGTATTTCTGTCAATGACTTAGGCTACCTGTAGCTTCAACTGTTTTGGGTTGAAGGGGTGGGGGCAAGAAAGGGAGAGGCGCTGTTTCCTTTGCAAGGTGTTAAGGATTAATTTTGAATTTGTGACCTTTAAAGGCTAAAAGATACTTTTCAGTAAAACGGTTTTTCTTCAATATTTTGATTTTGAAGCAATGTCTGACTTTATGTTTGAATTTTGAAAGTTATCAAGTGAGCTCTTCACTAGCAATCCAGTTGTATATTTATATTTTTGTTTATTTTGTTTTACATAGGATAAGTTTTTCAACCCCAGTATCCCGTCTTTGGGTTTGCGGAATGTCATTTATATCAATGAAACTCACACGAGGTAAAAATAAATTTCTTGTTACTTCTAATACATATCAAAAAAAACCCCCAAAACCCTCTATAATAAGTAATGCACTAGAAGATGAAGCTCATTATGTTTTTGAGAGTTAATAGAATATGAGCTTCTGACATAGATTTTATCTAAAATTTGGGAACAGTATATTCACCTGAGAGACCTAGAACTATTACCATTTGCTGTCCTCATATAATAAATATTTTCTTGGCATGTAGCTATCACTGATAGCTTTCTCCGACTTATTTATTGATTTTGCATCTGAGGTGTTCCACTGTGATAAAGATTTGTCTGAAGAGAGGTATATAGGTTTTAAATTTGTCTTATGATCTATTTGACTATTTTATACTTAAAAAAAGAATAACTATTTTATACTTTTAAAAAAGTATAGCCCATTTAGAGTTTTAGAAGATATTTTCCTACATGGTGCAAGCGTTCTTTGATTTATTATTAGCTTAAGGCTTTATTTAGAATTCTTACTTCCAAATTCCAGGCAAGTGAGGATAGGCTATTAGGCCCCAGAGGCAGAGAAAAGAAGCTTTGTTTCATGTGAATCTAGGCGAGGGGATAAGGAAGGAGGGTGGAAAGGTTGTGTGAATGTCTTTGAGGCAGGAGAGCAACAGCAGCCAAAATGCTACCAGTTCTTATAATTCTAAGAGTAAATGCCTGTCATAGGGAAGCAGTAAGCTCAGGTGATGAGAAGTACTCGAATTTCTATGAAAAACTGACCCAGGAAATAATCCAAATACTCAGATTTTAAGTCTTTCTGCTCATATTTTGATGATGAGATTATAAATGCTCATGCCATGTATATTCAAGATTTTTTAAAAAATAGAGCTGAAATCAGAGGACATATTTTCTCTCATTCCTACCCTCCCCCTTCCTCTTACCCTCCCCACCCCCCAAGATTAAAGGTGAGAGGAGAGATCCTGGTTCATTGATTTTTTTTTTTCTTTCCCTTGGTAGATATGTTTAAGATCCTAAGAAAAGACATCTCATAGGGTCTCTTCTTTACATAAGTAACACTTAATCTATAAAGCCAAGGAGTTCATCTGTTGCCCTGAATTGGAGGCAGTTAAGAGAAAATTATATTGACAAGGCGGAATGAAACTCGTCAATGTACCTGTGCAGTGGAGTAGGTGTGTTACATGAAGCAAAGTCTAAACAGTTTTACACACGCACACGCACACACTCAAAGCTTTTAGTCCATTGAAAAGGGATTTCATAGAGAGCTTAGGCATTATACATTCTGATAATAAATCTGAAAGTTTTCATTAAAGAAAGAGTTTAGAATAAAACACTTAACATACTGGGCCAAGTTTCCAGAAAATTGAGACGAAGGAAGGGAGGGAGAAAGAGAGTTTGAGGAGCATGTGCTTCATAAACAGTTCTCCCTCAGATGACTTCTTGCTCGAGGGCCTTTTGGTTCTTTTCAGAATAGATGGATTTATCATTGAAATTTTGCATTTACATCAATATCATTACGGAGGAAATGATAATGAGGCATTATATACTAGGTAGGAATGGTATCAAATCATTGCATAATGAAAGTTTGTAGTATTCTTATTCTGAGATACCTGTCCCAACCCCTCAACCAAATAACACATAGTCATTGCTGGAAATATGTCCTGTCCCTTAGGTATGTTGTGTGTGTGTGTCTGTGTGTGTGTGTGTTTTAAAGACTAAGAAATTCTGGCTTTGTGAGCCTAGAATGCAACTTTAGAAGAATTACTGTAACAGCAATAACAAAAAATTAGCCCTGGGTGGTATGAAAGCTTCCAAATTATCTTTTATAGCCCATAGCTATAGCTATATATACACACACATACATACATACATACATATATTTCAACAAATTTGCTTCTTTGTATGAGATTAATAAAGTAATATATTTCTGTTTCTTTTGCTTATACATTTGGTTTATTATTTGGCATAGTAGCATGATCTAGGCATTAATATGCAAATTCCAAGTTTAAATTGTAGCTGAAAGAGCACATGTAAGAAATCGGGAGTAAAATTGTCTGAACTTCTAGGGAGAATTTGCTACAGGAGAAGCCCAATCCCGGGAGTGGATGAAACAAGACCTTGTTTTTACAGGCGAGAGACCACTGTGTACTTTAAGCAGCTGTTTTAAGTTCCGAGAGTGCTTCTCTGCTAAAGGGTTTTTCCCCATGCAGGCACCGAGGATGGCTGGCAAGGCGTCTTTCTTACGTGCTTTTTGTTCAAGAGCGAGACGTCCATAAAGGCATGTTTGCCACCAACGTGGCAGAAAATGTACTGAACAGCAGTCGGTAAGGGCAGGGACACCTTGGTAAAGGGGAGAGGTGTGGGTGGGGGGCAGCAGTGGGATCCAGGAAGTAATTTCCTTTATGAACCTTTAGTGCCTCTGGGACTCTGTCTCCAGAGATTTTTGCCTTTTCAAGTTAAATGTTAAGCCCCACAAGGAAAGGCAGAGCAGGTGGTTTTGGTGGGCAATGCCCTGTGGGAATGGCAGGCTTGTTTTATGGGTTAACAAGTGAATGGGTTGCTGACTCATGAAAGCAAGTTGAAGTCAGTTGTACACATAACTTCCAGAATTTTCTAAGTATTCTATAATATGAATGTTAAGACATTGCATTTTCTATTTTGTAGCCAAAAGAGAAGCGAGTCTGATACTTCTGTCAAATAGTTGTTGTGTACTTAGGCAGAAACTTGTGTACTAGAAAGTCATTGTTAGCATAGCTGTAACATTCATGCTCACATAGCTGTTACCCAGTGAAGAGACTAAGAGACTGTCCGTGTTCTCGGAGGGGCTTGCTGGAACTCAGGTGGCATGGGAAGTGAATCATGGTGGAGATGAGGCATTAGAATGTGGGGATGTGGAAGAAGGTTGGTCTCTGCTCCACATGGTGGGTGTGGCCCATGTTCCACACCTCCCTGGATTTGGGTACCTGGAGACAGGGGTGGATTGAAAGATGCTCATCAGTGCAGGAGTGGTCAGAATAGGTATTCAGATATTTATTGAATGAATGAATGAGTGAAGGAATAGTTGATAACGGAGATGTAATAATCATGTCAATTACTTGTGAAAATGTTCCTGGCCAGATTGAAATAAATGCTATTCAAAGAATGGACTCAGGGCGCATCAGTGTTCTGTAGGGTTGGTCTTTTCGTATTAATGAATTGTGGGGCTGTGTGGGGTCTAGTATCAGTAGCAACAATGGGAGAAACATTGTTATTTGAAACTCCCTTGGATTATTACATATTCTATTTTCTGGGTAAAAACCTTCAAGTATGTTTTATTCCATGCAGGTATTTTGTCTAGTAGCTAGAATGTCAGAAGTGACTTAAGGAGGTTTAACCTCATGTGGGAGGTTTAGTAAACTGGATAGAATCTTCCCCTTTCTCTCACTGCTTATTGTTCTGTGCTCGTTTAGTCTTGAGCTTTGCCTTTATGAACTCACTGGTTTTATTTGAAGATACTTGTCAATATTTATGTCCCTCTTGCATCCTTCCTAGAGAGTTTTATATATGGTTCTAATAGAGTCACACTATTGTGAATAATTAAGCCCTCAAAATTGAAGTTAGACATTACTTGACAGGGAGTTTTGGATGCCTCTGAATCATATGCCTCAATGGGCAATTTTCCTTTTTTTTTCTCTTTTGCGGGGATACAGCTTTGTGTCTCTCCCAGCATAGCTGGAACATTCAAACTCACATAGCTGTTACCCAGTGAATTTGAATTAAATTCCTAAATAGGCTTTCCAGAGTCCTGAGGGGTTTATTGCCTTAGGAATATGATAGCCTTAATATTTAATAGACAATCAGAGAGAACACTTTGAACTTGAGCTTATTATCTCACTAAAGGCCCAGGACACAGATCCGTGCACTGGTGGGGTCTCTCGGCCTGGCCTGCACCCTCCTGGAAAACTCTTGGAGGATGTTGGAGAGCTGATGTTGGCCCGATCCCCACAGGCCAGGCTGAGGGACCCCACTGGTGCACGAATCTATGCACCGGGCTTCTAGTATGCATCTAAGATCTTTGGTTCATCTCTTCCCACCTTTTCTCCTCCCCGCTTCCCTCTGAGATTCATCAGTCTGTTCCATGTTTCCAGGCCTGTGCATTGAGCATCTGCCCCCTGGTAGTCAGTGTACATCATAACTACCAATTGAATGGTCAAACGGTTGCTTAGGCTTTTATGTATATAGATGTTGCCACACATTCAGAGAGGAGGTACATTTTGTTTTGTGACTTAACAGCTGTGGTTTACAAAATGTTAAGTACCGAATATAGTACAGAACCAGTGACACTGTCTGTCTTTCCTCTTCCAAATCAGAGTGCAAGATGCCATTGCAGCAGTGGCTGCTGAGCTAAACCCCGAGGGCTCTGCTCAGCAGCAATCCAAAGCCATCAGTAAAGTGAGAAAGAGAGCCAAAAGGATCCTTGACGAAATGGTCGCCACTGTCTCACCAGCAATGATCAGGTATTAAAGGCAAGGCAGAAAGTTTCCAGCGAGAGCCCTCTGTTATGAGCAAACGGGGGAACCATTGGACTTCCTCTGGGTCCGTCCAAGACGTTTTAACATAGTTTGATGTCACACCCAACTCTTTACATTCTTTTTTTTTATATATATGTTTTATTGATTTTTTACAGAGAGGAAGGGAGAGAGATAGTAAGTCAGAAACATCGATGAGAGAGAGACATCGATCAGCCGCCTCCTGCACGCCCCACAGTGGAGATGTGCCCGCAAGCAAGGTAGATGCCCCTGACCAGAATCGAACCTGGGACCTTTCAGTCCGCAAGCCTACGCTCTATCCACTGAGCCAAACCGGTCTCGACTCTTTATATTCTTATTAGAGGCCCGATGCACGAAATTCGTGCAAGAGCTGGCCTTCCCTCCCCTGGCTGCCGGCGCCAGCTTCCCTCTGGCACCCGGGACCCGGGCTTCCTTGCAGCCCTGGCTTCCTTGCAGCCCTGGCTTCATCCGGAAGGACGTCTGGTCTAATTAGCATATCATGCTTTTATGATTATAGACTCGTCTTTTCTGGAAGTAGCCCTGTGGTTGGCTTCTGGTACCTCCACCTCTGTTAATTGAAGCAGCCATTGCATGCCCGCTGATGTTTACTCTCTAGACTAGGTGAGAGCCAGGTTTCACCTACCTGTGTCTAAAAGGGAGTGGTTTTCTGTTGTTCTGCTCCCTGAAATACTCACTTGGCCATTTGTTTATAAGGTCTAAGTGTTAGGTGAAATGTGAGATTTTAGTCCATAATAAATGGATACTTTTTGTAAATGCCACATATGTAAAGTTAGCTGTTTAATTCCACCATTCAGATACACAGGCACACAGTCACTTACAAGCACTATGTACACACACACACACACACACACACACACGTTTAAATTTGTTTTTACTTTCAGACTGACTGGATGGGTGCTGCTAAAACTGTTCAACAGCTTCTTTTGGAACATTCAGATTCACAAGGGTCAACTTGAGATGGTTAAAGCTGCAACTGAGGCAAGAAATACGGGAATGTGTCATTCCATCTTCTCCACGTTTGCAGAGCGATTTTATAATTCTTGTGACATTGTTCCCTTGTATACCTGTTGTGCTTTCCAACCCGTCTGAGAGATTTCCCCATGACGACAACTGCAGAGCTGTGTGAGCGAGGGGCAGTGGGGGGAGAAGGACCTGCCGGCCATGCAGGATTCCTTTAGAAATGACCTTGCAACAATTCTGAATATCAGGTAGAATAATCAACCCCTATTTTATAAATGAGGAAATAAAAGCTCAGATAGATTAAGACGTTTTGCAGGCTGAATCAGGCTGGACTCTAAAACCTGTGCTCTTGCCGCATGATGAGAGCTGCGCTCAGAGACATGTGGGCTCAACTTGAACTCTTTTCTTTTAAATGTTTTTTTTTTTTAAATTGATTTAGGGAGAGAGAAAGGGAGAGGGAGAGAGAGAGAAACACAGATGTGAGAGTGAAACATGGATTGGCTGCCTTCTGCATGCCCCCTAGTGAGGATCGAGCCTGAAACCCAGGCATGTGCCCTGACTGGAAATCAAACTGGCAACCTTTGCATGCACAGGATGATGCCCAACTAACAGTCACGTCGGCCAGAGTGCAACTTGAAGTCTTAATTACTTTTCTCCTTCTCCTAATATATATATATATGTATGTATATATATATATATATATCCGCACATATATATGTTATTTTTTGTAGTTGTTTTTAGCTACATAAATATTAAATTGAAAGAAACCATGTTACTGGAACATGTTTTTAAAGAATGAGTCATGGATTAGCCAGTATCTGAGTGACTCTAACCAAATGTGAAATTGCTAAGTATGATGGAACTGGACATTTGAACTTATATTTGGCATTTTCCTTTCACCAGATGAATCTGCCGCTTATATTTCTGCCGGTTCATAGATCCCACATTGACTATCTGCTGCTCACCTTCGTTCTCTTCTGTCATAACATCAAAGCACCATACATCGCTTCGGGCAATAACCTCAACATCCCCATCTTTAGGTAAGATGAGCTTATTTTGTAATTTAAGGTATGGAAAGGATTATATTCTGAATTTTTTTTTTTTGTACCTTTTGACATGATATTGAAATTTTTTAATTTTCGTTATAAAAGTAATGCCCGCTCATTGTGAAAAATTTGCAATGTACAAAAAAGCATTAAGACTATCACCATTATTTCTGTGTTTTATATGGGATACTTGGTGAACTCTACTTAAACTTTATGGGCAATATTTACCAAGTGGATAAAGGGCAATTAGACAAGATAGCAAATTACTGTATCAGCCTTGGCAATCGGGAGGTGGGATGGTGGTGATGATGTAAAGATAGTTAAGAAGAACTATACCTGTTAACTTCCATTTTATAATTTAGAAGGGCTAAAAACTTATAACCACTACCGTATCACATGAAAGCGTATATTTTAGAGGTTTTCAGGAGAGTGAAGTGCATTCCATTCAAATAGTATGTGACAAGGCAGAAATGCAAAAGCATGGTTTATTCAGGTGATGGCAGACGGTTTAGTAGGGTTAGAATGTAGG
This sequence comes from Lasiurus cinereus, assembly GCA_011751065.1. NCBI lineage: Eukaryota > Metazoa > Chordata > Mammalia > Chiroptera > Vespertilionidae > Lasiurus > Lasiurus cinereus. Next base: position 9,677,543 of record JAAGEH010000038.1, read on the forward strand.
ATGTATTGGAGGGCTCGAGGCTGGAGGTGGTGACTGCATAGGTAGTAAGGACTAGGTCAAATGGTTTGTAAGCCAGGAGTTTAGAGTGTGTCCTTTACTTGAGAAATGACATGGTCAGATTTTCATTTCCAAAACTCCTGAATTTAGAGGCAGTAAGAGCAATTCTGACTCTATTGCAATATTCAGGCAAAAGGTAATGAAGGCTTAAATTAAAAGCACCGTAATGCTGTTGGAGAGGTGGGCATTGACTTAAAAAGTGTACTCACTTGAATTTACAAGAGCAAATGCTAGTCCAGATGAGGGGCTCAATAGAGGGGTTGAAGTGGGGAAGGAGGTAGGGAGGGAGGAAGACTCCCAGGTGTTTACCACTGGTAGGTAGGGCAGCTGATCACCAATGGGCAATTGGTGAGGAGTAGGTTCTGTGGGTTAGGGAAGTGGCAGTTTCAAACGTCATTGCTTACAACACCTGGGAGGTCAGCTCTGTGAGGAGAAGAGAGGAAGAGGATGACTTCAGAGTGACTGGAAGGAAGTGGGCTGGCAGGTGTGCAAGCTGTGAAGTCTGATCCTCAGCCTCGCGGTCCAAGGAGCTCGGTCCTAATTGCTTAGCTCAAGGTTCTGGGGCCAACCAGACTCACATGGACGGCGGACGAGAAGCCATCCATTCGTGAAGTCAGCTGAAACTCAGCTATGCTGTACACAGGAGTGCTCAGATACATAGATCTCGCCTTCAAATAGCTCTCTAATCTACCAGACCGTGTGATATGACCCACAGGGCAGACATGCTTTTCCAGCGACTAGAATAGTTTACTTTTCCTGCCCCTTACCGAAGAACCTGGGGAGCGGAAATAGAAAGTCATCAGAAAGTTGCTGGTGGGCATAGATTCAGAGCAAAGTCTGGGTTCTAGAGAAGTCTTGCCCCATAAAAGTTTGCCTCTTTTGTAATCAGGGTGACTTATGTACTCATGCTCTGCAGTTTCTCAACTTGGATCTCTTAGAAGTGCCCGCTAAACGCTGATAGGTTCTCTTAACTCGGCTGTCCTGTCATGTAACTCTATGCCAGGCATGCTTAGCCCATCGGTCCCTCCGACGTGACAGACCAGATAAGGTGGCCTGTCTATTGGCACGTTTCTTTTTGTCACACACCACCTTCTAGGGTGGATTATTTTAATGGGTGGTTCGTCTCATTCGATATGAACGTTTCCTGCAGGTTTTACTCTCAAAGAGTGATACTCAGCTCTAGGAGAGTCGCTCAGTGTTACAGAAAGAGACCTGGGGGTGTGAAAAAATGTTATTTCATTCCTGTGAGTAGGAACATGAAGCAGATTCCTGTTCTGTGTTTTGAAAGGATGGTTATACTGGATAAAAGTGTCCTTGTCTCACAGAACACTCTCTGAGCAGGATTTATTTGAGAAATTTCTCCCAAGTAGCTTCTGAAACATCACATTCATTTTGTAGGCAGTGTGCCATAGGAAGACTGGGGGAGGTCTAACGGTCAGTGTCTAGAGAGGCCGGACAGGGTTTAAAATTCAGCAGTATTTCACATCCTCTGAAGCTCTGTGGCATCGGCTTTCAGGGTGATGGGTGTCAATTAGGCTTCTTTGCGCTGGAGCCGGGGTAAGTAGAGCCACAGTAGATGGAGGGAGGTTCTGGTGGCTGACGAATGACGTCGATGACCGGAAAATGGGGAGGTGTCTACGTGCTTGCCGTCAGTGGCTCCAGCAGCACGTGGTTTATAGTCGCCTGGTGAATGCTGGGAAGTAACTTGGAATTTGAGTGTTCTTTGTAACTTTTTGAATTTCTAGTACCTTGATCCATAAGCTTGGGGGCTTTTTCATACGCCGGAGGTTGGATGAAACACCGGATGGACGGAAGGATGTTCTCTATAGGGCTCTGCTCCACGGGGTAGGTCTCATCTCTACTTACCTCGAGGCCGTTATGGCCGTTACCACCGTAGATGGAAGAAGAGAGACTGTTGTCTGAGTAATTTATGACTGATTATTGCTTGGGTGTGGGTTTGATGGTTACTTGTTATCATCACCAAATGACATTGGCGTGAGTGAAGTACTGTGTCGGTAGTGAAGTTCCGTAGGGTTTTGCTTTCCGTTTCTAAGGTTCGCTTTGCTGAGCCTTCTGTAAGTTGGGCAGTCTTGAACTCACGTGTGACTTTCTCCTGATGTCCCAGCACATCGTGGAACTCCTTCGGCAGCAGCAGTTCTTGGAGATCTTTCTGGAAGGCACGCGCTCCAGGAGCGGGAAAACCTCCTGTGCTCGGGCAGGGCTCTTGTCAGTTGTGGTGGACACTCTGTCAACCAACACCATCCCCGACATCTTGGTAATCCCCGTGGGCATCTCCTACGATCGGATCATCGAAGGTCACTACAATGGCGAACAGCTGGTAAGAGGACTGCCGACCCCGGCTCTTCTTTGCTCCCCAGTCTGGTGCTTTGAGAATCACCCAGTTTTAAAGCTTTGCAGGAAACACGGCAGGGTGGGTGGGGGGAGTAGCTTCCGTCTCCCGCCTCAGCCCGACTGGTGGTGCCGATGCGGTGCTGATCTGCGCCTGGAGGGGGTGACATGCCTAGATGGGCCAGAGCTGGCCGTGGTCATGGGATTGGGAAGTGGGAGAACACTTGGCACCACGCCATCTCTGCTGCGGGGAAAAGGGGATGGGGCCTGTGTGGCTTCTCCACAGACCTTACTGCTTATGTGCAGATTTTTTTTTAACTTTAGCCAGAAGGACCAGTGGAATCCTGTCGACAAAGCAACTATAAATTAATTTGAGAAATGGCAGTAATGTTTTTTATTACCTTCTTATTGAAGTAAGTCTAAGAGTTATAGGAGAAAGCACAAATCATAAGATGGAGCTTGAATTATCAGAGTGAACAACCCCCGGTAACTAGCACTGAACTCAAGAAAATACTATCAGGACCCTGGGAACCCCCCTGTGCCCCTCTCATTGCTGTCCCCTCAAGCGTAACCACTTACCTTGACTTCATAAGGAGTAGAGTAGTTTTGCTTATTTTTTAATTCAATAAATGGCATTATGTATCGTGGTCTTTTTTTTATATATATATATTTTATTGATTTTTCACAGAGAGGTAGGGAGAGGGATAGAAAGTTAGAAACATCGATGAGAGAGAGACATCTATCAGCCGCCTCCTGCACGCCCCTCCATTGGGGATGTACCTGCAACCAATGTACATGCCCTTGACCGGAATCGAACCCGGGACCCTTCAGTAAGCAGGTGGACGCTCTATCCACTGAGCCAAACCGGTTTCGGCTTGTATGGTCTTTTGTACCTGGTTTCCTTTGCTCAGGCAGGTGTTTGTGCGATTCGTCCTTGTTGTGGCATTTGCTTAGCTTGTTTATTCTCAGTATTCCCGCACATGAATGTGCCCTAGCTTATCCTATAGTAGAAAAACACTTTGGGTTCTGGTTTTTGACTGATCATTTCTGTACATTTCTCTTGATGACCAGATGTGCATTCTGTGGCACGTATCTAAGAATTTGGAATTGTTGGGTCATGAAGTCTATACATGTTCAGCCTTTGTAAATACTGCCAAACAGTTATCCAAAATGCTTTTACCAACGTTCCATTCCTGCCAGCAATGTGAGAGTTCCAGAGGAATGTAGCATTGTCCTTATTTAGTGTGGAAGTGTTGGGCAAGGTGCTTATTTCAGGCCTGCTGCCCAGAACATGTCAGCAGCTCAAGGACCCTTGATAATAGGAGGCTTTAAAAGTTAAATGATGGATACAAAATATTATATGTACCTGTTGTGAGATTCCCCTTCTAGTTTGTTAGGTGTGTGTTCCACTCAACGCTGACTGTCTCATGAGGTCATATCTGAGTCCTGCGTCCATTATCTGGCTGTCATTGTGCCATATGCATATTAAATACGTATTCAGTAAGTGCTTACTGAATGAATAGTTAGCTTAAAGGCCACCATGGGGCTGGATTTGACACTCGCTGCCTAATGTTAGGTACTTGGACTCTGGTGATCACCAGGCCTCCAATACGTGACCTCTTTGACATTTTTATCTGAGCACTGCAGAATATTGTTCAACCTATGTCATTTTTATCCTTCATTAGTTTGCAGTTGTGTTTTTGTGAATGCTGTAAATAGTGTGCTGAATGAATTAGTGTTAAGTGTTTGGTTTTTCATTGACCAAATCACTTCTCCCGATGACATGATTACATCTTGTAGACTCCATGAATTCTAAATATTCTGACAGGTCTCGGTCAATGAATATTTATTTCCCATGTTCATGTGCTCTGGTTTTTTTCTTCTTCAATATAAACCATGAAAAACAAAAGAAACAAAAAAAAAAACAGAACACTTTCTTCTTTGGATAACAGATGTTTGCATATGTGTGAGCTTTATTTCTTACCACGTCATTCTTTCAACATTGGAATTTAGGGAAAACCTAAGAAGAACGAGAGCCTCTGGAGCGTAGCCAGAGGCGTCATCCGAATGCTACGGAAGAACTATGGATGTGTCAGAGTGGATTTTGCACAGCCATTTTCCTTAAAGGTGAGTGTCTGTTGGAATGAAGCTGTTTTCAAGCATTGGGGTCGCTTGGGGTCAGGGCTGGGCCCTGGTCCTGCCTGCTTCTAGTCCTGCTTCTGGCGCCTCAGTTTCTTCTTCTCTTGGAAAATGAGGACTATGTCGAGAATGGCATTTCCTAAATTTTTCCACCAAAGTACACCTGCTAACAAAGGACAGTAAATATCTATTTTTGGGCGACATTGGGTTCAACGTTTATTGCTATTTTTTTAAACGCAGGAGACTTTTGTATATTGCTTTATAATTTATATCAATATTTCATATCATTTTTTTAAAATTGCCTTTAGGGGAAGTTTTTCAAAGCACAATCCTTAAAAGCTGGATGATCCTCTAATTTACCGAGTGGGATCCATGTTCTGCGGGGGGTGGCTCTCCTCCTGGGAAGCCTGGGACTGCCGGATCCCTGAGTCCTGGCAGTGTACATTCCTAAGATTTTCCAATCGGTTACAGAGAAAGAGAAGAATGGGTGATGGAGTTGGGAACCCAGGAGGTCAGGGACAGAGTCCTGCTCCTGCTGTTCCACTTCCTGGTTTTATTCTAAAAGATTCTAATTACTGTGCTAGATGCTTCCTGGCCTTAATACTTCCAATTCTTAAGAATCCCATCATTCTTACTATTAAAAAAAAAAAAAAAGATTGCACAGCTTCTCTCTCTTGTTATGATTTGCTTTTGGGTTGAAGTTCTTTTGAATATTATGTGACCCTCAGGTTGTCAGATTTCCTTTATAAAGCATGGCTATGTCAGTTACCAGTAATAATGTTGGGAATGTCAAATAATTTATTTAAGATGTGAGAAAAGTTAAATGTTCTCCTTTAATTTATAAATGATTTTGCCTAAGCATCATTTCAGTTCTTAGATTTCGTGTTTGACAGCATCTTACTCCTGAAGATGGTTTAGGATATAAGAAGTAGTTCTCTGTAGCATAGCTGATTTGATGAAACAACTCCTTTTTTACTTTTTGAAGAGCAAGTATATTTTATATATATATATATAAATGAGACAATGAGAGCAAGTGTTTGTTTGTTTTTTCCTTCCAGGAATATTTAGAAAGCCAGAGCCAGAAACCTATGTCTGCCCCACTTTCTATGGAACAAGCCTTGCTCCCAGCTATACTTCCTTCAAGGTGAGGTTTGGGGGAATTTTTTATACTGGCTGAACTGTCAGATATCTATTATGTCTTACATTGCAAAGAAAAATAGGTTAACTTGAATGAGAACATACATGTTCTTATTTTCACTTCTGAGCTTGAGTAACTTTTCTCTTGGTTGTATAGGCAATGGTGAAGTGATGTGCTTTCTAAGTTTGGAGGTTTTTGATTTATTTGCATCTAAAATCTATTTGATAAATTTTCCTAAATGTTTTCAAATGAAGTATCTTGCTTTATGCATTTTTTTGTCAGCCAGTGGGTTTGGAAATGATGTATCAGTAGACTGTTTAGTTATAACTAAATAATGTATTTCCTCCAAAGGAGTGTATTGGGCATAGTAGAGTATATCATGGAGAAAAACAACCCATAGAAATAACCTGCTTGTGGTTTAAATTTAGAATATATGGTAATGTTCAGTGTGTTATGCATTCATCCCTTAGGCCATCATAATTTGCTTTGTGAAAGAGTGGGGTTGTAGAAGTCTAATTTTTAGGGAAACATTTCAGACCCAATGATGCTGCTGCTGAAGGTGCCGAGCCGTCCCCTGACGAGTCCAGCAACGAGACGGAGGAGTCGCTCCGGAGAAGACTCATCGCGAATCTGGCCGAGCACATCCTCTTCAGTAAGTGGAGCCACCGTCTCTGTGGTTTGCGGTGCAGATCGGCGTGGTGCAGGGCGTGGTGCAGGGCGGACTGTACAGCTTCGGGAATCTGCTCTGCTTTGGTTCCACTTCTAGCTCTAGTACCTGATACACAGGTGGTGATAGATGGGTTATCAACCAGAAGGTGATGTGGTGGGGATTTGGGGTAATCGATGTGCCCGACGATTAGTGGGTGCTCATGCTTTAACAATATACAGCACTGCCACAGGGATTTGTTATCTCTCATGCTCATGAATGTGTTTCCTTGAACTAGCTTATAGTGCAGCTCTAGGTTTATAGTTGCAGGTCCCTTCCCACTCTGACCCCATGATTATTCAGCAAATATCAAGGGGCCGTTCTGTGTAAAGTTTGCTTTAGCTGTGGGGGTACAGATTGAGAGCTGTTGGTCCAGCACCCACAGAGCCTGTGCTGTTCTCAGGGGGGTAGTTGGACACAAACACTGTATGGGGAAGGGATCCAGAGCCGAGTGCGGCGAGTGCAGAGCCAGCCTTCCTCCAGGACCAGATTGCAGTGTCCTGTCATGTGGCAGAGGTGGCTTTGTAGTCTGGGCAGCATCACAGTCCCTTGGTATGCAGCCCGGTAGGCTCTTGTCTCCACTTCCTGTTGCCCACCCCCCCAAGAAAAACAGGTTAACGTGAATGAGAACATGCACGTTCTTATTTTCACTTCTGAGCTCGAGTGGCTTTTCTCTTGGTTCCTGCCGACATTGGTGTCCGCGCCTCCTCTGGCTCCTTCCACTTCAGCTGCTGCCGCCTCGTGCCGAACAGAGAACAGAGCGTTCTTTCTCAGGCACATCTGATCTGTCTCCCGTGCTTGGATTCTGGATGCTAAAATAATACTTCCTTAATGCTGGGGAGCTGGGAAATACAGACAGAACCCACTGTCTGAGAAACCAGCGGTGATGCTGTCTGATCTCTCAAAATCCTCCTGGCAGTTTCGTCTTGTGCTCTCTTCCATTTGTAACAAATACACGTTTATGTTTTTAAAATATTCTTCATAAACATTCTTTCTGATGGCTCTAAATATAGCACTGGATACTGTTTTATTTTTTTAAACGCTGGAGACAGTATCAGCTGCGAGTAAAGTATTCCTGATTTCATTATCATATCAGAAAACTTCCCGATGATATTTAGTTCAGATTATGGTACAGATGTTCTCGTATTTGATTTATATGATTATAATTTCCTATAAACTCAGAGTATTGTGTCTGGACTAGAGTCATTTCAAATGTATTTATGTCCCCCTCTTCCCCACCTCTGACCTGCCTCTGGGCCAGGTTGATAGAGGAGGTGAGAATACATTGAGCAGCATCACTGTGGGTCTGTGGCAGGCCGTCCGCTTCATTCTCACGCAGCCCGTGGATGAGGCAGTGCTCTCATTTGACCCCTGAGGGCGCTGAGGCTTGGGAATTTAAGTAATTTCCCCCGAGTTGTGAAATTAGTCAGTGTAGAAGTTAGATTTTGAGCCCAGATTTTCTGGCTTTCAGTCCTGTGGGGTGAGTATAGAAGTACAGTTACAGTAGACTGGCACCTGGGACAAGTCAAGAAATAGCGGTGGGATGTGCTGTAGAGCTCGGAGAACAGGCTCAGGCTTTGGGTCTTGTGTTTTAATCAAGGTGTCTCTGGGTTATTCAGTAACTAAACTCCATTACCCTCAATTGAAGGTGCACCTACCTTAGACTGAATTCTGTTATATGACGAATAGTGATCTCTAATGGCCCAGAACACAGTGTAGTGTAACTTCCTTTTGATAAATCTCCTTTTTGGGGAATGTGGTAGAGGACTTTTAGAGTTTTAAATATTCCTATTTAAGATTTAGGTACTTTGACAAGTTTCAGCTGTGTATATATTTTTAAAAAGTGGAACTGAAGCTCTGTGCTTGCCTTTCAGCTGCTAGCAAATCCTGTGCCATTATGTCAACACACATCGTGGCCTGCCTGCTCCTCTACAGACACAGGCAGGTATGTCCACTGCGTCACCTGAGACTGCTCTGGCAGTTGTGCAGATCCGATTCACTGATGGATTTGGCCACTCCTGGCGAGGACTGTGAGATAAACAGTAATATAAGCTAAGGACCTTGCCCACAGGAGTGTACAAATCCAATGACAAAATCTACATGAAAAAAACTCGGAGACTGTGTTTATATATATATATATATATATATGTATGTATACATATATATATATGTATGTATACATATATATACATATATATATGTACTTATACACACGCGCGCACGCACACACACACACACACACTAGAGGCCCGGTACACAAAATTCGTGCAGGAGGCTCCCCTGCTGCCATGGCAGCCACCTCTGCCTCAGCCCACATTCACCGCAACTTTCTTCCAGACGTCTGGTCTAATTAGCATATTATGCTTTTATTATTATAGATAACAGTAATACTAACACATTCTTTGAGTGGTATAGTTAATGTAAATAACTACATATATATACATATACATACATATACATCCTATCTAATAATCTAATAAAAGAGAAATATGCAAATTGACCATACCCCTGATACACCCACCAGCCACGCCCACCAGCCAATCAGAGTGAGAATGCAAATTAACCCAACCAAGATGTCTGCAGCCACAGAGAGCAAGAGGGAGGCTTGGGTTGTCCCTGGTGATGGAAGAAGTCAAGCTTTCTACACACCCTGGCCAGCAGGCCTCCACTTAGGCAACAAAGTTTCAATTGTAGAAGATAAATAAATCCCAGATACCAAGGTCTCCCCTTGGGTCGCCAGTGGGTAGCTGGCTTGCAAACTACCACAGGCCCCTTGCCCAGGCCACCCCATGCCCCAAGGAAACACCCATCCTGATCTGGGACACCCTTCAGGGCAAACCAGCTACTCGCCCCCCCCCCCCCCAATGCACCAGGCCTCTATCCTAGCTAATAAAAGAGTAATATGCAGATTGACCATCATTCCAAGACACAAGATGCCTGCCCCCATGTGGATATAAGATGGCCACCACAAGATGGCTAGCAGGGGAGGGCAGTTGGCAGGGACCAGGCCTACAAGAGAGGGCAGTTTTGGGCAATCAGGCTAGCAGGGGAGGGCAGTTGGGAATAACCAGGCCTACAAAGGAGGGCAGTTGGGGGTGATCAAGTCTGCAAGGGAGGGCAGTTAGGGATGACCAAGCTGGCAGAGGAGGGAAGTTGGGAGTGACCGGGCCTGCAGGGGAGGGCAGTTGGGAGGGATACAGGCCTGTAGGGGAGGACAGTTAAGGGTGACCAGGCCTGCAGGGAAGGGCAGTTAGGGGTGACCAGGCCCACAGGGTAGGGCAGTTAGGGGCAAACAGGCTGGCAGGGGAGTGGTTAGGAGGTGATCGGCTGGCAGGCAGAAGTGGTCAGGGCAATCAGGAAGGCAGGCAGGTAAGCAATTGGGAGCCAGCAGTCCTGGATTGTGAGAGGGATATCCGACTGCCTGTTTAGGTCCTACCTGGATCAGGCCTAAATGGGCAGTTGGACATCCCTCAAGGGGTTTCATATTTGAGAGGTAGCAGGCTGGGCTGAAGGACACACACCCTTCCTTCCCTCCCCTCGCCCCCCAGTGCACGAATTTTGTGCACCAGGCCTCTAGTAATAGTAAGACATACTGTGAGTGGTATAGTTAATGTAAATAAGGCATATTTTAATTGACATGCAAATAGCAAATGGCTTCCCTGCTATTTGATTTGTGTTTAGGACCACTTTCCACCTTCCCACAATGCACCTATGCTATGATGGGACTGGCTGTGTCTGTCATGTTCTCACTAAATACAGTACCAATATCTATAGGCACCCGATAAGTATTTGTCAGATTGGTATTTAATAGGGGGAAATTCTTGCAAAAAAATAAGCACTTCTTACTTTCAGATGGTGGCTGCTTCTCTCTATGATCTTATGTGCTCATATCACATGTGTGGCTAGAGTGCTCTGTGGATGTGGAATACCAATTTTTTGACATTCTGAGGGACTAGCTTTTTAATCAGTATTTTTTTTCTTTTTTTTACTTTCTCTGCATTGGTGTTGTGATCCTTTTTCCATATGTGCTGACATGAAGCTGCAGGAAAGCCAAGGCAAGAAAAAATCCTCTGAACGGCCTCTCAGCCTTTTGGGAAGTAGTTTTCCACGGTCATGACACCGTTTCTGTGTGTTTCTCCAGGGAATCGATCTCTCCACGTTGGTGGAGGACTTCTTTGTGATGAAGGAGGAAGTGCTGGCCCGTGATTTCGACCTGGGGTTCTCGGGCAATTCCGAAGATGTGGTCATACACGCCATACAGCTGTTGGGAAATTGCGTCACCATCACCCACACCAGCAGGAATGATGAGTTTTTTATTACGCCCAGCACAACGGTCCCATCAGTTTTCGAACTTAACTTCTACAGCAATGGCGTCCTGCACGTCTTTATCATGGAGGCCATCATAGGTAGGTTGGGCCCTGGGACATTTTCATAGAAAATACAAGAGCCTAGCCGAGACCGGTTTGCCTCAATGGATAGAGCATCAGCCTGTGGACTGAAAGGTCCCAGGTTCGATTCCAGTCGGGGGCATGTACCTTGCTTGCGGACACATCTCCAGTGTGGGGCGTGCAGGAGACGTCTGATTGATGTCTCTCTCTCATCGATGTTTCTGACTTTCTATCCCTCTCCCTTCCTCTCTGTAAAAAATCAATAAAATATATTTAAAAAAAGAAAAAAGAAAATACAAGAGCCTAAAACACCCGGGGTCTACTTCAGTTTGGATGATAACTGGTTGAGGGAACGTGTTGCTCGATTTTTAAACTTCCAATAAGAATATAATCTGCTGTATTACTGTTTATAGCTTATTTTTACATCTGTTATTCAGTCAGTAGCTCATGAATTACGGCATAGGATTACACTTGTGGTTGAGGGAGAGAGGTAAGGTATCTTGAGGACCAGGAGCTGAAAGACCTGAGGGAGAGGAGACAGACACATGGCGGGGATATGAGTGATGGGGCTCAGTTGTGGTCAGGGGCGCAGGGAGAAAGAGAACAGAGGCGACGGGCCCCAGAGGAAGGCCTTGGCTGGAGTTGGGATCACCTGGACTCATGAGAAGTAGGTCCTGAGGGGATTTACTTCAGTTGCACCCTGAAATGCAGGTAACTATTTCTGATGTGGCCGTCTGGCCAGGCAGTCCCAGCTATCTGAGCCAGGTGAAGCTGTCCTTGGAGCTCTGAGACTGCGGCCTCATTGATGCTTTCATCTCCTCAGCCTGCAGCCTGTACGCAGTCCTGAACAAGAAGGGGGCGGGCGCGCCCGCCACTGGGGCCCCCACCCTGATCAGCCAGGAGCAGCTGGTGCGGAAGGCGGCCAGCCTGTGCTACCTGCTCTCTAACGAGGGCACCATCTCCCTCGTAAGTTGACAACTCTTCGCCTCTTCTCTTCTTGAGCATTTTTCTGAAAATACGAGTAGCTTGCTGCTGCTTGCCTCAGCTGGCCACCCCCACCACTGCTAGCTCTCCCTGCTCATAGCTCGCTGCCGCACCCTCCTGGAGCTCTGGGGGCGGGGTTGGGGAGGCCCTGCCTGTGGCTCCCTGCCCCACCCTCCTACAGATCGTGATGCAGTGGTGATGCAATTGGTTGTTACGCCTCAAGGCATGACAATAATTAGCATATTCCTCTCTTATTATATAGGATAAACCAACTTTGTCTTTTTCTGTTACTGAGGCTTTACATTCTACTCCTGACCTCCAGACTAACACGTTGTTTCCTATGGGGATGTGGCTTTTGGGGTCACTGCTCCAGTGACCGCTTTGTGCCCCTGTGAGGTATGTTAGGCAACTGCTCCATGTTCTGCATCAGTCAGATCCAAGGTAACTGAGCTCTTAGTCAACATGAGGCACTGGGTCAGAGGTTGTCAATAATTAACATGCTCACTCCTGGCATCACAGGTGATAAGAGTCAGAAACAGTCTTAAAGTCATCTGCTCAGCCCCATCCTCACTTTACAAATGGGGAGACTGAGGTTCAGCAGTCCTGATGAGCATGCATGTTATATCCACGCACTTGTAGACATTTATAACGAGGTATACGTGTTAAGCAGTAGAGAGAGCTCTTTCCTCAGTCATCAATAGGTAGAACTCATATTCTATTTAAAGTCTACGGTCCTGCACTTGGGACATCTGTGAGCACGTGTGTGAAGAGGGGCCACCTCCACGGACTTCTTCATAGGAGGCATGTTGCTGGGCCTGTTGGGGAATCTGTTTTGCCTCAGCCTTGTGGGGCGGAGGCGGGAGAGAGAGGGTAAATAGGCTCTCAAGATTGCTTCAGCCTTTTCCTGGATCTTTTTTGAATATTGGACATTGTGTTTCCTCATCCACCACCTTTGTGGACAGTGTCTCTACAAAGCTCTGACAGCTTTTGCAGAGAAATTGTCTTATAACGAAGAAGAATAGGTGGTGGGGTGTGACAAGCGGCCCCTCTAGGGCTGCTTCCCTTGGGGTAGGGGAGAGGCTGAGCTGGGGAGCACCCTTTTTCAGGTGTGGCCACACTGTGCTCTGCCACTCTAGAGAACGAGGCCTCTTCTGTGGCTTTGCCCATGACCACCCATATTTATCAGGAGGGTGGGCATTGGAAAATATCTTAGGACTTGCCCAGTCCTAAGGTAGGTTATATCATGGAAATAGTTGGCAGCTACTTTGTACGTTGTTTTTCTGTTTTTACTAAAAGAGGTCTAGGATCGTGACATTGACTTTGAAATGTCTCTTCTTTCCAGCCCTGCCAGACATTTTACCAGGCCTGCCATGAAACAGTGGGAAGGTTCATCCAGTACGGCATTCTCACGGTCGCAGAGGTAAGGGGAATTGCCTTTGTTTGCCTTTATTTACGTTAGTTTCTTGCTCTTCATTTCCTTGTTTTTTCCACCAGCTATTTTAACCAATATTACAACCAGTTATTTTAACTAATGATTACATTAGATCTGTAGTCAAATCCAGGTGAAAGGAAGAGAAAAACCAGCGTGGGGAGAGTAAACGTCTTTCTTTGGGATTGTGTGACATTTTGGTTCCTCCTGTGTGACTGGAGTTGGCTAAAACAGCCTGCCAATTCTGGGTCCTGAAGTAGTTGTTCTCAGATGAGATGTTTTCCCTCTCAGCGTGCTTGTAGCTTGCACAGACGCATTTTTCTCTTTTGAGATTTTGTGTTAATGTTGGTAAATTTAGTAGAGTGAGTATGGCCTGCAGAAGGCGAAGGTGTTTTTATTTGATGTGTTTGGTAGCTTTCTCTCCGCGTCCCCCGCTAACACCCCCCCCCCCTCCCGCTGTCCTTTCCTTTGTTCTTTCCTTGCTCTCTCCCGAGTGATTCTGAGTTTGGAGAGGGAGGTGGATGGACCGTGTAAGTGGTGGGCAGAGAGGAGTAAAGAGGGAATGAGAGAAGCTGCCGGGGTGGGTCCAGCTGGCAGTGGCGCGTGCTGTGCCTATTTGCCGACTCTTGCTCGTCCCCTGGCATAGCAAGATGACCAGGAAGATGTCAGCCCCGGCCTGGCTGAGCAGCAGTGGGACAAGAAGCTTCCCGAACCTCTGTCCTGGAGAAGCGATGAAGAAGACGAAGACAGTGATTTCGGGGAGGAGCAGCGAGACTGCTACCTGAAGGTACTTTGGGGAAGGATTCCGGAGGACTTGACAGTGATGACTTGAGGTTCATGTTGCCACTAGCTAATGAGGCTGATAAACTGGGACCCTGCACCCACCACCCAGCCTGGTGCTTTCTGCCTGATGGCTCTCGAGCTGTCGAATTAATCCCTGAAATTGGTCAGCTCGAGTGTAATGGAATGGAAAAGGAAACAAGAGTGGACATTGAGAAAGGTGAATGTCCTGGACCTCGCCCAGAACAAGCAGGTGCAGGCCTGTGCCCACACCCGCACTCGCTCCTAAAGAGGCGTGTTTGTGTTCAGTCACCAAGCCAGGGGGTACCACACCAGCTGGGGGAGAGAATTACCCCACGCTGTTCTTGGCCTGGCTGCTCCTTTTGAGTCATTGTCAGTCTTGCCGTCCCTTCTGAATGTTTTATATCAGCTGTTTGCCTTCAATGCAAACAAATCGTATCACAGGAGAAAATGTGGGTTTTTAGAAGTTTGGTTGTCCCTCATTGAGAAAAATCCATTTTGTCTGACTTTCAATTTTAGAGATCAGTAATAATGACCCATCTTTTCTGAATAGCCTAAGTGGATACTTTCTCTGCAGTGGGATGGCACGCCTAGTTCACACACACACACACACACACACACACACAGTCAGGAGGTATGGCTTCTGGAGATTCCAGATGACACATTTTTCCATGTGGGGTTTTGTTAGTTTCAAGATGGGCCAATGAACTTGCTTGCACACACAGGAGCAGCCTATCTGAACATGCATGTCTGGGGGGATACAGGGCGAGCCTCACCATCACCCGTCCTCGCTGGGCTGTTTGCTGAAGGATAACGGGGGTTGAGGGGGCCAGGAAGTGGGGACTAGGGGGGAAAGAGATGATCTTGTGATCTTGTCATGCGACCTCTTTGTGTCCTTGAGTGACTGTGGAGTCAGCCTTCCAGCCCTGTAGAGACTAACCTTAGGACCGGCCACTTTCAGTGATGACCGTGTGTCATAATTATGCCGTCAAATACCATGATTCCTTTTAGGCAGTTGCTCAATGAACGCAAACCTCAAGTCCTGTAAAAGTCAATGACTGCGGAAAAGAACGCATTTCAGCAGCGAGAGTAACTTGCACGAGTGGCAGACAGCTCTGTGCAGGCATCACGAGAGCCATCTTCTCAGTCCTTGGTTCTCCCAGGGGGGTTCCCCGTCACCGTGCCGCGGCTCCCGTGCCTCCTCACGCGCTGTCCCTGCTCTCCCACAGGTGAGCCAGTCCAAGGAGCACCAGCAGTTCATCACCTTCCTGCAGAGGCTGCTGGGCCCGTTGCTGGAGGCCTACAGCGCCGCCGCCATGTTCATCCACAACTTCGGCGGGCCCGTCCCGGAGCCCGAGTACCTGCAGCGGCTTCACAAATACCTCATTACCAGAACAGAAAAGAACGTTGCCGCCTATGGTACGCAAGCCGCTGGTTTGGCTTCTTTGAAATCTCTGACATCTTGGATGACAGGAATGCTAATTCTAGGGCGCAAAAATTGCAAAATTATCCTGACCTCTCACTCTAGAGTCCCATCATTGGTGAGGATCCTGCGTGTAGTTGTTTGTTTATTCTTACTGCTCTGTAGTTGCCCATTGCATGGATATGTAGCACATTTTGTTCAGTCATTCTGCAGTTGATGGATATTTGGGCTGTTGGCAGTTCAGAGCCCCTGGGAGTAGTGCTCTTTGGCACAGGTTTGCACACACATGTCTCTGGGTGGACATGTTTCGCATCAGGTTAGGTGCATATCCAGGAGCAGAGTCGCCTGCTCACAGGGTGTGTAGGTTCAGCTTTAGTGGGTCCTGCCAGATGCTGCCCATTTGGTGGGCCAGTTGGCACTCCCACCAGCCGCGTCTGCTCAGTTGCTCCACCTCCCGGCCGATACTGGGTATTGTCTGTTGTGTAAGAGGTGGGATTGGGGTGGGGGTAGCATTTTATACTCTTAGGGTTCAGAACTGAAACTACTGCGCATAGGAATTTTTAGAGACACAGTGAGCTAGAGATAGAGCTCTACCCAGAGAGATGTACAGATCTGATCTAGATCGGTCACTTTCTAGATGAGGCCGCCACCAGGTCCCATAGCTGGTTAATGGGCAGACTGGGTTGGACCTCCTGACCTCCAGGCTTGTGCTCTTTCTGGCCCCGCTGCTGCAGGAACCACTGTGCATTAAACAAAGGGGTTTCTGCGCATCTCCTTTGATTCTCACAAACCCCCTTTAAGGCAGATGTTTTAAGTATTTCTCCATCCCTTCCTCCCCCCTTCCTTCCTCCTCTCTCCCTTCCTATCTCTTTTCCTCTTTCCCTCCCTCTTTCTCTTTCTCCTTATTCTTCTCTCTCTTTTTTTTTCTTTCTTTAAAGATGGGAAACTAGGGTTAACGTGGAGCTCCCTGCTGCCGACTCGCTCTGATGCTCTGGCCTCGGCACTAATCACTGTGGACGTGGGTTGTGCTGGGCCTGAACGTTTGACAGGGTCTCACTCTTTCTCTGCAGCTGAGAGTGCCACATACTGTCTCGTGAAGAACGCTGTGAAAATGTTTAAGGATATTGGGGTAAGTGCCCGCCCCCTGTGGTAGAAAGGCATGTGTTAGCCTCTGTCCTCTTCCCCTGTATACCTGGTCTCTTTGAGCACCTTTGGGTTGGGTGGACCCCAAGGGGAGCCCTTTCTGCTGGATTAGCCCTGAAGGCCTTTTTGGGGGACAGGTGGGGCACGTGGAAGGTGAGGCCCACCAGTGTGGATTTCTTGGACAGTTCCAGAGTTTTGCTGGTTTTTACCTCCAGTCTAAACCTGTTTGCATAGAACGTGTCCCTGCGTTTCCAGATGCTCTGGCTGCTGGGCAGGGGTGTCGATGGTGCCCCATGGCTCTGACTGATTGTGCTGTATTTTACTGTAAGTACAGTGGTACCTCGAGATACGAGTGCCCTAACATACGAGATTTTTTGAGATACGAGCCGTCGAGCGAGCGATTTGTGCTTTGAAATACGAGCAACAGTTGAGATAGGAGTCATCGCGCGGATCGGCCGGCTGCACACGACCCACCAGTTTACCGCGACTCGAGCGTCTCATAGTTTCCCACGCCTCAAGGTGACGGAACGAATTAAACTCGTATCTCGAGGCACCACTGTATTGCTAGAAGAATCCTCACTGTGCTGTACTTTCTTGTATCTCGTGGTGCTGGGTTCCACGGAGGTACCAGTGGGCTTTGTCAGGGACTGGGACTTTATTCCACCGTGAATGTTAGAGTCTAGTGCACTGGCTGCGCTCCCTGAAACCAGCACTGTACCTGCACCCACAATTCCCGCCCTGCTCACGGACATGGGCAGAGCTTGTGCTTAAAGGCAGGAGACAGTGTGCTATGTCTTACTGCTTCTGGGGTTTCGGACACCCGTTAGGATGGGTGATGGGAATGTCTCGTTTTGTTTGGTTTTGTTCTGTTTGTCTGCAATTAAGTGAAACTTTCTCTCTAGGTTTTCAAAGAGACCAAACAAAAGAGAGTGACTATTTTGGAACTCAGCAGCACTTTCCTACCTCAGTGCCACCGGCAGAAACTCCTGGAATATCTCCTGAGCTTCGTGCAGCTGTAGGAACGAGCTGCCAGCAGGTCAAGGGCGTGCACGGCCCCCGGTGGGCTCCGCCCTTTCTGGCTCCAGGTGGGAGGCGCGTCCTGTGGCCAGGCCCGCCCTGCCCTGCCGTGGCCTCCCAGAAAGCAAGTGCCTTCTCCCCTCCGTGGGCCTGTGACCATCCCGACTCCAAGGCGCACAGTGGCCCCGCAGATAACGCCCTGGGGGCCCCCGCCTCCGCTTGCAGTTCCTAATCAGTAGATGACAGAATGAACTCTCAGAAAAGATTTTGGAGTTTATTAAAGATTTATATTTTAAGTATAACTGTTAAGGACTAATTCATGTGAAGGACAAAAAAAAGTAGTTGGACTAGTTAGTATTCTTGAACTGAATCTCGGTGATACGTAATGCTGTCGGGGACATTCATTGGTATATTTTCTGATTAACTGTTAATCTTCCTTTAAAAATAATTGTCAACCCAAAGTGCTTTACGAAAGAATGGGCAGGTGTCCATCACACCCAGGTATCCCTGTGCTGGCCGGTGCTGGTCGGATTTAGGACGTGTTTTCAGAGCTGCGTGAAAACACAGTGTTCGAGGAGGTCAGGGATGGAGATAACATGATGACGTGTCTGACACCAGGAAGGACCTTCGGCCGGTGAGATTCAAGGTGAACTTGGCCAGAAAACTGACTTGGAAAACTTTGGCTCAGATCAAAAAGTACCACTGCTTTTCCAATGACCAGCAAGTATTTAGGAATGACTTCCGTTTCATGGCTGTACCCTTCCCCACCCCTCTGTGGTCCCCACCTCTCACAGATACAGCTGTCCCGGTGTGGTGGGCTCAGAAGACTCGGTGGCAGAAAGGGCTGTGGCTGAGGCTGCCAGCACAGGGCTCTCTGGTCGGGGACCTGAGACCCACTCGGGGCGGGCAGTGTGCCACCCGTGTGGCCTTGGTGGTGGCCTCCCGCCTGGTGAATGGTTGGAGACATTTATGGATCTGTAGCTGTGAGGCAGAAATCAAGGTTCTTTAAACATTTAACGGGTTATATGCCTCAATCCTGACGCCACGTAGCGGCAAATCATGAAAACTTGTCTGTTCATAACAGAGGTGCCTTTTTGTGAGCGGGGAGCAGAAGCGTTCATTCATTTTGGTAATTTCTGGTGATTTCTTAAAGACGGGATATTAAGACCTTTTCTCACAGCTCCTTGTTCCTCCTCTCCAAGGTATTACGGATTGGGTGCCTCTCCTAATGAATATTGCATACCGTCTTTGAATCTCATCTGGAAGTACTGAGAATGAAGTGTGCTTTCCTAAGCTTGGGTTTTAAACACTAATCGGATCTCGTGACTGTTCTGTGTTTGGGAGAGGGAAGGGCACTGACTGATATTTCACTGGATTGAACTAGTCTCGGTTGGAACTCATAGCAATAAGGCTGTGCTGCTACAGCCGCCCCTCTTTGCTGATCCCCCATTTAGAACATGCTTTCTTAGTAGGAACTGGTGTACCGTTCGGCTCTGGGGTGGAGTGTGGGCTTCACCTGGTGGCTTCCGGTTCACTAACTGGGCGTGCTGTGTTGGGGGGAACGCAGGGGGAGGCTTACTCATCCCCTCGGGTGCTCCCGATGTGGGCCAGCCACCACAGCTCTTGCATTCATCCCCGAAATTAGCGATCAAGGTTCCTCAGGCCGCCTCTCGCTTCTCCAGATGTCACGGCTGGCAGACTCCCTAGTGGCTGACGCTGCTTCCCTGCTTGTGATGCAGCTGGAGCCGGGACCACGGCTTCGGCTTCCCTGGCTCTGTTTCCCTCTCGGTTCGTTTGTTTTCTGGGAATCAAAGATCAGACGCTTTGGGGAAGGCGATGTCTGGCTCACCAGGCCTCTCGCCACTGGGCTCACTGTGAGAATAAAGATGCATGCCTTTTTTTGTAACTAACTGGTGCTGCAAACCCTTTTTAAGGCAGAAACAAAATCTCAACCAAAGTTACGCTCACCCAAGCAAGCCGACCCTCGCATTTGTGTAGCACAACCC
Source organism: Lasiurus cinereus (assembly GCA_011751065.1). Classification (NCBI taxonomy): domain Eukaryota; kingdom Metazoa; phylum Chordata; class Mammalia; order Chiroptera; family Vespertilionidae; genus Lasiurus; species Lasiurus cinereus. The sequence goes on from JAAGEH010000038.1 coordinate 9,697,123, forward strand.
GCTCTTCGGGGGCCTCGTTGCGAGAACACCCAGGTTTCCAGTTTTGCTTAGATTGATTCTCATGGTTTCCCTGAAGCAGATGGCGTCCGTGTACGATTTAAACAAACTAGGTGCTTGTAAATAATTTATGAAGTTTACTCTGCATTTCTCTGAACCTGAAATGCATGCCTCCAGGGAAAGGCTGTGAGTCAAGTTGCAAAGCAAACAAACAAACAAAAAAACCTCCAATAATGAACCATACGAAACCGCACTCTTTCAAAAGGAGAATGTCCCAAGTCCCTCAGAAAAAGGGAAGGACTCTTTGATCTCCTATATTTTAAGAACAAAGAGAAAGAACTAGAGTGGAATGTGTGGGATTCCATGAGCCTCCCTTCTGAGTGGAGAGAACACCTGGGAAAGGCCGGGAATGCAGGTTCAGCTGTGGAATTCCCGTCGTTTTCGGGGGGGTTGTGGGGGGAGCGTGCTCCGGGATGTCGGGCTGTTCTGCAGAAGAAAGGGTCCCTGGGAAAGTACGTTTGGCCGTGGGTCCTCTTCCTGGGGACTCCCTGTTGCACTCAGCACAGTGAGGGTGCAGGGCCTGGGAGGACACAGCCCTCAACCAGCGTTTCCGAACTCGGGACCCCAGGACCCTTTCCCCTTCAGGACATCTGGGACCCGCTCACCGGTTCCCCCCGGAAAACATTTGGGGAGACACTAGATTAGGCAGTTAATAAGGGGATACAACAGCAACGGAGCAGGCGTCGAGGCATGAACTTCATGTCAGGTGGTACATCTAGTGGCTATTTCCTCCCCTCCTGACAGCACAGACAACCCACAGGTGGTCAGCTCTGTGGTCAGCTCTGTGGTCAGCGGGAAGATCAGCCGTCAGCGGTCCCGGGTTTTTTCAGTGAAATTAACACAGAGATTAACTGGGGTAAGATTTTCATTCAGATTTAGAAAGAAAAACAATTGCACAATTGAATGTAGATTTTTATCCACAGGTAGTTTTAGTGTTTAGAAGCGACAGGACCTGTGACTGAAGTTTATAACACGTAATTTGGATGTAAATCTCTTTTTAAAACACTCTTTTTAGGACCTGGAGACTTGGCATCTGGCATTTCCGTTTAATACAAACTAATGATTGCATTTGGAAGAGGCTTTTGGATTTCTTTGTAAACACCTTAAAGCACAGAAATGTCCTGAGGGAAGGTATTAAACTAGGGGCCTGTTGTACAAAGAAACGTGGAACTGTAAAAGGAATTGCTCTCACTGTGAAATAACACTGTGTGATTTTTTGTGAACAACACTTATTTGGAAACATTAATTGATTTTTATGCCTGTTAATAATGTATTGTAAGAAGCACAGACTTGTAGTTTTGTTTTAATAAACCAAAAAAAAGAGACAGATTCTCGATGTCTTGCATTTGTAGTTAAAAGTCCCCTACATTATACGACCAATTGTTCTTGTTTGACTTCACACAGAACTCTATTAAAATGCTTTAGAAGAAACTCTCTTACATAAGTTTACGAGCCTTCGGTGAGTGGTTGATGACTGGCTCAGAGCTGTGGAACCCTGATCAAACAGCCGGGAAGTAGGCAGATAGCTACGTCTCAGCTGTATGTCCCCTTAGAAAATAAACGTTCATGTCACAGATATGTTCTCTGGGTGTCTGTAAAAACTTTATACGCAGCGCTTCTGTCATCGTTCTATAAAGTTTATGAAAATACGTACTGAAGTGTTGGTTTTTTTCCTACTAATTCATCATCATTGCTCAAAAATACTAGTTTAAGGAAGGCAAGCATATTATCAAAGTACTGTTTTCTGTGGGTCCTTATAAAGCACTCAGATGCAGCCTTCTCTCAAGTGAGCACCCTCTGCCAGGGGTGGCCATCGTGTGCCCAGTGATGCTGCCCGTGACCTGTGGGTGCCTGGCCTGGCCGGGAAACTAACGCCCAAGACCACCCATTGCTCTCTGCCAGCCTCTCTCCCTGAACTTTGGCCTCGAATCCCTCTGCTTCCTCTGGATGTTATTTCCGTGCCCATGCCTTCACCCTTTGGTCCACTCATTCATTTTTTTGCTTTAGCGACTCTTGCTGTCCCCAAACATGACCTTCCCTTATAGCAAAATTCTAACTCTTATGTCCACAGATCCTCACCAAAGGATATTTGCCCATTATTTTTTAGAGAGAGTGGAAGAGAAAGGGAAAGACAAATACCGATGTGAGAGAAACACATGGATGGGTTGCTTCCTGCATGCCCTCCAACTAGGAAACCAAGCCCTGGAGGAGCCTGCAGTCAAGGCCCCTGTTCTTGCCTGGAATTGAACTTGGGACCCTTAGGTCTGCAGGCTGGCGCTCTACCCAATGAGCCAAACCGACGAGGGCCATTCTAAGTAGATACTAATTTTGAAGCCTCATCTAATGTTGAGTCCTGTACTCACTGATTTGAGTGCTTCCCTTTTCTAACACCTTGCCATGTGTCTTGTACTCGTGTGCTAGTAAAATTCTAATGTTTCTTGACAAAGGGTTGTTTTCTTATCTGTTGTCCCAGTGGCCATGACATCCAGACCATTTTCTTCTCCATCTCTTCCTCCCCTCCTCTCCTTTATAAGATGGTCCTGGTGGTGCTGCTGGATTCTCTTATTTTTTTTTTAAAGTGAAGTTTTGTCTAAAATTTGTATTTTTTTAATATGAAAAACCCCAATGTTTACATATCGGTACAGCAAACTATGTGGATCATGTAAACTGCTTCTCTGGGCCATTTCTGTCTTCGCTGCCAGTTCACGCCTTCTGGCCCAGGAGGAAGGTTAAGGGGGGATCTGCTCACGGGGCCCCTTCCAGGGGCAGCCCCCTGGTGGGGGGAGGCTGACATGCTCATCTGGGCAATGTTTAACCGCAAGTGGGCACCCGAGTCAGCCTTTGATGCGCAGCTCAATGCCTTGCCCTCGTCAAGGGAAGCCTATGTCAAAACAAGCCGGTATTGCCACTTCTGGGAGAAGAAACCAGGCGGAATGAAAGCGTTCGGCATGTGTGAAAGTTGCAACCGTGTGGTATTTGGTTCCCACCATTTCCTATTTAGGCCAAATGTTCGCTCTGAAAGTAAAATCAGCGTCACCAAGTACCCAGCCCTCAAGTTTAGAGAAGAGAAAATCCCTTGCTCCCACAGTCCATCGCAGGCAGGAGCATCAATGTTTGTCTTTCAGTCTCAGGACCACCAACCAAAGGTAATGTGAACAAATAAATAAACAGAATGTGTAGCTCCCGTCCAGTGAAGCAGAGATCATCCATGTGCTGACATGGAACAGGGAAAATCACATCATGCGGTGCATCTGGAAGGAAGTTCATTGGCTCCAGTAAAACAACGCGTTAGACGTGCTCCCACCTAGAACGTGTTTGTGTGTATGGAGTTAGGTGCTGCGCTAAGCATCATGGGCAGGTGCTCTTAGCCCCATCTTCCCAAGGATGAAGCTGAGGCTCAGGGTGACATGGCTGAGTCAGAGTCCAGACTTGCTCTAGACCAGTGGTTCTCAACCTTTCTAATGCCGCGACCCTTTAATACAGTTCCTCATGTTGTGGCCACCCCCAACCATAAAATTTTTTTTGTTGCTACTTCATAACTAATTTTGCAACTGTTATGAATCGTATATGTGTTTTCCAATGATCTTAGGCGACCCCTGTGAAAGTGTTGTTCGACCCCAAAGGGGTCTGGACCCACAGGTTGAAAACCGCTGCTCTAGACCATGGTGACACACTTCTTCGGGGGCTTTCAAAGCTCTGGGTCAACTGACAGAAGCCTGGGGGCAGGGGGCAGGGCAGAGTGTAGTACGTCTTGTCAGGACAGGGTGGGGTGATGGTGGTGGGGATCATGTAAGGATTCTTTCCCTTCATCCCACCCAATTCTTCTTCAAGGATCCATTGTGAGACAGAACACAGAGGACAACCATGCTCACCGAGGTGACCTGGAGTTCCCAGAAGCCATCTGAGACTGTGCCTTTGAGGTTGAAGGTGGCTAGAATTTGCTACCATTTGCTGCATGTTTCTTAAAGCAAAACTCAGCAGTGAAGAGCACATGTGTAGGAGGGAGTCATAGTGGGGACAAGACCTCTGGTTGACCAGAGCTCAGGATCCTGCAAAGGGGGGCTCCTTCGCCATCCCTGGCCTTGGAATGCCTGGCCCACCGGCACTAGCACCTCTTTCAAGGACACAGCCTTGAGACAGGAAGGTGGTGCTGAGACCATCTAGTCCAGTGGTTCTCAACCTTCCTAATGCCGCGACCCTTTAAGACAGTTCCTCATGTGGTGGTGACCCCCAACCATAAAATTATTTTCGTTGCTACTTCATAATTGTAATTTTGCTACTGTTATGAACTGTAATGTAAATATCTGATATGCAGGATGTATTTTCGTTGTTACAAATCGAACCTAATTAAAGCATAGTGATTAATCACAAAAACAATATGTAATTATATATTGTGAAATATTTCTTTCTAATTACAAATAAATGAAATTTTGTCTTGAATCGTGGTGTAGCATGGGCAACAGTCTTCCTATGACAACAGTTAACTACATTGCTACACTTTGCTACACCGAGGAGCGGTCTGTTGGTTCCTAAGACCATGGGAAATATGTGTTTTCCGATGGTCTTGGGCAACCCCTATGAAAGGGTCGTTCGACCCCTAAAGGGGTCGTGACCCACAGGTTGAGAAGCACTGATCTAGACTGTGCAGGTGACCAAAGAGCCACGTTAAGGCCTCTACATAGATTTTTCTGATTCTGCCAAGAGGGTGCAGAGATCTGCTTGACTGGCTGCCCAGGTCAAGCCTGGTGTGGAGGACCCTTTCTTAGTAAGACTGCCACCTGCCCACCCGGAGTGATGTCTTCTCCCTTCCTTCTCTCCTTACTCTGTGAACAAGGGCCAGTTTAAGACCTGACCGTATGATAACATTTTTATTATTCTATGTGCCAGCCCCATGCTGACCCTAAAGCTATTACTCAAGGTCACGCTGCTGGGGGCTGGGAGCTGGCTTTTGCACTTGATCTTCAATACCGTGCTTTTCAAATGCTCCGTGGGAGCCCTCGGCATCCCTGGTGGGTCCAGGTCTGGAAGAGAGAGCAGAACACAGTGACACGGGGTCTGCAGGTGGAGCTGTTTGGGAAGGTGGTCTGAGTGCAGGGCTCGCTTTGAATTCGTCTACTGTGTTCACGGGGTTGGAAAAGCCGCTGTGTCTTGTGGGAAAACAAGGGAGACACCGCCCTGTGCACCCAGACTGCAGTCCTGGCCCCTCGAATGGGTCCGGGGGTGTATTCTTCTCTCCAATGCGATGAGTGAATGAATCACCTCTAAATCTGACATCCTGTGACCGGAATGATATTAGCAGGGTCACGGTCACCACATTTGTGGTGGGATAGGAATGGGGGTGGAGGGAGAAATAAGAGGGGGAGGGGGAGATGCCCTAGGGCCTAGGCAGTGGGGCTTCCTGATTCCCCCCATTACTGAAAGCCCGCCTCCCCGGACCAGTATCTGCCTCAGTGTACAATCTGGGAAGTGGCCGCAGCTGCTGTGGGAGGGGCAGTCTGGCGGGCGTGGAGGTGCTGGGTGAACGGATCCAGGACTGGGGTTTCTGGAAGCTGAAAAGAAGGCTGTGCCTCAGAAGTCAAGGGTGAGTCCATTTCCACGACTTTCTTAGGGTGCAGCACCCCAAACTGCCAACAGGTCAGAGTTTGGACAGGTAGGAGTGTGGGGGTCTTTCAGGTTAACCGTGTTTGTGACGTGCCTGCAGCTGAGGCGGGTTTTGCTTGTGATTCGGCCTGGAATCTGGCGGAGGCCGCCTGTTCAGACCCCAGCTCTGCACTCGCCAGCCAGGCGACCTTGACCTTCTGTTTCTTGGTTAGCTGCCCCCCACACTAGAGGGATACAGTGACATAAGGAACCTTCCCGATACACTTAGCACCAAGCCTGGCACATAGTGGGTGCTTTATCAATGTTTGCTCTGTTAAGAGTCTGTCTTTCCCGGTCACTCAGAAAGTTTCCGCAGCGCCCTCTGCTTTTGCTGCCTCCCCATGCCCACTGGCTCCCTCGGCCAGGGTTTCTGGAAGTCTCTGCCAGACGCGATGCGAGCCACGGTGGAGACATGGAGACGGGGGGGGGGCAGCTGTGTTCAGGCCTCTTCAGCCTCCGGGGCGTCAGGCCATTGCAGAGGCGAAGTGGCCTGAGTCTGGCCCACCGGCCCCAGGCTGCAGGGTGTGGCCACGCCGGACATTCCAGCTCCGTCCACGCGGTGGCGCCAGAACTCCACCAAGGGCGTCTAGGCCCAGATGAGGGGACTAGTGTGCTCCCCAGATGGGGCCTTGGGGTGCTCCTTAGCAGTGGGGCTTCTCGCGGACGAGTGGAGCCTCAGGATGGATCCTCCCAGTGAAGGGCAGGGAAGGGAAGAAGCGGGGAAGCTGGGAAGTAAGGGGCAGCCGTGGGCCCAGGTCTCCTGTCTTCTTCATCTCCATCTCCCCGGAGGCCTGGGTGAGCTGCTCTCTGGGCCCCTGACCCACCTCTGCCTCACAGTCCGTCTGCCATGAGCCTTCCTGCCCCTCTGTTAGTGACCCCTGAAGGCCTCCACGATGCCCTGTCCTCTCTCTGCTGTCGCCGTTCACCTCTGTCAAACCTGACCTCTCAGACCACCCCCCCCCACTCTTCCCCTCCTATACCCCGCCCTGCTCTGCCCTTTGCTGCTGCAGTTCATCACACCTTTGGCCTTGAGTCACCTGGAGGCCACTGTTCCTTCCACTGAGCTCTCATTTCATGACCTTCTTTATTCATTCATTGCAGTATTAATTGAGCGCCGACTGTATGCAGCCAGGGGCTGGAGGTACCGCAATGAAGGGCACTGACATCTGATACTCAGGCGGCTCCCATTCTAGGTGGTGGGACGGGTCCGAGGAGCAGACAGGAGCGCACACGGAGTGCTGACTGTGACAGGGGCAGCGGCTGAGCCTCGTGGCTCAGGGTGAGGGGCTGGGTGGAGGCTGTAGGGTGTGCCTGTGGGCAGTCTTCTCCCAGCAAGGTGAAGGCTGAGAGAGCCAGCTTTGGGGAGGGGCCAGGGAGCATGGGTTCTTCCTGCAGGGGGACAGGGACCATCTCTCCCCCTACTGGACAGTAGGGGAGCTGGCGGGAGGCTGGAATCCAGCAGCTGAGCCCAGAGGGCAAGGAGCACCCGGAAGCTAGGGAGGGGACACCATGGAGGCGCCAGTGTTTTGAAGGGTGTGCACAGGGGCCGGGAGGGAAGGGGGATGCAATGAGGCTGCAGCAGAGAGAGCGTGGCGCCTGGGACAGGGTGGGAGGCGGGTGGATTGGGTATGTTCTGCGGATGGACGGGCAGGTGCTCTTTATCACAAAGGGATGAGGTCCAGAGTCACGTTGAATACCAGCTCCAGGGGCAAAGTGACAGCTTGAGCAGCCTGCTCTTGTGGGCACAGGAAGGGCAGCCTGGCGTGGACCGTGGATTTCACATCTGACTGAGGGACCCCAAGCTCCTTAAGGGCAGGGACTCTGCGGATTATCCACAGCGTCACTAAAAGGCATTGTCTGGCGTGGCCTCCCTCTGGCAAACTTCTGTGAAGCTTTGATACTGAGGGAAATAGAGGCACCCATGGGTGGAGCAGGCCCCTCGCTGCCTGCCACTGGCTGTCTTAGGAGCACGTCAGGATGCTGCAAAGGTGGCAGAGGGTGACTGACGGACCAGGGCGGCCGTGTCTTCCTCCTTTGCTCAGTGGCCTGACTCTAAGCCCGCCTGGCCCCCACAGTATTGCTGAAGCAGGGAGTGCCAATCCCTCTCCCTCCCCTTCTGGTCCCTCTGCCTACTTCTCCTCTGGTGAGGGGGTGCCAATGGCTTTAGGAGACCTTCATGTGGGTGTGCCCTGCAGAAGGGGAGAATGGGCACCCCCATGCCGCCCAGAAACCTCCAGCTGGGGGCTGATCCCTCCTGACAAGGACACTGAGTCTTTCTTACAGTGTGACGTGTGTGTGTTAGTGAAGCTGAGAAGGGCCAGGGAGGACGTGTAACTTTGTGGCTGGATCTGTGGGGAGCTGGGGTGACGCTGAGGAGGGGCGGGAGGAGGGATGCTGGGGCTGGAGGGGTTGTGGGAGGGGATGTCTTTCTGGAACTAATCCTCCCTCTGGGTACCGGGAAGCAGGTCTGAAAGCTGGAGGCTCCAGGTGGAGCCCAGGGCGCAGGCCCCTTCCAGCCACTAGAGGGCGCCTGCACCCTCCTTGCGCCTGGAGGTTGGGTGACCGCTTCCAAGTTGCTGATCCTGGGAGACCTTTGGGGTGTCTCAGAACCTCGGAAATACTGTAGTGCCGGGAACTGGTGCCCCACACCCTTCCCAGCCCCTCCTCCCGTGTGCTGCTCAGATGTGGCTGCTGTTTCCTGGAACATCCCACAGACCAGCCCTAACCCACTGCAGCTGGCTGACCCTGGGCACTGCGGACCCTGGCCAGAGCCCTGGGGCCTTGGCTGCTGTGATGGACATCGGAGGGGCTCCCTGAGCTGCCCCCGTGTGTGTAGTCAGGTCTGCTTGCCCAGGAGCTTGGGGGGGGGTGCGGGCTATGGCTTCCCCCCTGGATGGTGAGTTTCCTGGGAAGGAGAAGCTGTCTTTGGCAGATGTGTCATGTCCTCTTGTCTGCCTTTCAGGCCTAGCCGGGCCCTGCACTCACGGGAGCTGGTCACATCCCCTGGACCTGCGTGCCTACCGGGTGTGGGCTCCTGGCCGGCCGCTGGGTTGGGTGCTGGGGTGACAGTGATGGGTGAGGAGGTGGGTCGCCCGGGCTCAGCTGGCCCTGCAGGATGGGCTCAGCAGCTGGGGTCCTGCGGGAGCAGCAGGAAGAAGGGGAAAATTCACCCCCCCCTCACCCGCCGTCTCTCCTCTTAGAAAAACAGCAAAATCCAAGTGGGGAGCCACCCATGCTTTCTGCCAAGCTGGCGTTTGAATGGTTCCAGCTAACCCAGCTTTGACTTAATGATAGTAAGGGTGTCCGTTCTATTTTATTTTAAAGTGGAACTTTTCAACTCTTCTCAGCTTTCTCTTGGCCGTAGCCGATGCTGGTGGGCCACACTGTCCGTCTGCAGCCTCTGCCTCCCCTCGCTGCTCTGACTCTTTCTGTCTGGGACCGAGACGCTGGGGTGGAGGCAGCAGAGGAGCGTGGGCACAGCGGAGGCCTGGGGCCTCACTCCCCTTGGGGATGTCTCGTTAGATGCCCACCCTACCAGGTGAGGCCTAAAACCCTGGCTTTGTGCTGGGCACACACAGGGTGCCAGATTAAGGCTGACCAAGGCACGAACAGGCAGGGGTGGTGTGAGTACCTGCATTTAGATGGGTCTTTTTGGAACTTACCCACATGCTGCATCCCCACAGTCGCCCTCGCTTACAGACATGTAGCATCTCAGAGCTGGGAGGACCTGGAGCCCACCCCACCCACCTGCTCAGGAGGGGAACCTGACAGTCACTCTCATGCAGTATCTCCCTCCTCCTGCAATCCACCTCCGAGACCCGGGGGCGTTCTCTCTGCTCATCCGAATGCCCCTCCTCTCAGCCCAGGGGCCCCACCACCTCCCGGATCCTCAAAGAAGCCCTTTTACTGATCGCTGATGCCTTGATTCCCAATTAGTCCACGTTTCACAAACAACTTTAAAAGATTTATTTTTTAAAAATATACATTTTTATTGATTTCAGAGAGGAAGGGAGAGGGAGATAGAAACATCAATGATGAGAGAGAATCATTGATCAGCTGCCTCTTGCACACCCCCTACTGGGGATTGAGCCCACACCCGGCCATATGCCCTGATTGAATCGAACCCTGACCTCCTGGTTCATAGATGGATGCTCAACCACTGAGCCATATGGGCAGGGCAAGGGGTGATGCTTGTGAGATGGAAGTTTCTCCAATCATATCAGTTCTCTGCTGTAATTGTCAATGGCTTCCCATTGCCCTTGGGATAAAATTCCCACTCCTTCCAGGGCCACAGGTGGGTCTAACTGAGTAATGGACTGCTGGGCAGTTAGTCTTCTTGAATTATCATTGGTCTCCCTGTCCCACACACACAGAGACCGCCCCGCCCGGGAGGGTGGGACAGGTGAATGTTTGCTGTGTATTTTTGCCACTTTGTGTCCTGGCAGGGTGATTTGGGGCAATGCGTTGGTGATAAACGCTAAAACATGGATAGAACTTGCCAGGAAGGGTAGACAGGATGCAGAAGAGACCCCAGGCTGGTTTCTGGAAGAAGGAGCCTGGGCCAGGCAAGATGTTCCAGTCTCGAGGTCGTGAACTTGGTAGGAATGGCCTCAGTTTCTTTTTCTTTTTAAAAAATATATTTTATTGATTTTTCACAGAGGGGAAGGGAGAGAGATAGAAAGTTAGAAACATCAATGAGAGAGAGAGACATCGATCAGCCGTCTCCTGCACGCCCCCTACTGGGGATGTGCCCACAACCAATGTACATGCCCTTGACTGGAATCGAACCTGGGACCTTTCAGTCCGCAGGCCGACACTCTATCCACTGAGCCAAACCGGTTTCAGCTCAGCCTCCATTTCTTTTGGAAGCAGGCAGGCTATAAGTTATGACCAACTGGGAGGTCTGTCCTCTCTGGGCCTCAGTCTCTTCCTCTGGAAAGTGGATTCCCAAGGGTACAGAGCGACTCCTCAGTTTCCCCGAGTTCTTGTTAAAGTCAGTTTTCCCACGGGAGACCAGGTGATTCCGACTCCCAGCGGAACCCTCTGGATGAAAGGGGTCGGATGCTCTCACAGCTCATCCTCCTGAAGCTGATTCCTGGTTCAAGCTCCTCCCCCGGCATTGGCTGTGTCTCTGGGCGATGTGTCCACGTGGCTGAGCCTGTTGCTTACCCTGTGGTAGGGTCATACTGATGGAATATTAGTGAAGTGCTATTTTTTCTCCTTCTTGGTCTTTCCTTCCCTTTGCTGGGTAAAGCCCTGTCTTTCTCCATATGCCTCCCCATGGTGCCAGGAGACAAACAGGAACTTTGGAGTTTCAGACCTTTGGGGACAGAAAGACCTCGTATCAGAGGAAAAGTGTTTAGAAGGAGACAAGACACAAGAGAGAAAGGACCTCTTTTCCTCACGGCCTCTAACCAGGGAGGCAGCTGGAGGGGAGGCAGGGACAGATGCAGGTAGGGAGAGGGATGCAGGCAGAGACAGATGCGGGCAGGGAAGCAGGGACAGGGA
>JAAGEH010000038.1:9708928-9763893 GCA_011751065.1 Lasiurus cinereus
GACAGGGATGCGGGCAGGGAGAGGGATGCAGGCAGGGACAGGGATGCAGGCAGGGACAGGGATGCGGGCAGGGAGGCACCTGGCGGGGAGGCAGGGAAGGGGTAGACATGAGAACCCCTCGGGCCTGGCTTTCTGCGCTGGAGGAGTGGCAGCATTGCCAGAGGTTTTTGTGGGAGGCGGGGGGGGGGTGGGGGGGGAGACTCCAGTCTGTTTGCAGAGCATCAGCAGCACCTCCGGGAGGGAGGGTGGCTTCCTGAGGAGCCGGCCAGCCCCGTCCACCTCCGCCTAAAGCGGGAAAGGAGCAGGTGATGCTAGAGGGGCTCGGAGAGCAACACGGGCCTCGGGCAGGACCTGCGTAACGATGATGTCCAGGTGCCCTTCCCCTCCCCCATATCAAACCTCAGCATTGCACTGGCCTTCCAGAACCTTCTGTGCAACTTCAGGGGGAAAAGGAGGGTGGGCCCGAGTTATCTGATGTTCATCCACCCTCCCAATTAGACAAACAAACGAACAAAGAGTATTTGCACAGCCCTGCCTGATGCAAATTTGAGATTGTACTTAAAAATGGGAGCAAATTGCCCACAGATGGTTTGGCTCAGTGGATAGAGCGTCTGCCTTTGGATCGAAGGGTCCCAGGTTCGATTCCAGTCAAGGGCACATGCCTGAACTCGGTTCCCAATGGGGGGCTTGCAGGAGCAGCCAATCAATGCTCCTCTCACGTCATTGATGTTTCTATCTCTCTCTCCCCCTCCCTTCCTCTCTGAAATCAATAATATATATATATATATTTTTTTAAAAAGGGAACAAAATGGAGTATGGGGTTTTGAACTGATGAGAAAGTTGGCTTGGAATGAAAATGCAGAGAGTGGGGGAGGGTAGAAAGAGATGGATGGGAAATCAGCCCCCAGCGCTGGCAGCTACACTGGTGGGCACAGGGGGAGGGGATGGGGGTGGAGAATGACCATCCACAGAGGATCGGTCCTGTTAACGAGGCTGATGGCAGCCACGTGAAACCACCTGCAGCCCCACCCCAGCCTGGGTCCCGGGCCTGGGGCTGCAGGAATCCATCTCGGAAACGCAGAGCCCCGGCCCGTTAAGCGGTACCCACTGGAGGCCTGCTCCATGCACATGCAGCCGCGGCCGGCGATCTGTGCCTCCGGAGGGCCAGATGGCGCAGCTGGTGGCAGTGGTCCCTCTGCCGGGGGCAGATGCCGGGGCTGGCAGCTCCTGGGGCTGCTGAGCCCATGTGGCTGGCGCTCCGAGAGACGCAACTGTCCCTGCTCGCTCTGTGTGTGTCCTTTCCTCCCTTCCACGTCCACTGTCCTCTGCCCAGCGTCTGTCCCTCAGCCCCCGGGAGCCCGTGCGCCTGCTTCCCTCCCGCTGCGAGGACCAGGCTGGTCTGGATGAGGACCGGAGGCTGTGCAACCACAGGGATGATCCCGGAGCATCATGGAGGCGAGGGCTCTGGGCTCCCAGGGGCTTGAACCCTCATCCTGGCCCCTCCTCTCTCTGTGGGACTGTGGACAAGTGACCCAAGCACTTTCAGCCTCAGTTTCCTCCTCTATCAAAGCGGGGGCACCTACCTCATGGAACGAATGCCGGGATTAAATGGGGCCATACCAGCAGTACTTAGTTCAGCACCTGATACCTGGTACCTAGTACCTAGTACCTACTCAGCGCAACTTCAAGACCACAAACCACACCCATCAGGGGTGTACCTTACCCTTGACATAGTAACAGCCCCCAGCAGTGGTTCTCAACCTTCCTAATGCCGCGACCCTTTAAGACAGCTAGCTCCTCATGTGGTGGTGACCCCCGACCATAAAATTATTTCCGTTGCTATTTCATAACTGTAATTTTGCTACTGTTAATGAACTGTAATGTAAATATCTGATAGGCAGGATGTATTTTCATTGTTACAAATTGAATATAATTAAGGCATAGTGCTTAATCACAAAAAACAATATGTAATTATATAGTGTAAAATATTTCTTTCTAATTACAAATAAATGAAATTTTGTCTTGAATCGTGGTGTAGCATGGGCAACAGTCTTCATATGACAACAGTAAACTACATTGCTACACTTTGCTACACCGAGGAGCAGTCTGTTGGTTCCTAAGACCATGGGAAATAGGTGTTTTCCGATGGTCTTAGGCGACCCCTGTGAAAAGGTCGTTCGACCCCCAAAGGGGTCGCGACCCACAGGTTGAGAACCGCTGGCCCCCAGGAAGCTGACCCAGCCCAGAGTCCCCCCACCCCCTCAGCGCAGGAGCCCAGCACATGGCTTTTCTGGGGGGCGGGAGGGGGGTGGGACTCTGCCAGACCTCGGTGATCTCGTCTTTTCAGCCCGTTTCCCACTCCTTTGATTCCTTTCCTCAGGGCAAATCTGAGCGGGCCCAGCTGCAGGGGGATGGGGGGTGCGCTCCCGGGCAGGACTGTAAGAGAGGATCCGCAGCCCTGCCCATCGGATATCGCCTGTTTCCAATTACCGAGCCCGGGAATTAGATGAGAGCAGACCGAAAAAATGGCCTTCCCGGGAGCCGCCAGGCCGGCGTGGCCTTGCAGCGCTTAAGCTCATTATTATTAATAACCACGTTAGTGATGAACTTTTGACCATGTGCGCGCATCCAGCATCCTGTGCTCATCTTCACGGGGGTGAGGGGCAGAGTGTGTGGCCCCAATGCACTGCCCGGAAACCGGGAGGTTGGAGTTCCGTCCCCCAGTTATGCTGGGAGACTCCGTTCCTCTTGGCGTGCCTCAGTTTCCTCATCTGTAAGAGGGGAGGGCTGGACGCCACGACCTCTGGGGTCCTTTTGACTGCCTTTTGGAATTGAATGCTTTAGAGCAGTGGTTCTCAACCTGTGGGTCGCGATCTCTTTGGGGGTCAAAGGACACTTTCATAGGGGTTGCCTAAGACCATCGGAAAACAGATACTTACATTATGATTCATAATAGTAGCCAAATTACAGTTATGAAGTAGCAATAATTTTATGGTTGGGGGTCACCACAACATGAGGAACTGTATTAAAAGGGTCTCAGCATTAGGAAGGTTGAGAACCACTGCTTTAGAAAAAAAAATTAAACCTCCCGGAGCTAGAGTAAGGAGCTCAGAGGGGCGGGGACCGAGCCATGCCCTTGACCCTTAAAGTTACTTTTGCGGGAGTGGACGTTTGGCCAGGACAGTGGCGGGAGAGGCTGTGAAATGACTTCCGTGGGTTGACGCAGTTTTCCTAAGAATATTTGTTTAGTCCAAGGGTACTCTGCGTTGGATGTAATCGTACCTTCCTAACGTAGTTCTTTTCTTTTCTTTTTTTTTTAAAATATATTTTATTGCTTTTTTACAGAGAGGAAGGGAGAGGGATGGAGAGTTAGAAACATGGATGAGAGAGAGACATCAATCAGCTGCCTCCTGCACACCCCCTACTGGGGATGTACCCCGCAACCAAGGTACATGCCCTCGACCGGAATCGAACCTGAGACCTTTCGGTCCACAGGCTGACGCTCTATCCACTGAGCCAAACCGGTTTTGGCCTAACGTAGTTCTTGACCTTGGCTTTTCCTTAGAGTTGTCAGGGGGAACTTTTCAAAAATCAGATGACCAGACCTCACCTAGCAACAGTTACAACACAATCTGGGGTCTGGGGTAAGGCATCAGCAATTTGCAATTCCAGTGGGTGAGCTAGTGTGAGGATCACCGTGAAGAGCAGCCCGTGTTACATTTTCATGCGGACGGGGTCACTGGGGCGCTGGTTAACACGCAGGTTCTGACCCAGGAGGGCAGCAGTGGGGCCCGCATGTCTGACCAGCTCCCCGACAATGCTGCTGCTGGACCCAGGACCGCACTCCCTGGAGCAGGACCGGGAAGACCTGGAGAGCATCGCGCTAAGTGAAATAGGCCAGTCAGAGAAAGCCAAGTAGCGTGTGATCTCTTATGTGGAATCTAATGAACAAAATAAACGGATGAACAAAATAGATCCAGAGACACGGAAGCATGGAACAGGCTGTGGGATCTCAGAGGGAAGGCGGGGCAGGGTGGGTGAGTGGGAAGAGATTAACTAAACAACTTGTATGCATATATGCCTGACCCATGCACACAGACAATAGAATAGGGTGGTGAAGACCTGGGGTGGAAGTGGGGGTCAGCTAGAAGCAGTCAATGGAGGTAAAAAGGGGACACATGTAATACTTTCAACAGCAAATAGTTAATTTACTTAAAACAAAGATTAGTAAGGCTCAGCCGCTGGCTCTGCTGCAGAAACCACAAATTCCTGGGAAACTCGGGCTGCAGCGTCCATCGGGGACACTTCTCCACTCATTCTCATCAGCAGAAGGAAACGGAAAAGTGTGCTTTCCCCCCATTGGTCTCATAATTTGCCCCCTCTTCAAAGGGATAGTCTTTCAATATTTGTTTTTTTCTTCATTTTTTTAATTAATGTATTACAGGTGTGCATATTTTCCCATTGCCCCCCCACCCTACTCCCATACAGGTGCGCAAACCACCCCCCCCCACCAATGTCTTGCATCCATTGGTTATGCTTGTATGCATGCATTCAAGTCCTTCGGTTGATCTCTTATCTATCCCACCTCTCCCTAACCTTCCTGCTGTAATTTGGCAGTCTGATGCTTTACTGCCTCTGTATCTATCTTTTTGTTCATCAGTTTATAATGTTCTTTATTACCCACAAATGAGTGCGATCATGTGATGCTTCTCCTTCATTGACTGGCTTATTTCACTAAGCATAAGGCTCTCCAGTTCCAACCAGGTTGCTGCAAATGGTAAGAATTCCTTCTTTTTAATGGCAGCATAGAATTCCATTGTGTAGATGTACCACAGTTTTCTGATCCACTCATCTGCTGATGGGCACCTAGGCTGTTTCCAAATTGTGGCTATTGTAAATTGTGCTGCTGTGAACATAGGGGCGCATATATCCTTTCTGATTGGTGTTTCTAGTTTCTTAGGATATATTCCTAGGAGTGGGATTTCTGGGTCAAATGGGAATTCCAGTTTTAGTTTTTTGAGGAAAATCCATACTGTTCTCCACAGTGGCTGCACCAGTCTGCATTCCCACCAACAGTGCACAAGAGTTCCTTTTTCTCCACATCCTCGCCAACACTTGTCGTTTGTTGATTTGTTGATGACTGCCATTCTGACAGGTGTGAGATGGTATTGCATTGTCGTTTCGATTTACATCTCTCAGATAATTAGTGACTTTGAGCATGTTTTCATGTCTCTTGCCTTTCTTCTGTCTTCTTTTGAAAAGGTTCTATTTAGGCCCATTGCCCATTTTTTTCTTGGATCATTTATCTTCCTTTTACTAAGTTGTATAAGTTGGCTGTAGATGTTGGAGATTAAACCTTTATCAGTGATAACATTTAAAAATATGTCCTCCCTTATAGTGGTCTTTCTTGTTGTTTTGTTGATGGTTTCTTTTGCTGTACCAAAGCTTTTTCTTTTGATGTAGTCCCATTTGTTTTTCTCTTTAGCTTCCATTGCCCTAGGGCAGTATCAGTGAAGAAGTTTCTTAGGCATATGTCTGAGATTTTGCTGCCTGTGGATTCCTCTAGTATTTTTATGATTTCTCATCTTATGATTAAGTCCTGTATCAATTTTGAGTTTATTTTTGTGTATGGTATAAGTTGTTGGTCTAGTTTTATTTTTTTTGCATGTATCTGTCCAATTTTCCCAGCACCATTTATTGAAGAGACTGTTTTGACTCCATTGTACGTTCATGCCTCCTTTGTCAAATATCAATGGAGCACAGTGGTTTGGGTCGATATCTGGGTTCTCTATTCTATTCCATTGGTCTATATGTCTGTTCTTGTGGCAGTAGCAGGCTGTTTTGAGATCATTGGCTTTGTAATACAGCTTGAAATCTGGTATTGAGATCCCACCTATTTTATTCTTCTTTCTCAGGATTGCTGTGGCTATTTGGGGTCTTTTTTTTTATTATTCCAGGTGAATTTTTGAAGAATTATTTCAATATTTGTTTTTGAGTGAGGTGACATTGCTTTTGGCAAGGACTTTTAAAAATTGTGACTTGAATGTTCTGACTGACTCAGCAAGTCTGGGACAACTCTTAGGGATGGGCAGCATCAGAAGCTCCCTCAAATGCTGTGGGAACCACTCACCGTGCATCTCACTGGGGCAGCCTTACCGCCAGTCATGGAAGCTGATGTGGTCAGATGACATCCCGCCTCAGGGCAGCCTGGGAAGGGCCTTGGGCTGAACTTGGAGGATGGATGATTCCATCCAAGACTTTGACCTGAGCAAGGAAGCGCCTCAAAGGTGCAAGAACACCCCAAGTTAACCGAGGCATTTAATTTTCTGCTTAAATGGACTTCATTTCTATTGTGTGAAATCAAGATTCCTGATTGGTACCAAGGGTTGATATTTGATTAAGTGAGATAAACCCTGTCATGACTTTAGATTTCCAGCCAACACAGAATAATAACCAATGAATGTTAGTTACATTGATGGAGAAGAGGAAGAAGGAGGCAGGAGAAGAGGAAAAGGAAGAGAAAACAAGTAGGATGCTGGGAGGGACAACACTGAAGGACAATATTGCTTTCAATAGCGGTCAAGAAGAGTCCTCCAAGGACATGCCATCAAAGTTCTGAAAAACAGAAAGGAACCAACCATGTGAAGATCACATTATTAGGTGGAGGAAACAGCATGTGAATGAGCTACGAGAAAGTGACGAGACTAGTATGTTCCAGGAATTGTTGGAAGGTCACTGGGGTGGGATCAAGGTGACTGAGGGGGTCTAGGCATGAGTTGCAGCTTGGAGTAATGGCTGGGGAATTGAACCCACAACCTCTTGGTGTATGGGATGACATTCCAACTAACACCCAGAGGGTGTGAATCATATTTCAATAAAATGGACATATATAAAGAGATAGAGAGAGGAGAGAGAGAGAGAGAGAGAGAGAGAGAGAGAGAGAGAGAGAACTATAGAAATTAATTAAAGAAAAAATCCAGTGTTAGTTATTTCATAAGTAATAATAGTAGAATGTCTCCCCCCCAAGATATTAACATGATCATTAACATGATCTAAACATGTGTTAGATCTCTAATTCTTTTTTTAAAACAGTTTTTAAAAAATACAGTTTTATTTATTTCAGAAAGGAAGTCAGAGGGAGAGGGAGAGAAATATTAATGATGAGAGAGAATCATTAATTTGGCTGCCTACTGCACACCCTCTACTGGGGATCAAGCCTGCAACCTGGCCATGTGCTCTTGACTGGAATTGAACACAGGACTCTTCAATCCTCAGGCCAATTCTCTATCCACTGAGCAAAACCAGTTAGGGCAGGTCTCTAATTCTTTATACTAATTCATGATAATTCTTGTTTTAGAAGAGGAAGTTTTAAAATTCTCAATTTCAAAGATAAATATGTAAATCTTCATCCTGATGGTCTGGTTTCCTGAGGCCTTATTTGCTGTGGGAAGTGGGCGGTGCCCTTTTATTATAAGGAACTGGGAGGCACCTCACAGCTCAAAACTGAAGAGGACAAATGAGACTCTTAAAGTTCAATTTCTCTCCCATTTGAGAATCAAAAATGTTATCATTTAGGAGAGCAATTCAATGTGTAGTGTGGCACTATTTGCCTAGTGTAGTGTGATGACTTCCAAGCGTTCCGCTCTCCCAGGGCCCTGCTGTCATCGGTGTTAGTGCTGGGGCCAGATCTAGAGGCCTCTCTGAGGCCGGTGCAGGGAGACCAGAGGGAGACTCTGACAGAGTCTCAGCATCAAAGTCCTTGGCTAATCACGAGGACAAGATCATCTGCAGTTGGCTATGATCAACTTGATGTTAGGGATGGGTCCCAGCCCACCGTATAGTCTTAGGACCCAGCACAGCCCCTGACATGTGGTAAGCTCTCAATATTACTTTCTTGAATGTTATATGTTAGCTAGATACAGTGATGGAGACACACAGACATAGACCCTTGCAGAAATAGTAGGGAGATGTTGATAAAATCATCACATGCGATGTAGCTATAAACTGTAAAAGGTTTAGGAAAGAAATATGCCAGGCCCTGTGGAATTATTGATGACCATGTGGCCATCTGAACCCCTGTGAACTTGACCTCTGGGACAATGTAGGTCTCTATAAGGGAATATGTTTAGACAGAGGGGGGAGTTCACCTCAGCTGTCACCGGGGCTCAGATGGGCAGGACGGATTTGCTGAGAGGAACGCTGCTTTATCCCAGGCTGCCTCCTGGTTGAAGGAGGGAAGGCCAAACGGACAGGGCCTTCTTGGGAATGATCTTGCAGGTGGACATTGATGTTCTGTGCCATCAACTGGGACCAAAGGCAGTCAAGAAGCAGGAGAGTAACTGATGCTTGAGGAGGGCACTCTGTGCTGCCCCTGTGTGGTGAAAGCAGAGCATGCTCCTGCCCGTGGCCTTTGGGTTTGTGTTCAGGTCTATACTAGTCCTTTTCCATGCTTATTACCATTGTTGTTTTGAAAAGTGCTGGTTGTAAGGAACTCTGACCCCATATCCATCAGCCTACTGAATATGTCTCTGCTCAGAAGCTCCCTAAGGTGTAAATTATTGTTTATTAATGCATCAATGAACAGATGTTTGCCTGACACTGGGAAGTTTAACTTGGATGGAAAATCCTTGGAGAGCTCAAACCAGAACCACAGACCCTGGATCTCTGGGTGTGGGAGGAGCTAGTTGACTGTGTGGTGGTCGGAGTTCAGGGCTCAAGTCCACGCTGCCAGGTTCCCATCAGGGCCATTGCTTTCAGCTGAGGGAGATTCATGGCTGTCCTCCAATCCCTGCCTCTGCAATGGGTCTTTGCTTATCCCTTTAAGGCAGTGGTTCTCAACCTTCCTAAGGCCACGACCCTTGCATACAGTTCCTCATGTGGTGGTGACCCCCAACCATGAAATTTTGCTACTGTTATGCATCCTGATGTAAATATCTGCATTTTCCTATGGTCTTAGGCGATCCCTGTGAAAGGGTCGTTCCACCCCCAAAGGGGTTTCGACCCACAGGTTGAGAACCGCTGCTTTAAGGGGTAGAATGTGTTTTCCTACTCCATGAATATGGGCTAGCCTTTGACCTGCCCCAGTCAAAAGCACATGGGAAGAGTGATGTTGTGTGAATCCCAAGTCTATGACTCCAGAGTTTTATATACTCTGCTCTCCCTGTGAACTCTGCTTCTCAACTATGGATGGGCCAGAGCCAGCCTGCTGGGCCACAGCCAGCCGACATGCAGAAACTGATGCCTAGAAACATCAACCTGCCGTTGATGGCAAAAGCAGAGTAACCTAGTCCTGACTGGTTTGGCTTAGTGGATAGAGCATCAGCCTGCAGATTGAAGGGTCCCAGGTTCGATTTCAGTCAAGGGCATATACCTTAGTTGTAAGCACATTCCTAGTAGGGAGTGTGCAGGAGGCAGCTGATAGATGTTTCTCTCTCATCGATGTTTCTCTCTATATCCATCTCTTTCTCCCTTCCTTTCTGTAAAAAATCCCAGAGATGGGGGGCCCTAGTGCAGTAGGGTGGGGGTTGGGATGTGTCAGATCCAAGCTGTTGGCTCTTGCAGCCCAGACACGCCCTCACTTGCTGTATAGAATTTGAGCTTTCAGCATCAAGCGAAGCTGATGGAATTGGGGGCACGGAAAATGTTGTGAGCGCTGTCTTTGCCTTAGAACAGAGGTTCTCAACCTGTGGGTCGCGACCCCTTTGGGGGTTGAACAACACTCTCACAGGGGTCACCTAAGACCATTGGAAAACACAGATATGATTCATAACAGTTGCAAAATTACAGTGATGAAGTAGCAACAAAAATAATTTTATGGTTGGGGGTCACCACCACATGAGGAATTGTATTAAAGGGTCGCGGCATTAGGAAGGTTGAGAACCACTGCCTCAGAAGGTGATAAGTGTGAAGTAGAGCCAGAGTTTGGAGGGAGAAGAACCAAATGTGCATGTTGGTTGCGTGTCCAGTTTTTGCTCCGTTTTGTTGGATTCTCATGACCTCTACTCCAGAGATGGGCATACCAGTCCCCTTTTGGTTGGAGACAGCAAGGACGTAAAAAAAGCTTTAAAACATGTGTAAAGAGCCTCTGAGCACCTTCTCGGCAGGAAGTGGTACCGTCACCACGCTGTCGCTTGTCGGATGGCCCCGGAAGCTCCAGGCTTTACTCAGCTGCGTGTCTGCATCCTGACTTGACAAACAGTGTCATCCTTATCTTCAGAGGAAGAATGATGCTCTCCAGCTCTGCTTCGCTTCCTCACGCCTCGGTTCTGGAGCCCCAAAGACCCATTTCTGCACCTAATTAGTCATTTCCCAAGCCCTTGAATCATTTTCAGGGAGGCGCTGTACTGACTCATCTGCTTTCCCCGAAGGTGGGTCCGGTTTGTTGGTGAACGCCAAGCGTGTTTGTACATCGATAGGGTGGGGGATTGAAACTTGGGGGTTCGGAGCTTTTAATATAAACATCTTGTCATTAAAAGAGACTATACACGCTCCCAGAGGAAAAAGAAAAGCGTGGCTTATTCCTCTCTAGAGTCCCTAGCATGGTCCTGCGCTTACAGCCCGAGCTCTGTAAATCCAATTTGACAGAAAATAGATGGACTGTAGCGTCTCCGGGGCTGGAATGCACACGGCTCCTAGAGGACTGTGGGCAATGCACAGCAAAGGTCAGTTTCACTTGCTATTGCATGGCCTCTTCTAGGCGAGGTATTTATCTCAGGATGGCATCTTTCCCCCTGGCTGACATCACTAAAGAGCAGTTTACAGAGACTCTGAAACAATGCGGCTTCACTTAGCCGGAGGTCATGAACCTGGGGAGGTGGACTCTCCAGATGCAGCTAAGACACAGGAAGCAAGCAGCAAAAGACCTTTGGAGCAGGTGGAAGGCTTAAGAAAACTCTCGCATTAAATGTCCTCCTATGAGCCCTGGCCGGTGTGGCTCAGTTGGTTAAAACCCATGCACTGGAGGGTTTCAGGTTCGATTCTCAGACAGGGCACATTTCCAGTATAGGTGCATGAGAGAGGACAGATGGTTGCTTCTGAAAAGGTTGCAGAGAGCCCATGATTGGAAGAAATGAATCAACTTCATCTTGGCTTGTCGGTTTTTAAAAAGCAACACTAATACTTCTGGGTGTTGAAATTTGAGTTTTATTTTTTTATGTCTGTCTATATTTTTGAATATATATAATGATCACATTTTATTTCCCAATGAAACAGTTCTATAAATGTACTGTTTGTTGGAAAATAAAGGATGACATGTTTGTTGTCTGGGACATTAATTTAGGCGATTCAGAGCTTCTGAAAATGGCCTGTACATCTTTCTGAAGCACCATGAATCGAACATAATGAGGGGATTGCACAGTTATCGAGGCTTTGTTTAGATTGCCAGAGGAAGATGGTTCTCGTCAATGTGTGTTATTTTGGACTGTCCATAGGAATGTTCTGTGTTAATATTAAGAAGGACCCTAGAAAGGGTCAGTGTCACAGACTCATTCGGTCTTTTCCCTTTCATGAAAATGTGAGATCTCTCTTCTTCTTCAAAGATTGCTCTCCCACCTTGGTGGAAGCTGATGGATTCTAGGAATTCATGGGAGGCCTCTGGGTCCCAGACCCTAAAAGGAGAAATATAACCAAACATTCCTTTAACTTCCTCCTGACAGCTGGACCAGCTCCAGTTCCTCAATCACTGAAGACTCGCCAGAGGGTCATATCCTGCCCAAATGATGGTAAGAATGGGACTGGGAGCTGAGGAAATGGATGGAAGTGCCTTTGTGTGTCCTGTCATCTTTGGCATTTGTTGTAGACACATCCCAAAGAACCGGCCAAGAAGGAGACAGTTATTTGGGGACTGTAGTGTCTATACTCATGCATGAGCACAACTTACTTGAGTTATATTTTTCCTTTCTTTGTACTCGAGCATACATTCTAGGATCCACTGAAAGTAAGCCAATGCGACATGACATGATTAAGTGCTGTGATTGGGGAATGATAAAGGACTATGGGAGCATCTAGGAGGGAAACCTAATCCGGACCGGGAATGGTCAGGGGCCTTCCTTGGGGAACAGATGGCTTGGATGAGGTATGAAAAGGAGCAAGAGTTGGCCAGTTCAGGGAGGTGGGAGAAAGCTGATGGTGATAAATGCAGGGAACTGAGAGTGGTTAGGTAGAATCCAGCTTGGCCACAAGACAATGTCCTAAGCAGCGGATGAGAGATGAGGAGAGGTCAGCTCATGAAGCACGTTTTATACTACGTTCAAGAATTTGGATGTTCCCAAGGCTGGTAGGAGACTGGAGAGGGTGCTAGAAGACTTGCATTTTAGAATGTTCATTCTGATCGCAGGAGGGCATGGAACTGGAAGAGGCAGGGAGGTTCTTAGGGGGCTGGTAATGGGTTGGGAGAGTGATGGTGTGACCTAGGCTTGCAGATGGAGGCTCAAGTCATCCCCACCCTACCCCCCAAAAAAGAGCCAACCGTAAATTATTTGGTTCTTTCTCTCAAGGAATTGCAATTAATTCAAAGAGATCAGATTTATTTTTCAGAAAAATGTGGACAGTAATCAAAGGATCTTTTCTAGACACCACAGGGCAGCCCGGTGATGGTTGGGCAGCTCTAGGTCTCGGGTTGGTGGTAGCTGCAAAAAAATTGTGTCATTTACATACAAAAAGCTGACAGGAAACAGCTGCTAATTTCCCACTGATTCTACTCCCATGAAGGGGTCAGTGTTTACAAGACAATGGATGCTCTGGGGTGACCCTGAGTGAGACCCTGCAATCCATTGGACCTCAAGCATTGTTTCTAGGCTGAGTAATTGAATGTTGATAGACAGGTGGGAATCTTTAGTCATGAGATAAGGGCAATACAAAGCCTATCTAATAAAGAGGGAATATGCTAATTGACTATCACTCAGTAACAAAGATGGCTGCACCCATGGTTGAGGCCAAGTTCCCATAAGGAGGCTTAATGAGCAATCAGCAAGGACCTGAGGCTACACCCTCCTCTGCCCCCATGGTGCTTGACTAGGGACCTCAGGCCACAACCCTGCCCCAGTACCAGGCTAGGGGACCTGACGCTATACCCCCTTACCTGGATGGGCTTGACAAGGGACCTCAGGCTGTGCCCCCCATCCAGTGGGGATCCACAGAGGACCTCAAGGTGCACCCCAAGTGCTGGGTTGGAGTAACTCAGGCCATACCCCCTATCCTGGTACCAGGCCAGAGGGCCTGAGGCTATACCCCCTGCCCAGTGGGGCTTGGCTACGTCTGGATCTAGCCCAATGGGGGAGGGGAGTGGCTGGGTCTGGGTCTCACACGATTTTGAGGCACATGGCATGGGTGGGGACATGACTCTGAGTCCCATGGTGCGCCCCAGATTCTGACAGGAGGAAGGTTTTCATATACATTTTACTAAATTTCTTTCATCTCTGACACTTCTATTATATAGAAAGGAAAAATAGCAATATTAAATTATTTCCTCTAATGCAGTGGTTCTCAACTTTTCTAATGCCGAGACACTTTAATACAGTTCCTCATTTTGTGGTGACCCCCAACCATGAAATTATTTTCGTTGCTACTTCATAACTTAATTTTGCTACTGTTAATGGATCATAATGTAAATATCTGTGTTTCCCAGTAGTCTTAGGTGACCCTGCTAGCAGTTCTCAACCCACAGGTTGAGAACCACTGCTGTAGAGCCTAAGACCATGTGAAAACACAGATATTTACATTACGATTCATTAACAGTAGCAACATTACAGTAATGAAGTAGCAACGAAAATAATTTTATGCTTGGCAGTTACCACAACATGAGGAACTGTATTAAAGGGTCATGGTGTTAGAAAGGTTGAGAACCACTGCTCTAATGACTCCCCTTTTAATGTGCACGAATTTTGTGCATCAGGCCACTAGTTTATTTATAAGAGTCATTAATTCAGAGTAGTTTTCTTTGTGGATTTTCTCAACCCAACAAAGTTAAAAGCATAATTATCAGTAGGTGGGGCTCTGAGGAGTATTTTTCATTAAAAATATCTTCAGGTTAAGAGCCACTGTTTTGAAGGGACAGATGAGACATAGTTTCAGTCCCAATAAGTCACCTGGCCCTGATTGATTAGATCTGGATCCAACCCAAACAGGTGGTTTTAGGTGGAGTACCATGAACAGCAGGAACACGGTGCATGGACAGAGCCCTGCTTCCAGTGTCTTCGTCTGTTGGTTCTTCCTGCCTCTCCTTTCCATTTTACCACCGGCAGGTCCTTTCCTTGCAAAGTGCATGCATTCCTCACAGAGAGCATATGTGACTTCGCCTAATTAGGACTTCAGCGAGAGTTGCAGACACCCGGATACAATTTCACGGCAAGCCTGTGAAATCTCCTGATTTGATTTGATGATGATATTAACAACCGTAACTAATGCCGAAACACTGTGAGTAACAAGAAGCTTGATGTTCAGGGAGCCTTTGAACATAAGCTTTTGACAGGCCTGCCCAGTCAGTCCTGCAGAGGCTGAACATACAGATTAAGTGCAGAAGGAGCCACCCACGTGCAGGGAAGCAAGACAAGGGGGTGAGGGTGGGGGGAAGGGGAGAAGAAAGCTCTGTCTGGAAACAAAACAGCAGGATTTTACACTCCAAGGCAGCGCCTCACAATTATAGCTGACTGTTAGAATCACCTTAGGACTTTTTATTTTTTAAATCCTTATCCAAAGACATGTTTTGAGAGAGAGAGGGAAAGAGAGAGAAAACATTGATCAGTTGCTTTCCATATGCTCTTCGACTGGGGATCAAACACACAACTCAGGTATGTGCCCTGACCAGGAACGGAACTGGCAACTTTCCACACACAGGATGATGCTCAACCCACTGAGCCACTCCGACTAGACACCTGGAAAACTTTTCAAATACAGATGTCCCAGGTTCTATCTAGGTCAGGCCCAATCAAACTCTGGACTGGGGAGAGAGCATCTGAATGTTTTAATGCTCCCTATGCAGGACCCTTAATAGGCATTAGTGTCCTTGTGAGGCTTGTTAAGACACAGATTAAGGGGCCCCACTCAGCCCTGACTGGTTTGGCTTAGTGGACAGAGCGTCAGCCTAAGGACTGAAAGGTCCCACGTTCGATTCCGGTCAAGGCATGTACCTTGGTTGCGGGCACATCCCCAGTAGGAGGTGTGCAGGAGGCAGCTGATCGATGTTTCTCTCTCATGGATGTTTCTAGCTCTCTATTCCTCTCCCTTCCTCTCTTTAAAAAATCAATAAAATATATTTTTTAAAAATTTTAAAGAAAGGGGCCCCACTCATAGAATATTTGACTCAGTGGGTCTGGGTGATGCCTGAGAATTTGCATGTCTGACACGATCCTTGGTGATGCTGTTGCTGAAGTTCTGAAGACCATACTAAGTTGCATCCGCTGCTCTAAGCTCTTAGGGCATTGATGCCAGGTGGTTTGAGCCTAAAACCCCAGCCTGTGAGGGCCTCAAGTCCTTTCTTTCACTGAAAGTGAGGACCAGAAGAAGGTGCCCATGAGCTCTTGTGGCACCCCCTTGAGAAATGTGGGGATTGGGAACCTGGAGAACACAATTCTGGTCCTGTGCTGTCTCTGGCAGTTTGTGTGACCTTTGACTTCTTAATCTGTGAAATGAGGGTGTGAACAGCTAGCACCTCATCAATGCCCATCCCAGGTCTAGTTAGTCACGCTCTTTACCTTCCTTGTTCTTTAAGGAGTGGAGGGTGGAGTTTGCTTTCTCTTATATCACGGCCTGCAAGCTGAGTTCCAGCTCTTCCTTTCCTTGCCTCTGCCTTCCACATCTGGGCTCTCCAGTTCCTCCTTCTTCTGGGGCTGCGGCCTTCTAACAGCCCAGCCCAGGGCGCAGCTCAACTCACAAACCTGTGTGGCCTCCGTCCGCTTCAGAGAAGCTCTTGTGTCTAATCCTGGCATGGGAGGCTCTCTAATTCCAGACTCTTCCGCCCTCTGCCCAGCCTCCTGGAGTTACTAAGCTGCTGGGACCTTACCAATGATGTAACCTAACTCTTTGACTTCTATGGAGCAGTCTGCTTCAGAGCTTGCCTTCCCCTGTGGGCCAAGTTCACTCATCCCGGCACCTTTGCCTCCATCATGCCTGGCCTGGCACACCTTCTCTTCATACCCAAGTTCTTGGAAGTACTGTGGGTTGCCAAGGCTGTTAACGATGACAAGACCAGCCTTCCCTGGCCCAGGCTCCCTCTGCCAGGCTGAACTGCTCCCTCCTTGTCATGCCCCTGGGCTCTGTGACTTTCTAGGAATCTTTATTTCATTTTGCTCTGGCAGATAGGTTTGTAGGGTGGATGACTGTACCATTTTTCTCCGAAACCTGAGTGTCAGCATAGTGCCCTCACCCAAGAAACAGTTGCTGAGTAGAATCTGCAAGGTCTGGTGAGCATTCTCTGTCCAAGCACCCAGCCTGGATGCTGATGCATCATTGGGATGAACTCTCCTAAGAAGGCTAATATTTTTGGCTCATTTTGCCTCGTGCACTCAATATTTTTGAAATCTATCAAACCCTGGAAAGAACAGTGTAGAAATTCGTTGATTTAATTAGCCATCATAGGCGAATAAAATGCATTCTGGTGACACATAGTTTATCTTTTGGAGAGGTGACGGGATGAGGGTGTGGAGCGGGGTGAGAGATGATTTATGCCAGAAGCCTAGATGCTCATGAAGTTGTGTTTTATACACTCAAAGAGGAAACAGGGACGATGCTCAACATATTTTATGCTTGTGTTTCCTGGCATCGAAGCCAGAATTGTGCTGGAAGAAGTTCTATTTGCCTTCAAATTAAGCCAAAGATTCCTGAAACCAGATGCTGGATTTCTGTTGTTTTGGGGTTTTTCAAGGGGGCTGAGGGTAGCAGGCATGTGTCTCAGCCACCAGGGCTGTGCTGAGGGCTCCCTCCTCCCTATGGAGGCCACCCACACTCCTAGTTAGTCCAGACCCCTGCACCTTGGAGTTGGCATTTTGAGCACCTCCATCACTACCAAAGGGAACATCAGAGATACTTGTTCTCGTCTACTGTATGCATCTTCATTACCAAGATGAAACTGAGTACCCGAGTGTGAGAGCATGCATGAATGCCCCTCACATCCATTCCTCTGGCTGCCTCCACAAAGCCTCTCAATCAAACCACCGGTTCCCCAAGGGAATCAGTTTGCAGGGTAGGAGAGAACCTCTGTTTGCTTTCCAGGGGTGCCCGCCTTGCAAAGAGAAGTGGGAACAGATGAGGGGGACAGGTAGGGAGATGAATGACATCATCTGGAGGTCAGTGGGCCTGCAGGTGGGAAGAGAATGAGGCACTAAGTGAGGACACGGGCAGGCCAGAGGCCGAGAGCTGGGAGATGCCAGCATTCCTGTTTTCCATAATTAAAGAGAAAGATCTCCTTTGGAAATAAAATTAGCCAGGACATGAACCTCTTTTGGTCCTGCGAATATTTCCTCCTTCACTATGGTCAAGGACATTCCACATGGCCCCTTTGAGGCTGGAGGGCTGAATGAGACAGAAAAAAGAGTTTTTGATTTATTTTTTCCAAGAAGTAGCTTAACTTTTTTAATTATTCAGGTCTGCTCCACGAAGCCACCTCTACACGGGCTTTATTTCCTTTTATGACACAAACCTACTTCCAACCTCTGCTCCAACAGGGACCCTGAAAGCTGGAACTCGTAAATAGTCACGTGGGAGTCCAATCAGCTCCAATGTGGGCTATGTGTGATTTCAGCCCTGAGCACAGCTATGGAAGAATGAGCTGTTTCCTCCCATAAAAGATGAGGCAAGAGGGTTTATATGTGAGCAAGAGGGATCCCTGTAAGACATTTGGAATTCAAATTCAACTCGTTTTACAAAATAGTGTCCAACACACCCAATTAGGAGCTCAGGGCACTGCAGATTAGCAAAGCCAACCTTTTGGGTGTAAGATTTATAACACAGAGGCAGTCCCATGACCCACTTCTTTCTTCTTTAGTTCTCTACTGGTTTCACGCCCCCCCGCCCCAACCACTTTCATGCATATACACTGCTATTTTTTTCAATATTAGATATTATCTATTGACTTCCTATTAATGAAGATAGCGAATTATTGTCTCACCATGAGATTTCCCCTCTACTT
Organism: Lasiurus cinereus; assembly: GCA_011751065.1. Taxonomy (NCBI): domain Eukaryota; kingdom Metazoa; phylum Chordata; class Mammalia; order Chiroptera; family Vespertilionidae; genus Lasiurus; species Lasiurus cinereus. The sequence goes on from JAAGEH010000038.1 coordinate 9,727,050, forward strand.
TATCTCTCAATAGTTAAAAATTTTTTATTAGATCAATATCCAATGTTCTCTTTATTGTAAATATAGTTCCAATTGATATGTCACACATACACACACACGTATGTACAGATTCCATCATTTTAGAATCTCCTTCACTGTTTTAGTGATTCCCTTTTCCTGTCTTCCATATTGGAAGTTCTAACTGCCATGTTTTGCTATTTGCTAATTGTTTAATCTGGGTGAGAAACATTCTCTTGTTCCTTCCTAATAAAGGGTGTGGGGTAAATGTACTGTTGAAAATATGTGTGACTGAAAATATGAGTGACTGAAAATAGTATATTGTAACCATGACTATCAAGGCTACTCCTCTTAAACCATCTACCTGGACCTCACTTTTTCCTTCTGCATAAAATTTGCCAAGCCTTCAAATCCAAGAAAAACATGGATTTCTTGGTAAATATAAGTGCTGAGATTTAAGCACAGAAAACAAATTGCAAACAATTCAGGATTGTGGTTCTTCCTGAGGATTGGTGGGAAGGTCAGAGGGAGAGAAGCAGACAGATTGGGTTCTACAGAAATTCCGTGGCTTCCTCCAGTCATCTCTTTACTCCAGAAAAACTGTTTTTTTTTCTTATTGTAGAAAATGTCTTGAGTTCCTTCAAAACTTGTAAGGATCGGCCACTGATGTGCTTTCCCAGGAGAGGCATTGCTTATTTATTTACATATTTGTTGCCAATTTTGGCTCCCATGCAGTAATTGAAGCTATCAAAACCCAGGTCTGGCCTCTTAGGCCTCCAGCTCTTGATCCCATGGGTGATGCTCCAGTGCCTGGGATATGTCTGGTGCAAAATTGCCAAGTCTCAGGTTCCAGTTCCCTTGTCTTGCAGAAACAAGAATGACCTAATGCAAGACCTAGAGCTTTGGAGTCAGAGAGCTTGGGGTTCAACTACCAACTGATCTACTTCCTGAGTTGTCATGGAGACAACTAACTTCTCAGATCCTGATTTAACTCATTGGGACAAGAGGCACAATATAATACCTAGCCTGGAGGGGGTGTTCTGAGAATGAGAGACAGATAGGTGGTACTCAACTGTAGCTATGAGGAAGAATCATAGCTAGTTCTGCTATCTGGCCTGGCTTGAGAAGCAGTAATCATCAGGAAATAATTGATTCCTGAGAGGACTCGCCATGACTCAGCGAGCAGAGCTGCCTTTGTGAAAAGCAGCTCGTTTATACGGCACATGTGCAATCCAGGGCATTCACCCAGGCGACCTTTATTTAGGGCATTTCTCCTTCCACAGCAGCTTAATATTTATGGCTTATATTTCTGGATGAAAAGTCCTTTTACTGCATCTCCATTTCAGCTATGAAATTCAGAGTGAATTTCATGTATGGGTATAGCCTGTGTTTTAAGTCAGACTGTCCCAAACAGGTCCTACAAATATGTGGAAAATCAGTCCAGCGATTTTTCATTTCATGAGATAACAGCTATAGATAGAAATCTACTTTTATTCCTCGGGATGGCATAGATTTTAACAATAGCATCCACATCTATCTGTGTCATTCTCGGGACCTAGAGAGCCCTTTAATGTCAGGGAATCCTGTCTTATATACTTTTTAGGTCCCCAGTGTCACCATGGGGGTACCCTGACTTGAATTATTTAGTGCTTTTCAGCAAGACACAGTCAGGGCTATTTAATGCTAGGTATGTACAGATGTCAGAATCTAGCCCTGAACAAGACAGATGTAAACTCACTATCTAATCAGAGATAGACATTAAGCAATTGTACACATAATCAGTTACTGATGTAGAGTGTTGGAAAAGGCCATAGTGCCATGGAAACATAAAATGGATGTCTGCCCATGGCAGGTTGTTTCTGGTTTACGGATTTGGAGGTTGGAAGAGTTGCCAGGTGAGCCTGACCATGATGTGCCCCCTGCTCCGAGTGCATTTATGGGGTCTCTTGTTCCCTGCCTGGTCTGAAGACCAGAATTGCAGCGCATCCACACCCTAGATCAGTGGCCAGCAAACTGTGGCTCACGAGCCACGGTTTGCTGCTCTGTTGACTAATGAGTTTGCCAACCCTTGGATAGGGGCTTAATCATAAGGAACAACAACAGCCTGCAATGATTGGAATCAAGAGTCTAGGTCAGTGGTCAGCAAACTCATCAGTCAACAGAGCGGCAAACTGCTCTCTTCTCCTGTAATATATTTTAAGTGCTTCTCTGGGACTTGGGCTTTCACACTCTGTTGCCTCATTTAGTCCTCACAACAGCCCAGTGTATTTGGTGTAAGCCACATTTCTACCTGAAGGTTGAGAAAAGATTACAGTGTGTCTAGTTTCCCACGGGCAATAATTGGCAGAGCCTGGGAAAGATCTTGTCTTCTGATTCCAAGCCATGTTTCTCTACAGGGGTTTTCTCTTCTTTTAACCGTATTTTTAGTAAGAGAACATTTTTCTCAAGCAAAGCTCAACATATGAAGCTTTCTGAAGAGAGCTGCCTGAGTTGATTGGGGGATGGAGCATCACGTCACCACCTGCTAGTCTCCCCCTCTGTCCCCCAGGCAGCCTCTAAATGGCCTGGGAAGGACCTAAGAATTATGGGAGGCTTGGTTCGAAAACCATTACTCTACATCATATTGAACTTGTCAGCTCACACAACTCTGCAGCTTAGCTACTACTGGATGAGCACAATTAAATGCCAGCAGTTATTAGAGCTCTGTGACTATCAGGGAGACCGCTCTAAGCCCAGGGAATGAGCCATCCCTGCTAAATATTCATGAGCATTAATATTGGCCAAGTCTTCCTAATCTCAGGCTCATTTGAATTTTCACCTGTGGTGCTTTTCTGTAAACAAGGAGATGAAATGGTCAGGGAGAAGGGCTTGGTCTCCAGCAGGCGCACAGTAAATAAGTATTTATTGATTGGATTTCCTAGGTTAGCATTGAAGGAGGAAATGTTTGAGGGCCTATAATGCAGACCATGCTCCTCCCCCTGGGGCTAGCAAAATTGTAGACTATTTGGCCTTTACGATCGACTCGCAGACAGAACATACATAGGTGCTGAAACAATTAGCCCTACACTGTAAGTTGGCAAGTTATTGAGTGCTTAATCATGTACAGTGGTACCTCGAGATACGAGTTTAATTCATTCCGTAACCTTGAGGCGTGGGAAACTATGAGATGCTCCAGTCGCAGTAAACTGGTGGGTCGTGTGCAACCGGCCGATCCTCGTGATTGCTTGTATCTCAAATGTTGCTCGTATTTCAAAGCAAAAATCGCTCGCTAGACGGCTCATATCTCAAAAGTCTCGTATGTTAGGGCACTCGTATCTCGAGGTACCATTGTATTGTAGCTGCTGATGCTATAAAAGGACAGAGAAGAAACAGATTAAAAAGAGGGAAATGAGGGAATAAAGGTTAACAGTAGGGCCAAGTGGTCCTTTTGCTGGGTCTTGATAAATTGGTAGGAATTCGAGGGAAGGAAAGGGCATTTAAGACAGGGCAGCTTTAGCAGGAAAGACACAGAGGTAGGAACTGGCCCCGTGGTGCAGAGAAGAAAGGAAAGGGATTTGAGTGATTGGAGAACATCCTGGGGTAATGGGAAATGACATGGGGGCTCTGTTGGGGGATTTGTAATAAGATAGACCCCTTAATGCAGGACACAGTCACAGGAACACAAAAGAACAAATGGCCCCAGCTCCTGCGAGTATTTCTAGTGGTTAGGATGGAACCGAGGTATATAAAAAGGAGCTGGTGCTTGATTTTTGTGCACTACAGGGAGCCAATGTAGGCTCTTGTGAGAGGGAGTCATATTTTGGAAACATCGCTCTTCCAGCACGCTTTTGAAAGATCTGCTGCCTCCCCTTTACACATATTACAGTTCTGAGTCTTCCGATGCTTGCAAGTTCCCAGTGATGACTCAACTTGTGGTTTGTTTTCTATAATTCTTGATAATTGCTTCTAGTTTGAGTTCCAAATAAACTGTAGATGTTAATCAATCCAAATGTTCTTGTGAACAATAATTTGGTAAATAGATACAGTTAATGAAGTGCTAACGATGAAACATGAAGAGTTTCATTTAGGTAAACTATGAGACAATGTATTGTCCCTCTGACAATATTCCTGCATTGGCATTTTTGCAAACACAGACAGTACATTCAATAGGTCAGACTGTTAGATCACACAAGTACCAAGCCCAACCTCTGTAACACTGATGTCATTTCTGTGCTTTTTAAAAAAGATACAATTTTTATTGTTGACTAGAGGCCCAATGCACGAATTTGTGCATGGATGGGGTCCAGCCAGCCCAGCCCTGATCAAGACAGATGGGCGCTGAGCCTGTCGGGGGGAGGAGGAGGCAGTGGGAGATTGGCCAGCTGGACTGCCCTGATGGGGGCCCAATCAGGGCCAGCCTGGCTGCGAGGTGGGTAGGTGAAGGGATCATGGTGGGGTTGGCCGGCAAGCCCCAACCCTGATCAAGCAGTGGGCATCTTAGCAACCAGTTGTTCCAGTGTTCTGGTGGCTGGCTTTATATATATTTGTAATACATTTTCCATTTTATTTGTGTATTGATTTCTTTGAGTTAATAACTAAAGTATTGCCTCCCTTTTAAAATTTATTTTATGACCTGAATACCGGGTCTCCACAAATCAGAGGGAAGACAAGATTGGGTCCCTCAGATTAAAATACAGAGAGCGATTGGAAACTAAATAGTGATTTGGTGTCTCAGAGTTAGCCAATCAGTGTGCTTAAACGATGATGATATATACACACCATTTATTAATGAATGAAAACATTTTACATTATTTATTAAATCTTTAAAATACTCTATTCATATATGTCTTTTTGTTACCTCTATTTTCTAGGAGTTGCACCTAGGGATTGGAAATTAAACAACTCATTATATAGAAGAGGGAATAGGGGAGCTAGGAATATGAATCTACATCTTCCTGATCAACTCCTGCTGTTTTAACCACCTTATCAGCTTCCTTCTCCATTATGATAATGAAGATGGAGATTATAATTTTTGCAGCAGACATGTTAGTTGCCTACTCATCAGCTAATCTTGCTTTCTCTATTACCAATAGACTTCTTTTGAGTAGGTAATCTACCCAAATAAAAGACTTACCCAGACTCCCTAGCACCTAAGGGTTGCCATGTGATATAATTCTGACCAATGAGAGATGAGCTGAAGGTTCTTGCTGATTCCCAGAATAGGAACAGATCCTTCACGTACCTCCCTTATTTGGGTTCCTGTTTTGAATGTGGATGCAATGACTTGAACTATAGCAGCTATCTTACAACCACATGGTCAAAAGCCAGATGCTAAGGTAGTAGAGCAGGAATATAGAGATAAATGAGTCTTTGATGACTCTCTTGAGCAACTGCATGGGTCTTGACCTGCTTACATCCTACTTATTGTGTGATAAAAACAAATACTTTACTATTTAACCTACTTCTGTTACTTTGGCTTAATGCAATGCTAACCAATAAGATCATTATGCCTTTATAGTCCTTGACATACATCAGGTTTTTCCATTGTGATATCTATTGACATTTTGGGGCTGAATAATTCTTTGTGGTTGGGGCTGTTTTGTGCATTGCAGAAGGTTAGCAGTATTCCTGACCTCTCCACCCACCAGTTGTGACAACTGAAAATGTCTCTGGACATTGCTCAATGTCCCCTGAGGGACAAAATAGCCAAGTTGAGAATCGTTGTTATACATCATCCTATTTGACCTTGTCAATGCTTTTTGGACATAAGTAGAAGTGTTTAATTGATTTAAAGATGAGGAAACGAGGGTCTAGGACATTGTGACCTGTGGATTGGATCCCAGGACTTTGGCTCCAGGTTCAGTGAACTTTCCATTGCAGTGCTCCAGTTATTTGTTTTGTTGAAGGCCACTGATCTTATTATCTGAATGGTCTTTAGATGCTGCCTGATTGTTGTGAAGAAGTATCACAGCTGGAGAAGGCAGAGTATTCCATGAACAGAAGACAACAGGTAGAATTTTGCCCCTTGTCCTCTTGAACAGAATGTGTTACTTAGTGTTTCAAAAGGGAATCCACAAATCAGGGCTTCCTAAGGGTGCCGACACCATTGTGCTGGCTGCAGTTGAATTGCCTTCTCTCATTTTCCAAAAAATAACTGGTAGAAGCAAACAAATTCCAAAAGGTTCCCTAGTTTTTTGTTTGTTTGTTTTTTTTAATGCATTAGTGATACCTTGTTTTAGTCAAATTTTCAGGAAGTTCAATAAAGTTGAAAAGATTTTATGGGATTTGATTCTTTCTTCTTCCTCCTTCACGTACAATGAAAACAATCTGTAGCAAACACAAGCTACATACATATTCAGGCTCCTCTTAGCATCAGAAGCCTCATCTGGCTTCTCTAATATTTCTAGGTTTCTCAACTGGGATTGCCCACTGGGGTGTGATCACAGTAGTATCATTATGAGTTCCAGTTCTGGACCTATTGGCAAAGAAAACAAACAAACCAACCCACACAGACTCTCTAAGTCCATTAATAACTGCCAGGACATCTGTTCTTTAGTGGAAATATGGAACAGGAAGTGCCTCTTGAGGGAAGAGGGTATCTTCAAGAGAACAGTGCTTTTATTGACCCACCGAAGCCTTGACCTTTGGTTTCTCTTTCTCCTCTTCTTCTTCTTTTTTTAATGCTTTCAGACTAAAAGCTGTTTTATTTTTAAGAACATCTCTGTTTGGTGTCTTCAGAGAATCCCTGTGAAGTCTGCTAGACTTGCTAATAGCTACCAAGGCTGAATCATGTTACCTTACTACCAACCTCTGTCAACATTGCCTGAGCTTATTTTGAGAAGTTGTTGGGTTGTTTATGAATAAATTGTGAAGTATTGTTTTTAAAAAGTTGTTCGCCATGCCATTTTGACACTAAAGTAGAGAAATGAGCACTCCCCATAAGTACGTTATATGTAAATAAAAAAATCATTGGTAGCTTTGCCTCATTTTTCTTACTTAATTTTAATAGATTTTTATTTTACTATGTTGTATGTTCCCTTAAATTATTTTTCTTTTTTGAATAAGGACATAATTAAATAAAGAGCAAATTTATAAACCCAGTTTTGTGAACTAGGAACCCATCACATCAATAGGGAATCAAAAAACGATTTAAGGACACAGCTATGGATCTAGTGTAACTTGTTTGCAGACAGGTAAACAGAGAAGATGAAAAAAAAAGCAAAATGAAGCATCACTATGAATATGCTTTATAATTGAAAGACAATTCATTCCATGGAGTTTGGTGTTCATATATCAAACTGATCCATGCCTACTATGCTATAGGCTTGGTATTAGACCTGGGTATTTCAACTTAAATACAAAAATTATTTTTGTGAAGAAATTTAGTCTGATGGGGGAGTCAAATGAAAAAATAGCTAATTATTTAGCACTATAATATAAAACTATATAGAGTGTAATAGGAATGGTCTTGAAAAAGTGATATGAAAATGACAGCCATTATGGCATTCTTATGCATTTTCATTTTCATTATGAGGAACTCTGATCTTTTCTACTCATGGTTCTACTGGAAGGGGTTTCTGCTTCCTTCCAAATGACAGAAAAGTGCTGAAGGGGGCATGTTCTTTATTCCCCATTCATTTCCTGAAGAGAAAATGAGTCTCCAGCTGATTATAGAGAAAAAAATTTCCCTCAGAGTTCATAGTTCCTGCACTGAGCAGGTAACAATATCCATCTCTAATTCTCTCCAGTTCTCATTCTTTTGCTTTCTGTGTTTTAGAAAAAGGCTGATATTGCCTTTGACATAAACTCAGAGTATATTTGCAGAGTTTGCCATAGTCAGATCTCTACCTAGATTTAGGGAGGGGCATTAGTAAGAATCACCCTTTGGCCTTGGGTCCAAGTAACATTCTGCAATGCCTCTTTTCTAGGGGACCCTATTTATTAGATGATGGTTAACAAAGCTGAGCCACTGATATCCATTTGGCTTTGGATATTTATCTCTACTGGTTAGAACTCATAAGCTAAGAGAAAGGAGTTATTAGCACCCTTTTATTAAAAAATATCAATTGATAATCATAGCTACCTTATGAGAAGATTCTATGAGGATTATTTTTCTTGTGGTACATGTGAATAAGTAGGCAGAGATTGGGGTTATGAGGAATAATAGATGGCTAGCACCACAGACATGGGTTCAAATCCTGATGCCGCCACATGGGAGTGGACTGACCTGGGAATAAATTTCTTCTTTTTATTTTTTAAATATATTTTATTGATTTTTTACAGAGAGGAATGGAGAGGGATAGAGAGTTAGAAACATCAATGAATGAGAAATATCGATCAGCTGCCTCTTGCACACCCCCTACTGGGGATGTGCCTGCAACCAAGGTACATGTCCTTGACTGGAATCAAACCTGGGACCCTTAAGTCCACAGGCCGACGCTCTATCCACTGAGCCAAACCTGTTAGGGCTAAATTTCTTATTTTGATGAGCCTCAGTTTCCTGCTCTATAAAACAGGGGTAGAATCACCACCTTTGTAAGTTGTTCTGAAAATTAGACATTGTGTCTATAGGAGACTAAGCACAATGCCTGATGCATAGCAGGTACTCAATGGGTATTTGACCTGAGATGATGTTCAGTCATGAAGTCAAAGCAGAGAATTGGGGGATCCAGGAAAGCTGAGACCAAGAGCTAACAGAATTAGGAAATGCGAGGCCACCTGAAGGAATTTTAAAAAATGGAGTGCAGATATCTAGGGCAACCTTATAGGGGTGCCAGCATTACCTAATATAGGAATGATTTCACATACAGAAGCTAAAATAAGATGAGTATTGTAAGTATTAGACTATGTTAAACTCGTTGAGGGACATCTACCTTCTCCAGAACAATTTTATTTATTTATTTTTTTTGTGATGGGAACCATTAGTTGGGAGTGAATTGTGTGGTACAGATACAATGTGCTCTAGGAGGGAAGGAACCAACCTGTCTTTTATTTTTTTGGTGGCATCTTCATTGCCTAGACCAGAACTACGTATTTCTTATTGCTTAGTCAATAGTTTGTGAACCTACGAATAAATGAGCTTAGAGGTAGGAGAATGCCATGGGCTTGAAGCAATGGAGAAGACTTCTTATGAGAGGTGACCCTTGAGAAACACCTGGAAGCATGAGTAGACCTCTGTAGGGAAGAGGAAGTGAACACTTTGGAAGGGTTAACAACTTTGTAAAATATTATGTTGAATACTAAAGGACTAGAAGAGCAGGTTATTCACATGGATAATCTTACGCATTACTATGAATTATAACGTGATGTATTCAGCCAGGCATTTATATCACGATGACAGAAGCAGCTGATGGCTCTGCAGTTTGTTGATTGGCCATATAAAGTCAGGTTTTACATTTGGGTTTTTCCAGCTTGCTGGGGATAATCTTTCTTTAAAGCAAGCTACAGTATTTAGAATTACTTCATTCTTCCTGGGAAAGGTTGGTGGGTGCAGGTGGGAGGAAAAATGACAGAATAAAAGACAAGCGTGGATGCATACAACCCCCTTTACAAATGCATCCAAGTCATCACGGAGCAGTCATGACACTCTCCATTAATTTAATTAAATTAATTTTTTTCTTACACCACTTTCAGCGTACAAAGCGCTTTGCAGTGAGAGGCAAAATGGGATAATGAGATAATGTTTTATGGAACCATGGAGCAGCAAGTTTCCTATCATTAGCAAGACAGAAGAATATATTAAAAATGGCATGGATAGAAGAAAACTCCAAAATAGCAACCAGAGAAGAAAGGACAGAAGTGATATGTGGCTCACAAAGCTTTTAACCCTTACTGTAAGAAAGTAACTCAATCTGTTGGCAGGACTCAGAATGAGCTTAGGGCAAGTGGGCTTGGGGGCTGAGCACTTGCCCTTTCTATGGCAGTTAGTCCAAAGAAACCGTACTCATCACTCCTGGCTTCTCATTCATGGGATAGTCTGGTAGAGTAGAAAGATTATAATATTTGAAGTCAGTGAAATCTTTCTGCTTTGGCCACTGCGTGACTCAGTTTTGTCATTCATAAAATGGGTGATAGCCCTATTTCATAGGGTTTTATGCAAATTAGGATTGCAAATTGCTTTAGCTTATGGGTCAGTACATAGTAGATGCTCAACAAGTATCAATTTCATCTCTGTTTTTGTTGATAACAATAATACTAGGTCAAACTGTCACATGATTTGGGTAGTCCATGTAGCAGCTGTGTGTGTGTGTGTGTGTGTGTGTGTGTGTGTGTGTGTGTGTGTTTGGGGGGGGTTACAAGTGGAGATTGTTCACCAGATGATATATATTGTCAATCCAACACCTATTGTCCCCATGTTTCATGCTGTCAGAGCTCCGGTTTTGTTCCACCCTTCATCAGGTGACTTGGATAAATTTGGATAGGCCTAAGCCAATAATAATGGTCCTATTTTCTTGATAATTATTGGTGTAGGTGCTGGTCAATGAGACAAAAGGAAAATTTTGCTGGGAAACTCTTGGGAAAATTTATTTGCTCTTTAAAAGAGACATGTGCAGAAATCCCAAGATGCATGGAACTGCAGCAGCCATCTTGGACCAGGAGTAAAATTAGTCCCAACACTTTTCTTAGGAGAACCTGCTATAAGAAGAGATGAGAAATCTGGCTGTTGCATTGTGGTGTTATTTGCAAAATTAACCAACTCTGTGATGGACTTACCACTAGACATTCATTGGGAGTTAATCCATCTCTGTCATGTTAGTGATGTTCATGTGGGTTGTCTGTTATTTGCACCTAAAGGCATCCTATCTGATGCAAGAGGTTGAGAGGTGGGGACCTAGTGTTTAAACTTGAGTTTTTCTTTTTAAGGATAGAGGAAGACTCTTATGTTCTTACTAGTGATATTTGAAGTGCAATGAAGAAATAGGTGTCCATGTCAACTTGTCCCAAGTCACTGTCTGGGGAAACATTTCAAAACCCAATTCATCCTGCTTATTCACAGAAAAATTGGGCTGGGTCCAGTGGAGTCATGGAACTCTTCAGCCTAGAGAAGAGAAAGGGAAGCTATAAACTCATTCTAGATGCTACATTCTATATGTTCATTCTTCTATATGCTGCACAGATCTTTTAACCTCCACACGGGAGTCTAAAAGGTTGTGTTATCATCATTTAAAGATGGGGAAATTGAGGCTCAGAAAGGTTAAACAGTTTGCCAAGATCTGTCTGCTATTTAGTGGGGAAACCAGTAGAAAAAAGCTAGAAACCAGGTGAAAGAGATGAAAGTCCAAAGAAATCAAGGGACTTATATACAAGCAAGTTAATTGCCAAGACTGGTCTAGAATCCAAGTTTCTTGATGTCTTGAATTTCTTAAATTACTCTCCCTAACCACCATTTTCTGATGTGAGCAATGAGTAGATTATCAGAGATTTACCTATTGCATTTATTTATGTAGTCAAAGAGTTTTGTGTACCTATTAAATGCCCAGCACTGTGCTAGGTATTGGGTATACAGTGGTGGCCAAAAAGGAGTGGGGGAGGGGGGGGAGAAGGAAAAGGGGGTTCCTGCTGATCATTTCCTTTCTTGTAGCCACTCCTCTGGGTATGTCACAAATGGGACTGACATGGTTGGTGAGTGGCCCAAAGAGGCCAGAGTCTGCTTTGCAGAGGGTGCAGAAAGACCAGGATGTAGCAGAAAAACCAGGGCCTAGGGCCTGGGGCCTGTGAGAAACTCCCTAGTGGGCAAGAGCAATGTCTTGGGACCTCAAAACATGCTGCCTCTCTGAGGGCCAACACTCCTGTTTCAGGGCAGAGTGGGGATGGGCAAGGGCTGAGGAATTAGAAGACTCTGTTTCCCAGAAGTCTGCTGGGCAGGCCTGCTTTAGCCTGACTCCTCCAGAAAGCATTGAGGTGTGCCCTGTGTTTATTCAGCTTTGTGTCTCAGTTAGTGGGAAGCTTCTGGAAGGTGGCAACTACTTTTCTTCTTTCACTGTGAGTGTGCTTTGGTGATGCTCTCAGGCCTGGGCATCTGCCAAGGTCAGCCACAGAGAGTCTGAGAAAGAAGCCGTGCTGTGCAAGTGAAGGCTGGACAATGGGTTCCCTGGAGGAGAAACAGTCCTGGTTCGTTGTATTTGCTGCTTTCTTTGTAAATATCCCCCTACCTTCACCCTCATGGCTGACTTGAAGCTAGTCATGGGATGTCAACCAATTCTTGAAATTCATAAAAATTTAACCAGTAATTCTTGGGAGCTAGTATGAGATGCTATAGGACACACAGGCTCTAGCCCAACCCTGCAAATAGGCATGCTGAACCACCCATCAAGTGGCCAGCTCCCTAATTTACCTGGAGAGCTGCATGGTAGAGTCTGAGGACCCCAAGTGATTTCCAGGTTGTGGGACCAGAATCAGCAGGTCCTGAAATGACTTTCTCTACCTTTGAAATATAGGCTGATTTCTAGTCATTTCCCCTCTTCCTACACTCCCCCTCGCTCGTTTTTCCCCCTCCCATCTTACCTCTGATTAAAAGAAATGTAAGGAAGAATCGAGAACTAACATCTTGTGTTCTTTTCAAACAAGAGATACTTTTCAGATATGTTATTCCCATAAGGCACCAAGTTAGGAAGTAGAGGGGGTTTTTATTTGTCCTGCCAGGGAAAACAAACACCTGATGGGCTTTGCCTAATGGTGCAAACCCATGCCTTCTGATGCACATGCAGGATATAGTATTGTTGACCAACTCTACTTAAATAAAATACATATAAAAAGATGTACAATGTCACATGCCAGGATCTCGGGGCTGTTGATGAACATCTCGTTATTTCCAACAGATGCCCATGCTTAAAGCTGCTCCTGTCTTCAGAATGATTAAGAATTTTATTTGTTTAGCCTGTAAAGTAGAGCTGAGGATATCATAGACTTGAGATGTGAATCTTATTAATGAAACAGCATTTAGAAATGAGTGTCGCCGTTTTTGCTATTACATTGTCTGTAGATTAGTTATAATGTTCTGAGGACCCTGTCTGATCAGAAGCTTATTCTAAGTAGTAAAGCTCATTTAAGAAAAGAATGCAATTATTGGTTGCTATCTTAAGAGGACAGTTACAGGGCAGATTAAAAAATGAATATTTTTTAAAAAGCAATTAAATGGACAGGAGACGAATTCTGAAGATAGAAGGAGGCAAAGAAAAAATGATGAACTGAAATTGAATGGGATTTGAAAATTAAATTGCAAGTGGATGTATCATTGTTGGGTGCAGGGAAGGGGAGACCCCAGTGATGAGGTATTATAGAGTTGAACTTCTGAGGTTTTGAGGCCATGCATTGAATATGGGTGTCTATTCTTTTTGTCTTTTAAACAATTTTTATTTTTATTGATTTCAGAGAGGAAAGGAGAAGGAGGGAAAGACAGAAATATTAAAGATGAGAATCATTGATTTGCTGCCTCCTGCACACTACTTACTGGGGGGTGAAGCCTGCAACCTGGGCATGCATCTTGACTTGGGATGGAACAGTGACCTCCTGGTTCATACGTGCATGCTCAACCACTGAGCCACACGGCTGGGCTATTCTTTTGGTCTTGTCTCAATAAACCGGAAGCATTTATTGGAAATCAGAACAGCGAAAGGTGAGAAGATGCCTCCTTACTTCATTGATGTTGGAAATCTTTGAGGATACCCACACTTGCTTAAAAGATGTTAGCAAACACACACACACACACACACACACACACACACACACACACACACCATCTTGGGGAGAAAGGCAAAGCAAGCTGCTTTTCAAAATGAACAGGGAAGAGGGGAGAAGACAGGTAAGAAAGAAGACAGGTGGGGAAATACTCATCTCTGGGACAAGGCTCTCCAGTAGGGATAATATAGAGACCCCAGGTCTGAAGTCAGACATACCTGGATGTCAATCCTGTTCCCATCTTAACTGTGATTGCAGGCACCTAGGCTGTTTCCAAATCTTAGCTATTGTAAGCCGTGCTGCTATGAACATAGGGGTGCATATATCCTTTCTGATTGGTATTTCTAGTTTTTTAGGATATATTCCTAGAAGTGGGATTACTGAGTCAAATGGGAGTTCCATTTTTAGTTTTTTGAGGAAACTCATACTGTTCTCCACAGTGGCTGCACCAGTCTGCATTCCCACCAGTAGTGCACAAGGGTTCCTTTTTCTCCGCATCCTCACCAAACACTTGTCGTTTGTGATTTGTTGATGATTGCCATTCTGACAGGTGTGAGATGGTATCACATTGTCGTTTTGATTTGCATCTCTTGGATAATTAGTGACTTTGAACATGTTTTCATGTGTCTCTTGGTCTTCCTTCTGTCTTTAGAAAAGATTCTATTTAGGTCCATTGCCCATTTTTTTAATCTTCCTTTTATTAAGTTGTATAAGTTATCTGTAGATGTTGGAGATTAAACCTTTATCAGTGATAACATTTGCAAATATGTTCTCCCCTACAGTGGGCTTTCTTGTTGTTTTGTTGATGGTTTCTTTTGCTGTGCAAAAAGCTTTTTATTTTGATGTAGTCCCATTTGTTTATTTTCTGTTTAGTTGCCATTGCCCTAGGGCAGTATCAGTGAAGAAGTTCATTCAGCATATGTCTGAGATTTTGCTGCCTGTGGATTCTTCTAGTAGTTTTATGATTTCTCATCTTATGTTTAAGTCCTGTATCATTTTGAGTTTATTTTTGTGTATGGTGTAAGTTGGTGGTCTATTTTAATTTTTGCATGTATCTGTCCAATTTTCCCAGCATCATTTATTGAAGAGACTGTCTTGACTCCATGGCTATATTCATGCCTCCTTTGTCAAATATTAATTGAGCGTAGTGGTTTGGGTCAATATCTGGATTCTCTATTCTATTCGTTTGGCCTATATGTCTGTTCTTGTGCCAGTACCAGGCTGTTTTGAGAACAGTGGCTTTGAAATACAGCTTAAAATCTGATATTGATATCCCACCTACTTTATTCTTCTTTCTCAGGATTTCTATGGCTATTCGAGATCTTTTTTTTTTTGTTCCAGATGAATCTTTGGAGAGTTCTTTCTAGGTCTGTAAAATATGCTGTTGGTATTTTAATGGGGAGTGCATTGAATCTATAGATTGCTTTTAATGATGTTGATTCTCCCAATACAAGAGCATGGTATGCTCTTCCATCTATTTACATCTTTCTCTCTTTTTTCAGTGTCCTGTAGTTTTCCGTGTATAGGTCTTTTACCTCCTTAGTTAAGTTTATTCCTAGATATCCTTTTTTTTTTTTTGGTGTGATGATAAATGGGATTGCTTTTTTAGTCTCTCTTTCTGTAAGTTCACTATTGGTGTAAGAAATGCCATAGAATTTTTTTTGTGTCCTGATACATTGCTGAATTCATTTATTAAGTCTATTAGTTTTCTGATGGAGTCTTTTGGTTTTTTTATGTACAGTATCATGTCATCTGCAAATAAGGACAGCTTTACTTCTTTTTTTCCAATTTGGGTGCCTTTTATTTCTTCTTCTTGTCTAATTGCAATAGCTAATACTCTCAGTACAATGTTGAATAGGAGTGGTGAGAGTGGGCATCCCTGTCTTGTTCCTGTTCTTAGGGGAAATGATTTTAATTTTTGCTCATTGAGTATGATGTTAGCTGTGGGTTTCTCATATATGGCTTTTATGGTGTTGAAGTATGATCCTTCTATTCCTACTTTGTTGAGAGTTTTTTTATCAAGAAAGGGTATTGGATTTTGTCAAATGCTTTTTCTGCATCAATTGATATGACTATGTGATTTTTATCTCGCAATTTGTTTATGTGATGTATCATGTTTATTGATTTGCAGATATTGTACCATCCTTGCATTCCTGGGATAAATACTACTTGGTCATGGTGTATGATCTTTCCAATTTAATGCTGGATCTGATTTGCTAGAATTTTGTTGAGGATTTTGGCATCTATGTTCATGAGGGATATTGGCCTGTAATTCTCTTTCATTGTGTTGTCTTTATCTGGTTTTGATATTAGAGTGATGCTGGCTTCATAGAAGGAGCTGGGAAGTGTTTCTTCTTCTTGAATTTTTAGAATAGTCTGAGGAGGATGGTTTTAATTCTTCCTTGAATGTTTGGTAAAACTCGCCTGTGAAGCTGTCTGGTCCTGGCTTTTGTTTGCTGGAAGCTTTCTGATGACTGTTTCAATTTCTTCCATAGTTATTGGCCTATTAAGATGTAGATTCTTCCTGATTGAGTTTAGAAAGGTTATATTTTGTAGGAATATGTCCATTTCCTCCAGGTTGTCCAGTTTATTGGAATAGAGTTGTTCATAGTATTTTTTAACAATCCTTTGTATTTCGGTGGAGTCTGTTGTTATTTCACCTCTTTCATTTCTGATTTTGCTTATTTGGATCCTCTCTCTTTGCTTCTCAGTGAGCCTAGCTAGAGGTTCATCAATCTTGTTTAGCTTTTCAAAGAACCAGTTCTTGGTTTTGTTGATCTTTTGTATTATTTCTTTGGTCTCTATGTCATTATCTCTGCTCTGATCTTTACTATTTCCTTCCTTCAGCTTACACTGGGCTTTTCTTGTTGCTCTCTTTCTAAGTTTTTGAGTTGTAGGGTTAGGTAACTTACTACCACTGTTTCTTGTTTTTTTGCAGTAGGTTTGTAGAGCTATGAACTCCCCTCTCAAGATTGCTTTCACTGTGTCTTATAGATTTTTGGATTGTTGTGTTTTCATTGTCATTGGTTGCCATGATGTTTTTTTATTTCTTCCTGATCTCTCTGGTTGCCCAGTCATTGTTTAATAGCATGGTTTATAATCTCCATGTGTTTGATTTCTTTTGATTGTTTTTATGGTAGTTGACTTCCAGTTTTATGCCACTGTGATCTGAGAAGATGCTTGATATGATTTCTATCTTCTTGAATTTGAAGAGACTTTGCCAACATATGGTCTATCTTTGAAGATGATCCATGTGTATTTGAGAAGAATGTATATTCTGTGGTTTTGGGGTGAAATGTTCTGAAGATGTCAATAATTCCATCTGGTCTAGTGAGTCATTTAGGATTGATGTTTCTTTGCTGATTTTTTGTTTAGAGGATTTGTCCAATACTGATAGTGGGGTATTAAAGTCTCCTACTATGATTATATTGCTGTCAATCTCTCCCTCGATATCCTTCAGAGTTTTTTTTTATGTATTTGGGTGCTCCTGTATTGGGTGCGTATATGTTTACCGGAGTTATTTCTTCTTGTTGGATTGCTCTCTTTAGTATTATAAAGTGGCTTCTTTATCCCAGGTGAAATCTTTCTGTGGTGGAGTGTAGAGTTCCTCTGAATCCAAGTGTTTGCGCCAATTGGGGACCAGTATTCTGGGGTTCGCAGCTGTTTGGTGGGTGCCATAGTTGTAGATTTTCAGGTTTCTGTTAACATCCACTTTCCCCTTCAAGATGGCGTGATCTCCATTTCCATTCTGGTGGCTCTGGGAGGGAACCCAGCAGTGGGGGCTGCCCAGTCAGGAAAGCCCCATCCAGCAGTCCCCCGCCTTCTCCTTGAGTATAGCTGTCCCTTAACTCACCAACAAAAACTCCCCGTGCAACCCTCAGCTATTCTTTCTGTTTGCTACGGGACAAAGCTTGGGACATATCCATCTATTCCACTGCCTTTTTTTTTTTTTGCCTAATTTTACTTTTTGATAGAGTTACTGTTTTATTATTTTTATCTATAAATGTGGTACTGATTGATTTCAGGATTTTTAAAAAATCAGCAAACACAAAGGAGCCCAAAGAAGAAACTATAGAATACCCATAATTTTTCTACCCTGATGAAAACAGTATAGTGCTTGTCAAACTTTTTATTCTTATGGAATGAATTTATCCCTTTAGAAATGAGTCCCACCTCTTATTATAAGCATTGTTTTCAATGTAAGCATCATGCTTTAAGTGAAATTACTTAATGCCCCCCATGTCCAGGTCCTGAGTAAAGCTGGCTGTATGTGGGGACACCAGGGCTGGTGCTGTGGCTTCCTCTCCCAGGAGATGCATCAATGTGTGCTCTGGTTGGGGTATATTTTTCCAGATCATTTCTTCATTCTTGGTGCTTATGCACACTGCAGTTCTGGCAGCTGTTTGCTCTGGATGGTTAAAATCATGGATAGTTAAAAATTTAATGTCTTGCCTATCTATTGTTGCTTATAATGAATTTATACTGCGTTAAAGCAACTGTTTGTTTTTATTATAAACTTTACAGGCAATACATTAAACCAGCTTGTGAACTGCATGCTTTTTATACTAGAAATGCAGTATTTGTGTATGTATAATGTAGTGTAGCTATATATAGAGGATGCAGAGAAGGAAGACAGTTTCATTTAAAACAATACGTTTTTATTGATTTCAAAGAAGAAGGGAGAGGGAGAGAGAGATAGAAACATCAATGATGAGAGAAAGTCATTGATTTGCTGCCTCCTATACACCCCACACTGGGGATTGAGTCCACAATCTGGACATTTGTCCTGACCAGGAATTGAACCATGTCCTCCTGGTTCATAGGTTGATGCTTACCCACTTAGCTACGCTGGTAGGGTAATATGCCTCTTTCAGATTTATCTGAGATCCTAGCCACTTTGTATCATTTTTTTTTTTTAGTTCTTGTTCCACCTATTTCTTATTCGTTTCAGGCTCGGGAAACCAATCTGTGTCTTCAATTTGATTAGCATAGATTTGTAGGCTTGGTAGGATTGTGTTCTTGAATTCATTTAATTGGCCTAATCCATTCAAACAGAGTCACCGAACACCAGCCAAAATGAGTCCCAAGATAATGGCAATAGCTTGCTTTCTGGAAGGAAGATTGATTGAATGCGGTGAATTGATGTTTGTGAGTCATCAGTTAATTTCCTTTTATGTCCCACATGTTAATTACCAGAGGAAACAATTTCATACCTAACTGAAAAGGATGAAACAAGATGTTTATTCTCATGTCAAATTACTTGGAACGAGAAAGTCTGGAAAGCCACAGATGGGCACTGCCCTCGAGTGGTCCAAGTGCAGTAACTTGAATGTTTCCATTTAGCAATGAGGCGGATGTATATCTGCTGAGTATCTCTGGGAGGAGGATATTGATGTTCCAAGGCTAAGGTTTGGTCATGTGATATAGACATTTCCAAGGCAACAACGAGAGCAGTCACAGCTGCTGTGTTACATGGTTGACCTGAAACATTAGATTGATTCTCAAACTTGATGACCTCCGATGCTAACTTAATTATGTTCACTATAAAGCTACTTAAATACGTGTGAAAACAAAACTTTGTATAAACCCTTTTATAGTTCCTTAGAAAGCTATAGTACACATTAAAGGATTGATTTCATTGCAGTTGAATTTTATTGAGTTTGATAGTTTTATTTGTATTTAATATGATGGGTGATGTTGGCTAGTTGAAACTGAGTCATCACCCTCTACATGAATTTGGCTTCTCCATGCCTTGGCTTTGATTTTTTTACACCATGTCACAAACATTTCCTCATTCATTCATCAGTTTTTGTTTTCATTTTTTAACCTTTAAAGTATATATTGGGCAGCTCTAGGATACAATTATTTGTATTTTATATTGCTTGCATGTAATAGAAGCAATACTCAAACTCAAAATTAAAACTTGCAAATTTCCACAAAGATTTATGTGAAGTGTCTCACCCAAAGTTTGGAAAATTTCAGATTCTTGGAGAACTTGTATTTTATAGTGGTATTTGAAATTAAGCCTTGCTAGGGCCTCTTGACCCTTCACAAATGCTAGTAACCCAGCTAGGTACAATCTTAGCTTAGAGAACTGCCCCTTCCTAACAGGGGTAAGGACAGAACATGAGAGAGCCAAGGATGGAAAGGAGGAGGGTAGTGGACTAGAAAGAAAGGATGCCATCTCTATATGCCCTTCCCCTTCAAGGTATGAATCATGCCATGACTATAACTTTGATCCTGTCAGTACAACTAACTGTCCAATATGGGACAGAAGGTTTTCTAGGTCAAGGTAAATATGTAACAACCTGCGTCTAAGTCCTAGCTCTTCTGCTTGTGGCTGAGAGATCTTTGGCAAAGTTTTGAAAGCACAGGTGTGGCTGCTGGTCCTAAATACAGTGGGTTAAACAAGGTGAGTATTACAATTGTCTCTCATGTGATGGTATGGGGGAAGGGGTCCAGGTATGGTGGCTTGGCAACACTGGAAAATGAGCTTCTTCCATCTTGTTCCTCTGTCAACTTTGCCTGCATTTCCATGACCAAATGACCAGCTATTGAGTTTACATTGCTGCCTCAGGTGGAGGGAAAGGGGAGGAAAAGGGCACATGTCCTTTATTTTATTCCTTGGAAGTCACACCCATCACCTCTGCTCACACATCACCATCTAGACTCTACTCACATGGTCCTAGGCACTGCAATGAAGATGGTGTACCCATCCAGACAAATATTCCTAGAGACGAAGAAAACAAAAAGTGTGTGTGTGTGTGTGTGTGTGTGTGTGTGTTTTGGATGGAGGGATGGGAGACCTTCTAGCAGTCTCTACCCCTGCTCCCTAATCCCAGCTTCCCCATCTTTGAAATAGGGATCATGTTAGTCTATGCCAGAGGGTCGCGATTGTTAGTATTAAATTGTAGTCTCCATGAAGACTTCTGGGCATAGCACCTGACTTTTAGCAAATGCTGAGTAAGATCAGCTGCTGGCCACAGGTTGGGCAACATCAGCCATAGCAGTGACTTTCCATCACATCAAATAATGCAAAGTGCTGTCCACATTCAAATTATGATGATAAAAGTCATGGCTGGCAGAAATGCTACTCTGAAGCTATGCCGTTCAGAATGCTCTCTGGTCAACCCCCAGCTGTCACAGGCAGCACTGCAAAGAGGTTCATGCATGACTCAGCAGCCTGTCCCTGCCCCTTAGAGCTGTCATTTGGGGTGAGTTATTTTTTTTTTTTGCTCTACACCTCAGTTGCCTGATCTATAAAATGAAAACAGCAGCAGCATCTGCTTCATAGGGTTGTTCTAATAATTAAACGGACTGCTATTTGCAACATTCTTATTATAGCATGGAACACAGAGAAATTGCTATGTAAGTTAGTGTATATCACATAAAGAAAACGATTGCAAGTCTATTCTTTAGTCCTGACATTATGAATGAGGTCCATCTAACAGGAGGCTGAGAGGAAGCTCTGTTAAGAGAGGAATTTATCTTTCATTTTGCTAGAAGCCCAAGGCCTGGATGAATGCCTGACCCTTGGTGAGTACTTAGTGGCTAACCAGATCCTGGAGGCTTGTTCCTAAGGGAAATAACGTATGTCAAAACTGACCTGATAGCCTAGTTGCTTAAGGTGTCATCTGGCAGTAAGGAGAGAATTTGCCAGAAGAAGAACAAGTCATGATCTTCTGGGAGATCCTGGATGCCAAACCTCTGGGTATGGAGCCGTGGAAAGAATACTGATGCTGGGGTGCACAGCCTGCATCCAAGACTTGGCTCTGCCCTCTCTATTTGTAGAACCTTTCAGGGAGGGGGAGTATCCAAATCTTAGTTTATTCATCTGTAGAATGGGAATCATATTTAGCTTGTTGGGAGTTTTGAGAAATATGTGTGTCAATTCATTCAAAACATGAAAACG
This sequence comes from Lasiurus cinereus, assembly GCA_011751065.1. NCBI lineage: Eukaryota > Metazoa > Chordata > Mammalia > Chiroptera > Vespertilionidae > Lasiurus > Lasiurus cinereus. The sequence goes on from JAAGEH010000038.1 coordinate 9,748,615, forward strand.
CAACTCATCTATTGTGAAAGGGCCTGGCGAGATGTGGGGGCCTCCTCATGGCAGGAAATATGATCTACAAATGAAAAATCCCATGAGGCTGCCTTTGAAAGCAGAGAAATGCATAGAGTTGGGCATTTTACAAGGGAGACCTACAATCCTGTCACCTGTTTCCAGTGTGATAAGATGTGAAATCACATTTTTAGGCACAGTACCTGCTTTAGCTGGAAATGTTTTTTTTCCCCCCAACACAGAAAGCCTCTGCGCAATTCTGAGAAGCCTGGCAGAGCCTTTTAGAAGAGATTGCAATGTGATTGCTGCAGATATCAGAGGGTGGGGTAGCTGCGCCCTTCTTGTGTGGCAGCAGATTTGATTTCAGGCTCTGGAGGCAGCTAAAGGAACCCTGGGAAACATGCATGAAAAATCTGAGCAGAGATGGAAATGACAAAATGCTGTGGGGTCGAGGTCAGGTTCACTTCCAAGATAGGGGTCCTGTTTCTCTCTATAAAGGGCTCTTTGGGCTCAGCATTTGTCCACAGTGGGCCTCTGTTGGTCAAGGTCTACAAACCAGTCTGTGCATTTAACTCATGATAAGTAAGATTGACTTTCATGCGAGTGACTTCTGGTCTTGCCATCTAAATATTATAAGAGTAGCTCTCTGAAATTGTGTGTGTGTATGTACATTGGGTGATAGATGGGAGCGCTTCTAGCAGTCTCTGCTCTGGAAATTCTTATGTCAGTTCCAACTTGGCCGGAGAGGTATTTGGTGTTGGAAAGGATCAGTTGAGAAGGGGACATACTTTGGGGAAAGCCTAGCCTTGAACCATCTAGAACAGTGGTTCTCAACCTTCCTAATGCCGCGACCCTTTAATACAGCTCCTCATGTGGTAGTGACCCCCAACCATAAAATTATTTCCGTTGCTACTTCATCACTGTAATTTTGCTACTGTTATGAACTGTAATGTAAATATCTGATACACAGGATGTATTTTCATTGTTACAAACTGAACATAATTAAAGCATAGTGATTAATCACAAAAACAATATGTAATTATATATTGTGAAATATTTATTTCTAATTATAAATAAATGAAATTTTGTCTTGAATGTGGTGTAGCATGGGTAACAGTCTTAATATGACAACAGTAAACTACATTGCTACACTTTGCTACACTTAGGTTCCTAGGACCATAGGAAATATGTGTTTTCTGATGGTCTTAGGCGACCTCTGTGAAAGGGTCGTTCAACCCCCAACGAGGTCGCGACCCACAGGTTGAGAACCACTGATCTAGAATGTACTATGCAGCAGCTGGTGACTTCATTGGCAGCAGGATAAGCACCATGCCCAATAAACCATTGACAGCCATGGTGAAAAGTAAAAACACTGCACACACACAAAATGACCTTGAAGGAAAGAAAGGTCCTTAAATCTGGGACACGGGGAGGGGACACACTAATGTCAGCTGGAACAGTGGAAACTATTCAGACACTTCTGTTGACATAATGTGTGTTACAGAATTATGTAAAGGATAGACATCATTCATCCATTCACTCATAAACATTTACTGAGTACCTTCCAAGTGTCATAAACTATGCCAAGGCCTAGGATCTCAAAGATGTATTTTACAAATAGTCACTGCTACTGGAAAATCTAGCTTGAAAGGAGACAGATGTGCAAACAAATATTTGTCATAAAATAATGGGGGTATGTATGTAACAGAGAGAAGGAGTAAGTCTTCTCAGAAAAGGGGAGGGAGTTTGAAAAAAGGCTCCCAGAGGCGGGAGGAACAAAATGATAGGAACACACACATATAAACACTTAATTCTACCTGTAGCTGTAGGAGGCAATCATCTGGGCTCTAGAATTCTCCTAATTCTGGGGGTAAATAACCACGAGACACTTAAGAAACGCTTCTGGTAATGATGGAAATAAGTCACTGAAATGGGAAGGGTTTATTTATTCTAAGGAAAACAATGAAGACACCCTGCTTTCCTGTGGAAAGTTTGGGAGATGGGATAGATAAGATGAAAAAGATGGAAGGCAGTGGAAACAGAGAAACTAATATGCTTATGAAAAAGGAAGTGTAAAGAGGCATTGCTAGAGAAATGGAGATTTTTAATCCCTTTAGTCTTTCCTAACCTCCCTCTTTGATGGCAGTTGTGAGCTTGGAGTGCTCTCTCTGGTCCAGTTTCCTGCTTGCAATCCCCTGAGCTCTGGTTTCAACCTTTGTAACGGACAGATATGCATCCAGAGGACAGTTCGCCTCAGCGGCAGGTACTTCTGCAGGGACATGCAAGCCAGAATGACGTTAGGGTACAGATGTGGGCGGCAGGGGGGGAAGCATGGGGTTGCAAGAATGCAGAGCTCAGGCTCCCTCGCTGGCCTCCCTTTCCCAGAGGAGGCCCCCTAAGCAGGCACAGCAGAGAGAGAGAGGATCCTCTGCAGCGCGGTAAAGGGCATCTCTGTCCATCTCCATTGTCAGTCACGCATTTTGTCAGGATCCATTTGGGCAGATGCCTTTCTCACAGGTCTGCTGTGAGCATTCCTAAGTTAATATATGAAAAGCATGTAGGAAAGTGCCCCCTGGCACATAGAAAATGATAGTAAGTGTCACCGTTATCTCAGAAGTTGAGGAATCTCATATATGTATTACAAAACCTTAAGAACTTCAAAAGGGTTCGTATTGGAAATGCAAAACTGGGTACCAAAGGGCAGGGGTGTATGCACACTCGTGCATTTGTGTTGGGAATACTTGATCCAAGGATTTAATGCCTCCTTTCTTTGAGAATTTTCTAGACAAATTACTAAGTAATTATAACAGAACTTGGCTTGAACTCTACTTCCTGATCACGAGAAGTTTCATCTGGGGGCACAGAAGTTTCAATATTTGGCTTGTGAACATTGAGATCATGGTCCTAAGACGTTTCACTGGGATGAACTTTAGGTGTCTCCCATCAACTCCCAGCTTTTATTGGTGAGAAAACAAACTCAGAAAGCAAGGCTCACCCTGAACCCGTGGCCTGAAAGAGGCAGAGGCAGACTACAGATTCTATGACTGTGACCGGAAGTGGGAAGAGGAGGACTATGAGTTCTCTTCAAGCCTTACCCATTCTACAGGCAACAGATAACCCTTTGAATCATGTCAGGAGAAGGACTGGCCGAGCACATAGCAGCTCAGAGTGGGGGGTAAGAAGACAATGGACAGAGAGGAACAAACATGAATTTGCTCCTGAGTCTTCTTTTGCTTCCATTGTCTTGCCTTTGTCCTGAATGTCATCTCTGCTGACCACGTACCTGGAGAGCTCAGGCTGGTGCCATTGGTCAGAGTGATGCACACACGTCCAGTAGTCCTGGCTGTCCTGCATTTCACTTAGGGACAAACTAGTGGGCTGGTGTGTGTGTGTGTGTGTGTGTGTGTGTGTGTGTGTGTGTGTGTGTGTATGAGAGAGGGGGGTGGGAGATGCGCTGAGAAGTCTCAGATGGGCTTGGGAGAAAATTTTTGGAACCATAAGAGCTATTCTCATGGTTCTACTTCTTATTAGCACTTTTTCTTGACCTGATTCCCTGTATCAAGCTATATCTCTATCTCTATCTCTATCTCTATCTCTATCTCTATCTCTGTCTCTATATCTCTATCTGTATGTATATCTCTATCTCTATCTATATTTATATCTATATCTATTCAAATATAATAGTACTCTTAAACTTTTATATAGGGTGTCCTAAAAGTATAAATTCTTCCTTATATCAGCTAGGGCAGAACATCTTGGGAACCTGGTCCCCATAGAGGAGCAAGATGGCCTCCCATTTCAGAGCTGAGGCAGTGGGGGGAGCATTTGTGAACAATGGGTATAGTACGGTGGGAACATCACTATGCAGTGAAGTGGTTAGACTCAGACATGATCAGCTCAAGAGAACATTTTCATAAGAACAACGAGGGAGCAAAACAGAGACGGGAGGTGTGGACAAAGGAGCAGGGATGGCATGACCCTGAGGAAATGCGGCTGGGAATTCACAGAAAGGGGTGCTATTGCTTTTTGGACTCTCGTGCTCAGGAAGTAGAGTTCAAGCCAAGTTCAGTGTGATCGTTGAGAGACAAGGAGCTGCAGTTGATATCTGGGTTACATAAATAATTCAAGTATGAACTGTTTAGGAATCCACGTCCTGAGAACTTATGAGGTCATCCTGTCTTTTGACATTTAAAAACAAAGGAAAAAAGGCTTGCCCTCCCACTCTCATGTGGTGAAAGTCCAGGTTCAATCTTAATATTTTTATGAACACCAGGCGGCTTACGGTTTCGTTCTCATTTCTCTTTCCAATTTATAATTGTCACTGAATAATTTTTGATCTTTACCTGGGTTCACCTCATTCGACTTTTATTTATGTTTTCCCTATGTTCACCTACATGGGCCACAAACCCTTTTAAAAATTTCGCTAAATCATCCCCAACTGAAGAGAGCAGATACAGTAGACTTTTACTGAGGAGGAGTGAGCACACAGCCCTGACAGAAAACTTGAATAATTTATTAGGTTTTTCTGGTCTGTACATTTCCCTTAGAACTTTCCCACTGCCAGTAACATCTCACAGGCTGTCTTTCCTGCTCAAGTTCTAGTCTCCCTCAGTTTTGCTGGGCCCTTCTTCCTTTTCTTGAGGAACAATTCATGTCAGTTTCTACCAGGATACTTTCTGCTTTCTTTTGGAATGTTAAATGAACTTCAGTCTGCTGATCTAACTACTTTTTATCTCCTTTATCTTACATATCATGCTTCGAACCCATCTTTTCACATCCAGACTGGCCCTGCAAGATGGTTTTCACCTTGGCCAGGTAGAGCATCGGTTAGAGCATTGTCCTGATACATCAATGTTGCCTCAATCAGAGCACATACAGAAATTAACCAGTGAATGCATAAATAAATGGGACAACAAATCAATGTTTCTCTCTAAAATCAATATAAAAAATGTTTTCCTAAATAATACTTTCTGTCTAAAAGAAATTTTACCACTAACTTTTAAGATAACATGTTCCCAAATAATATATTAAAGAATTCTAATGTCTTAATTTAAAGAGGAAGACGGGAAGGGATGAATATTGAAGACATTAGAACCTAATCCTGGGCCAGTGTTTTTATGCATCATTTCATTTAATGCTTACATAGTCCTATGGGAGAAGGAGTCACCACACTTTACAGATGAAGACAGTGAGAGTCAGGAATGGAAGGATGCTTTAGATGACATTAGATGGTGTATGATGGACCTCAGTCTACACCAGAATCTTTATACTTCAGATGTATACTGTTTCCATCATTCATCTTGCCTTTGAAGAGAGGGGATGATCATGAAAAGCTCATGTGTCTACACACACTTTCCTTCCATGATTGACCACTCTTCTCCCACAGTCCAGCCTTTCCCTAAATCCTGTCTAGAGACTCTTGGAATAGAATCCACAGACCTCCTCACCCTCATCTACTCCCCATTCATTCTGTACTTCTGGCCAATTTCTACCAGGATACTTTCTCCTTTCTTCTCGAATGTTAAATGAGCTTGACTCTGCTGATCTTCCTACTGGGGAGTTTGTCTTCTGTTCACAATGCTTTAGATCAGGGATGGTCATGGCTCCTGGGGAGGGTGGGAATGCTGTGGTCTCTGGTTTCAGGAATCTCTGTGAGATTCTCTTGTGCCAGTGCCTGGTAATGGGTGTGTGGTTAAGAACCTGGGTGGGGAGTCAGAGAGATATGGGTCACTTCTAACCAGTTGTATGACCTTAGGCAAATTAAACAATTTGCTTTAGTTTTTTTCTTCTTTAAATTTGGGGACAATGAGAGCATCCAGCTCAAAATGTTGCTATGGAGTTTAATGCTATGATATAGCACAGGGCTGAGAAATAGTAAGAACTCATGAATGGTAGCAATTGGTGTGGTTATTGACATGGAGGTCTTACTATCACACTCCTCCTCAAGCCCTTCATAGGCACCCCTGCTGGCCAGCCTGGACTCTTTGGCCTGACACTCAAGTCCCCCATCATCTATAATTTAGCCTCATGTGTTGTGTTTATTAATGGTGACCTGGATGCAGCTCCTGGTTTTTAGCCACCTCTTCCAAGAGGGAGTCGAACCATGCTTTCAGGCCTGGTTCATTCATTTTCGACCCACTGTCTCTGCCTTGAGAAGTGAGTCCCTACCCTAGACTTTATTTGGTCTTATAGTCTTTACAAAGGATCACTTTTTATATTTCTATTTATGTAAAAGGCATAAAATTCTATATTTAGCAGTCACTTAAAAAATCTTCATTGAAAAGTAAAAAGAAAAAATTAGAATTACTCTAGAAGATTCAGGGCTGTGTACTTTCAAAGGCTCAATTGTGAGTATGTTGCTAGAAAATGAAGGGTGTTTTCTGACTCTGGTTTAGAGTGCTTTGTCATGTTCATGCTCTTACTGGAGTTCCTTGCTATGTACTTATTGCTCTAGGGCAGTGTCGGCAAACTCATTAGTCCACAGAGCCAAATATCAACAGTACAATGATTGAAATTTCTTTTGAGAGCCAATTTTTTTAAACTTAAACTTCTTGTAATTCCACTTCTTCAAAATAGACTCACCCAGGCCATGGTATTTTGTAGAAGAGCCACACTCAACGGGCCAAAGAACCACAGTTATCTGGCCATGGCTCTAGGGGGCAAATAGCAATTTAAAACCCTGACAATATAACCTTATTTCCTGTTTGCCTGAGGGTGTTTGAACTCAACATTACAGTGAATCAACAGTTTAAAAGAGAAGTCAGGAACTTTATACTCAAGAGTCAAAGACAATGGAGATTTTCTTCTTGTTCGTTGGTAGAGAGAGCCTCCTTGGAGAACTCAAAGCTAATGTGGAAAAGAAAAGGCCCTGTGTGCCTTCGCCAGCTTCTTTGCCCATCAACTTAGATAAGGTTTTGTTTTGAGATGTATAAAGGCCTGTTTTGGGTTCAAGAATGAGAGAACGCCTGGTTTCCTCTCATCTCAGGCCAGCTTCTGTAGAGTAAGTCATTGGCCCAATGTTTCCGATGAGCTGTGATAGATGGTCCCCTTGGAAAGTTAAAGCTTGGCCCAAGTTAGCAGAGACCCTTGATTTTCTGACTTTGACACTGTCTGCTAAGTTTGTCTTCTGTTCACAAAGCTTCAGATCAGGGATGGTCATGGCTCCCGGGGAGGGTGGGAATGCTGTGGTCTCTCGTTTCAGGAACCTCTGTGAGATTCTCTGTCAAAAGGAAGTTTCCCTTAGTTCTGCCACTTCCTTGCCTGGTAGCAAAGCCATGCTGTGTTGTGAAGGAGCTGGTTCTTTCCACAATGGTTTCATTCATACTTACACATCCTCCCAATTTTGGATGGTTCCAGCAACTTTTCCCTGCATTGCCTGCCCATTCATCTATTGGTTGGAAACCTGCCCTCTTATCCTAAACATGGAGCATGAAGTTTCTTAGAAAACGTCACCTTAAGGTTTTAGATGATCTGGATTTTACAATAGTAATGTGGCACCATGTTAATTAGACCTTAAATACTAATGGGCACTGTGCTTAGTATTTCATATTCATGAACTTGTTTACATCCTATGAGATAGATAGTTATGATCCCTGTTTTATATGTTGAAAACAAAGCTGAAGCAGCAGAGTTAAGGCCCCAGACCTCAGAAATACTGAGGCCAGAATTCAAGTTCTGCTAGATACCCAAATCATGCTCTTAGCCTTCTCTCTCTGTCTCCCACTTTGTTAAACAAAAATCTTCATTTCACCACTGCCTGGCTGTTGGCAGTGTGTTTATTAAAAACAAAGCCCTAGATCTTATTTCAGCTCCTCCAACATGACTTCCCTTGAGCATTTTGTTTTGAGGCTAAAAAATCTGAACACAAGCATCTCAATTAAAGTGCCTTTGAAAAGATTTATTAGCAGATTGCTTTCATCTTGACCATAACTAATCCTAGAAAAGGAAAAACAAGACAAGTGGCCAGAAGTACTCTTTGAAACACTGCATTTGGTGGAACTGGCACAGAGTAGCTTTTAAGAATACATTCAGTTCTCACAAGCCTGCCTGGGGTCGAAGTGAAGCAGAATTTGCAGCCCCATAAAGAAGATGTCTATAAATGAATCATACCCTGCGAGGAGATGGGGGAAAGTGCCCGAAGAAAATCACCACATTCTGTAGTCAAGTTTCTAGAAATATAGGTAAGCAACTGATGTGGAACCTGAGGCGGTGGTCACACATTCGAAGCCTCCTTCGTCCTTCCTCCTCCCTCCCATCCTTCCTTTCCTTCCTGACTCAGACATGTATTGAGCTCATTCTACATGCTAATCACTAGGTGCTAAAGGTTCAAAGGTGAACGCACAGAATCCCTGTCCACCTGAAGTTTATTGCAAGTGAGAGAGACAATGACAAATCAATCAATACATACATATTAGGTCAGGTAGTGATAATAACTGTGATGAAAAAGTAACCCACGATTAAGTGGCTGGAGAGTGATGGCCTTTTACATAGCTAGAATAGGCGAGGAAGGCTTCTCTGATGAGGTAATATTTGAACAGACACCTGAGAGAGTTAAGGGATTGAGCCACCTGTATTTGTGAATAAATAATACCCCCGCCCCCAAAGGGACACAGCAAGTGCAAAAGCTCTGACGCAGGAGCATGCTTGTCATTTCATGGACCTGTAGAGATCAGTGCAGCCAGAGTAGGGTGAGTGATGAGAAGAGTAGAGGAAACAAGGCTGTGGAGAGGACCAGAGTGAAATCAGGGCCAAGCAAAGAAGTTTGCTCTTCATTTTAAGTATCAGGGAGGCCACTGGAAGGTTTGAAGTGAGGGTGACATCATCTGACTTGTTTTTTTCACAGACACAGTTGGGAGAGTAGAGACAATGTGGAAGCAGGGAGACCAGAAATTGCTGCTGTCGTTTTGGCAAGAAGAAGGGGGACTCGGGACCTTGCCCACAACTGGGACGCTGCCATGTTAGTGGAGTGGTACTGACCCATTCTGTGTGCTAAGGATTTTGCCTCTTATGAGCTCCTTTTAACCTCTCAGCCAGCTGCACCCTCTCAAAAGATGGCTGCCAGAAACTCTTTCCCCCTCTCACACATATGTGGCTCTTATTCCTGCTCTTGAACATAATATGGCCTTGTGACTTGCTTTGGCTAAGAGAATGTGGCAGAACAATGCTGTGCCATTTCCAGGCCTTTTCCTGTAAGAAGCTGTCAGTGTCCATGTTCTCTCTGGGGAAGCCAGTCACCATGTCAAGAAGCTCAGGCTGTGCCCAGCTGGCATGGCTCAGGGGTTGAGTGTTGACCTATGAACCCAGAGGTCATGGTTTGATTCCTGGTCAGGGAACATGCCTGGGTTGCAGCTTGATCCTTACTTAGTAGGGGCTGTGTAGGAGGCAGCTGATCAATGATTCTCTTTCATCACTGATATTTCTATCTCTCTCCCTCTCCCTTCCTCTCAATAAAAATATATAAAATAAAATGAAAAAGCTCAGGCAGGATAAATGAGTGACAAGATACCAATGGAGAGAGAGACTGGCCACATGGAGGGACACTAGGCTAGAGGTGATATGTCCCACACCCACCTTCCAGTCGAGCTGGCAGCTCAATGCAGCTAAGTGATCTCAGCTGAGGCCACCTGGAGGAGAAGAACTGCCAGTTTGAGCCCAGACTAAATTTCTGACTCGTAGAATTGTGAAAAATAATTTATATTATTTTAAGCCATTCTGCTTTTGGTTTTATTAAGTAGCAATAAATATCCAAGTTGTTAATATCATTATCCCTATCCTATAAATCAGAGGTGGACAAACTGTAGCCTTTGGGCTAACTCCAGTCTGCCATCTTGTTTTGTAAAATAAAGTTTTCTTGAAATATAGTCCAGGGTATTTATTTACATATTGTCTACGGCAGCTTTCATGCTACATGGCAACAGGGACCAGGTGGCCAGCCAACACCTGGTGATAGGCCCTGACTTCCCGTTTTAGACCACATTTACTTACAACTGTGACTCCTTCCCCTGTCCCTTTGTGATATGCATGCATCTTCTACAACACAGGAGTGTCTTTCTCAAGGATCTGGAAGCCATTTCTTATCACTAAAATCATGAGGGAGGATTGGGCCTCTGTCTCAGCCTCTGTGGGAGGACATAACCCTAAGATAATTGCCAGCTAGCAGACACAACTGGCCTAACAGCATGCATGCTGACCAGCTTTTTGTAATTCTTTGGTTTTCTGACTCTATTGAGCCCCTACAAGCTGCCTCTCCCTACTCCCTCATTCTCTCTTTAAAATACCCAGTTGCCTCTGTGCAAATCAGAATGGAACTCATCTCTTTCCCCTCTTTATTAGCTACTAAATGAGATCTGTTTTCATGGCTTTGAATAATGTCTGGCTTTGTTTACCCTTAAGAGCGAGCTTACTAAGGTAGATGATAGCTCCAGCAGATGAGCGGACATTTGGTCCTGTCTGAAATGTCAACTGAGACATTTGGTCCATGTCAAAAGGTCTCTGATAGCTGGTCCTTCCAAAATGTCCAGAGAGACATTTGGTCCATGCCAAAAAGTTCTTGATATTTGGTCCCGTCAAAACATCTGCAGTGACATTTGGTTCATAGTCAATGTAAGACCTGCTCTTGCACATGATTCGAACCCTGAGCCATCTATCTAACCTTGTGCTCCATTACAAGCTAGTCTACCAAGGCAAGGAGAGTTATTATTGACAATACAGTCACAATACCAGTACTGATCCAATAAAACATGATAGTATTTTTCTGTATTCTGCAAACAAAAAATAGCAATAAACATCAAGGCTCTTTAACACCAGGAACATTTTCTAAGCATGGACAGTTTGACCAGAACCAAATATCAAGGACCTTTTGGCGTGCCACATAACTTGTTGGGTGTTTTAGACAGGACCAAATGTCCTGTAAGTCTTTGCGAACATAAGTGAGTTTCCTCTGTCCGGAGTGATGCCCTAGGGCAGTGGTTGGCAAACTCATTAGTCAACAGAGCCAAATATCAACAATACAATGATTAAAATTTCTTTTGAGAGCCAAATTTTTAACCTTAAACTTCTTCTAACGCCACTTCTTCAAAATAGACTGGTCCAGGCCGTGGTATTTTGTGGAAGAGCCACATTCAAGGGGCCAAAGAGCCGCATGTGCAGTTTGCTGCTGTAGAGCTGTGGGTCTTTAAACATAGTCTCCAGCATTACCAGGAGAGCTTGTTAGAAATGTAAGCTCCTGACCCATGGAATCAAACACTCTGGGACTTGGACCCCACAACCTGTGGTTTCTCTACTTCTCCAGTGATTCTGACGCTCACTAAGGTTTGAGACATAGTTGTGGGGCATGTCAGGGATTTCAAAGGCAGCTCTGAAGGCAAAATCATGCCTCCTGTTTTCAGGGATTCACCAATGACATTGGGTCTAAGAGGCAAGGATTCTATTGTCAGGCCAGTCTCACTATCCCCCTCAACTACCAGACACTCAGCCAGGGCAGCACCACTGTCCCCCCACCCTGGTCCCAGGAGTCACCATATACATGCTTCTCAGAGCCCAAGGTCCCCAAAGCAAAGCATGAGCTTCCCTGCTTTAGTCCTATTTCCCAGGGAATTGCTAATCTTCTTTGGCTATATCTCCCAAAGAACTTACTAAATAGTAGTCAGTCTTACAGATAGAAACAATTAGACATGAAAGAATACATATTGCATGAGTTTACTTATATCAAGTTCAAGATCAGGCAAAACTGTCAAAATGGAAACTAGTGATAGCTTCTGAGAAATAGGTCTAGATGGGGAAGTGGCATCATGGAACCTTCTGGAAATGGCACCATGTGATTAAAAGTGTGGATATCTAGATCTGCATAATCTCATCGAAGTGTGCATTAAGATGAATGCATGCCTATGTATTTTTTCCCTTAATAAAAACCAGTCATGAGCCTTCTAATGTAAATGTAAACAATAGATTTAAGTAACTAATAAACTAAATGGGGTTAAACACATAACTGTGATCATGGTTTGGTCCTGCCTGGAAGCTTCTCTGACCCTGGAGCAGGTTCGCACCTGGTTTCAGAAGAATGAATGTGAGCAATTAGATGAGAAAGACTGAAGCCTTTTAGTATGAGGAAGTCGCAGCATCTTTTGGCTATACCCTCGCTCATATGCAAACATGTGTACAGATACATTTCTCAACATTAGACCTTAAGTACTTTCCAGGGATTAATTTCCAAGGCAATTACTTCCTGCTGTTAATAGCCAATTAACAAGAAAGAGATAATCACCCCTGGGTTGTACTGTGGCTAGGTAAAGCAGTATAAAGACGACTAATTAACACCCAGTCTTTTAATTTACTAATTAGTCTAGCCCAGTAGTCAGCAAACTGTGTTCTCCAGCCACATGCAGCTCTTTGGCCCCTTGAGTGTGGCTCTTCCACAAAATACCACGGCCTGGGCGAGTCTATTTTGAAGAAGTGGCGTTAGAAGAAGTTTAAGGTTAAAAAAATTGGCTCTCAAAAGACATTTCAATTGTTGTCCTGTTGCTATTTGGCTCTGTTGACGAATGAGTTTGCCGACCACTGGGCTAGTCGGGCAGGAGGAGTTTATTTAGAATATACTGAAGGCACTGAATCCCCCGCATTTTCTTTTTCACCATGTCGATAAATAATTGAAACCCACAGCTTTCATTGGTCCTATTCATCCTTCTCCTTTGAAGCCATTCAGCTTTGAAGCACCATCCCTAATAGGAGATAGCTACTTACCGGTTTCTTTAATAGCCTCATGAATATTTCTTCCCTGTTATTTCTTGCTAGCACTTGCCAGTTCTCAAGGTTTCTCTCCTGAGCTGTAGTTTCTTTAGCCTCTTTCACTTGCCGTGTTGACTTTGGTCGCCTTAATCATGCAAGCTACTCAGGGTTTTATTTTCTTAGGAATAATAATGACTCTTTAGCTTGATGCTTCCTAAACTTAACTGTTCTTTAAAATCACCCAGAGAGCCAAAACCGGTTTGGCTCCGTGGATAGAGCGTTGGCCTGTGGACTGAAGGATCCGGAGTTCGATTCCGGTCAAGGGCATGTACCTTGGTTGCGGGCACATCCCCAGTAGAGGGCGTGCAGGAGGCAGCTGATTGATGTTTCCCTCTCATCCATGTTTCCATCTCTTTATCCCTCTCCCTTCCTCTCTGTAAAAAAAAAATCAATAAAATATAAAAAAAAATAAAAATAGAGAAGCTGGTTATAATATCCAGACCCCTGGGCCTCACCTCCTGCCCTCACTTTCACCTTCACCCCTCCCAGTAACTCTTAGTTCTGAAATTCTGGGTTGAGCCCAGAATCTGTGTTTTAAGTAATCCCCTCACTCCCACATTACCAAGGATTTGGAGAACAGATGACCCCACTTGCAGAAACATTGCTTGGGTGGATAAGTGTATCCTTTGGTAGTCTTTCCTAGTTGAGAAGTACATTTCTAGGAAATAGTAAGATCTCTCTTAACTGTGAGCCGCCTACTTGGGTCTCTGACCTTCTTCTCTGACTGAGCTGTGAATAAGTTGAGAAATATAATAAGGGAATAGCAGATGGTGGCTGCAATAGCCTGCTTGTTACGAAGAAGGGTAATTGGTAAGATGAGGTTCAGTCGGTGTCAGAGACAATCAGGCCACAGCCTGACTCCCGCAATGCAGCCATCCACCTCCATCACTGTGTGAAGGAGGGAAACAGCCCTCTCCATCCTACATTTTCTAATCTGATCAGTGGCTTTCCCTTCCTGGGAATAGAATGAACATGCAGGTAGAGAGAGCCACGGGGGTCCCCCTTACCTGTCAGGAAATCACAGGAAGCAGGTTCTGCACCCCCACCTCCACCTCCCAGGATTAGCCTCAAATCAAAATGCTTGACAGAGCGCTGAGCGCTGGTGTCTGGGGAAACACGGAATGTCAATCAGTGCAACTTTCACGGAGGACAACGTCCCCAAATACTTCCAAATTGGAAGTATCCTTTGTCTTCTAGAAATATCCTAGAGATGTGCTGAAAGGTGTGCAATAGTGAATGTCTAAGGGCAAAAATGGCAGCATTGCTATTAATAGCTAAATGTTGGGATTTCCATTAACAGGAAACTGTTATATAAGTCAGGTTAAGTCCATACAATGGAACACTCTGAGGCCTTAGAGAATCCAGAGTTGGGGAAAGTGGACCAGGACTGTATAGTGACCTGCACTGATCAGCTATTAAATGGAGGGTGCCTTGCAAAGAGGCATAGACTGGGCAAGGTGACTCTTTCGCAGTGGCATTTTCTGAAGAAAGCTGATAGCCCGAGGAGGTTTGGGGACACAGTGTCCACTACAGATTGCACTTTCTTTTACTTCTTCTAGGTCATGTCTTCCTTTTGTCCCGGGGCAGCCATCATAGATAGAAGGCTATATTCTCAGCCTGGCTGGTGTGGCTCAGTGGTTGAGTGTTGACCCATGAACCACGAGGTCCTCGGTTTGATTCCCAGTCAGGGCACATACCCCAGTTGTAGGCTTCATTCCTGGTGGAGGGTGTGCAGGACACAGCTGATTGATGTGTCTCTCTCATCTATGTTTCTATCTTTCTATTCCTCTCCCTTCCTCTCTCTCTAAAATCAGTAAAAATATATATTTTTTAAAAGAAAGCTATATTCTCTACAGTATAGAAGAAAGTCTGTGATTTCATATGCCAGGATTAGCTCTTGAGATGTTAAATAGGAACTAAAAAAATTTAGAAGTTGTTTCTTCCTCAACAATGTCTGGCTTATAACCAATTATCTTGTAAGAAAATGCTATTTTGAATTTAGGAAGCTTAATTATAATCCTCTCTTTGTCTTTGTAGCCCTTCTGTAATAATCCTAACATCCCCAAAGTACATGGTTAGATAATTTTGGCTAGCTAGGGAAAAGGTACTGCACACAGCAAAACCCAAGAGAAAAGCATAGAAATGTTTTTGAAAATATTTGTGATCTGCCTCCTGGTGTGCGTTTTTGTCCTTTTAGCTCAAAGTTACCTGAGGGCTGAGGATATGATATTCTCATTAAAAATTTCTCCCATAGGAAGCTCTGCATATGTAGTACTCTAGGAAACTAATTATGTACCTTTATCATTTTTATGAAAGTTCATGGACATTGGTGTATCAGTGATGTGTGTAATAAATTATCCCCAAACTTAGCAGCTTAACAACAATCATGTCACACAGCTGCTGCAGGTCAGAAATTTGAGAGGAGCTTATTATTATTTTTGTAATGATAATGCATGTTATTTATTTATTTTGTAGCTTATTATTATTTTTGTAATG
>JAAGEH010000038.1:9763903-9913159 GCA_011751065.1 Lasiurus cinereus
ATGCATGTTATTTATTTATTTTGTAGCTTATTATTATTTTTGTAATGATAATGCATGTAATTTATTTATTTTGTTGTTGTTATTCCTCACCTTGGGGTATTTTTCCATGGATATTTAGTGAGTGGAAAGGAGGGAGAGACAGAGAGGGAGAAACATTTATGTGAGAGAGACACATAGATTGGTTGCCTCCCACATGTTCCCCATCCAGGAATGGGGATCGAGCCTGCAACCGAGGTATATGCCCTTGAACCGGGTCTCCTCAGTCCACAGGCTCACGCTCTATCCACTGAACCAAACTATCTGGAGGGGAGTGGCTTAAATGTTTGGTTCTGTCTCAGGCTCTTTCCTGAGATTGTAGTCAAGCTGTTGTCCGGGCAGACAGTGATCTCCAGGACTTGTTGGGGCTGGAGAATCCACTTCATGCTCACTCAGGTGATTACTGGCATATTTTAGTTCCCCCCAGTTAGCCCAAGGCCTCAATTCCTCACCAGTGGGCCTCCGTAGACAGTTATCTACAATGTGAAACCTTGCTTCCCCAAGAACAAAGGAGAGAGTCAGAGAGAGAACCTAAGAGGGAAATTTATAACCTAATCTCAAAAGCATCACTTCTGCCATGTGTAACTGCTCATAGAGACCCCCAAACCCCGTGCAGTGTGAACACAGGAATTGGCATCATTGGGGCCATCTTCGAGGCTGCCTATAATCATTGGCACAAATTCTTTACCATTCATCTGGAGCTTGGCATGTTGGGAAAAAAACCCTGGGTGTAAGACTCAGATATGGACTGAGAAAAATTCCTTCTGCCACTCACTACTTGTGTGAGCTTGGGTACACCACTTTAACTTAGCTCTTGTTTCTTTATGAGTAAAATGGAGGCAGTAATAGCTTCCTTAGAAGAGTGGTTTGAATAATGAATGAGGTAAAACATGCAGAAAGCCTAGCCCAGAGGCACCCCAAAGAGGGACATAATAAATTGCAGCTGTTGTCATTAATATAAGATTAGCATTCTCTTCCCACTAATACATTGTGTCATGTTATCTGTCCCAAGACAATTGCTACCCTTAGGGCTCCAGTGGACATCTCGAGTGTAGATTTGTAGCCCTGAGGGGCGAGGGGAGATTCTATCCAAGCTAAGAGCTACATCTTTAGGGCTCTTGCATCCCCCAGTGTACCCTGGCAGGGTGACAGTCCTTAGCTGAATGGGGGAAACAATCTTTCCGGTTCAGGTAACTTGAGGTACCTTTGTCTCCTCCAATTTTTCAAGGCACATTAATTATTGCAATGCAGTTCTGAAGCTGAGTTTGTTTGGGTCCCAAAACAACCCCGGGGGGAGAAGACCAAGGATGTGATTCTAATTTGCTATAATCACAGTTGATATTATCATTGTTTAGAAGCATTCATATTTTCCCTAACAAAATGTCAAACATGCAAGTAAAATTATATTCTGAATTCTAGATAAAATATTTAAAAACACATGAGTGGTCTGAAAATAATTACCCTTTTAAAGCTATCTGGATGTCAGACAGCTCCGAATAGTGCCAGTTGGCTTATAGATACCATCAAGTAAAAGAAGGGGCAAAATTCAGTTTTAAATGAGTCAGGTGCTAAAAATGTGTGGTATGGGAAACAGAATTAAATATTGGCTATTTCTGTTGGGATGGGGTATACATTTTGTTGTAGTTCTGCTCAGATTGTTCTTACGAGTCTAATTTTCATTAAAAGTAATACTAGAGGCCTGGGGCACGAAATTCATGCACAGGAAGGGAAGGTCCCTCAGCCCAGCCTGTACTCTCTCCCAGTCTGGGACCACTGATTCCTAACTGCTCACCTGCCTGCCTGATTGCCCCTAACCACTCTGTCTGCCTGCTTCATTGCCCCTAACTGCTCACCTGCCTGCCTGATCACTCCTAATCATCTCTGCCTCAGCCCCCACTTTCTTAGCTTCGTCTGGAAGGTCATACGGCTGTCTAGTCTAGTTAGCACACTATACTTTTATTATTATAGATGTTTGTCAAGGATTTCTGCATATATTGTCCAAACATGTTGCTTTGGAAGAAAGCAAATACGAAAAACATTGAAGCTTGCCAGATAAATAATTCAGTGGGTGTTTTCATATTATCTATAGCATGAACTCCCAAATGCATTTCAAGTATAATTTGATTTGCACACATCTCTTTAGGAACACATGTACCCCATAAAGAGAACTCTGGTTATATGATTAAGGTTAGCATTGTATCTGACTACCTTCTCACATGTGTTAATGTGCACACAGAACAAGGGCATTTTGAAATCTACAATGTAATTCTAAATGGAAATGTGCTGCAAAATTTAGCTCATTTAGGCATCTTATGCTGCATATCTAAAGTTTAGAAGGCACTGCAGGAGAGCCAATAAATAATTTACTCTTCTCTTCCACTCTGATTTTTTTCCCTTTAGCTAATTCTCCTCAAAAAAGTTCTTTCATTAGGAACTTGAAAGAATTCTCTTTCTTTTACTCAGACTAATAAATATTTCCTTTTCTATTATCACTGATAGTTGAAATATGTTTAAATAAAAGTTTTGCCCCAAAGGTATGTTATTTTATCTTCGTTCATGGAATGAAATTAAATTAAACTCTGCTATGCTTTGAAATGTATGATTGGGGTCCACTTAAAGGGAAATACGTCACTGCTTTCTAAAGAGATCACTTTATATTTTGAAATTAGTACATTCAAATCTCAGGATTTTAGAAGAATCTCAGAACCTAAATCTTGTTTTGTATTTCAATAATTTAAATGTTTTTCATTAAAATGGTACATGCTTATTAAATAAATTTTGGAAAATACAGAAATATGGAAAAAATACATATTCTCATTGTGCCTTTTTAAAAAAAATCCTCACTTGATACATTTTTGTTTTTTAAAATTGATTTTAGAGAGAGGAATGGAGAGAGAGAGTAACATTGATGTGAGAGAGAAACACCAGTTGGTTGCTTCCCATACATGCCCTGACCAGGAATCAAACCTGCAACCTTTTGGTACATGGGATAATGCTCCTTCCATCTGGAGCCACCTAGCCAGGGCCTCATCATCTCTTTATTCAAAGATGACCACATGGCTATTTTTGTGTATTTTCTTCTGCTTTGCACATTTAAAAAATATTTAATTACATTTCAGAATCTGATGAAAAGCCTGCCTGAGGGAAGGTCATTTCCAGAGAAATATCTCCTGCCTAATTACAAGGCTTTTGTTGTATTAATCTAAGCAATATTTTTCCTAGTAGGTTTCATAGGTTTCATCCAGATATAATTATAATTGAACATATTAGCTTTTTCTTTTTTTTTAAGTATGTTTTTATTGATTTCAGAGAGAGGACATAGGAGAGAGTGATAGAAACATCAATGATGAGGAAGAATCACCAATTGGTTGCCTCCTGCATGCCCCCTACTGGGGGTCCAGCCCACAACCTGGGCATGTACCCTGACCAGGAATGGAACTGTGACTTCCTGGTTCATAGATTGACACTCAACCACCACTGAGCCACACCAGCTAGGCAGCATGTTAGCTTTCCACATTTTTGTCCAGATTAATTAGTGTTGCCAGTAGAAGCAAGCATGATTTACTTGGGAGAAATTTCTCAGGACTCTTGTAGAAAATTGGTTATTATGTTTGTCGGGAATTCCACCAGCCAATAGACCAGCTCACTGATACCCTGACTGATACCATCATTCGTAACTGTTTTAATTTGGAGTTAACTCTCAGTCATCTGAAATACACCTTCAAGCAGTCTTTTAGACAAAGGCAAATGGCATATATTTTGTTAGAGCTTTCATATAACTATGTTTCCCCTGTCAGCTTTCTATGTGAAAAGGCAGGAATGCAATTGTGTGTTCCTAATTTATAATTTTCCTTCTCAGAATTGTAATTCTTGCTTTGTTGTATTTTATTATTTCTTGTTGAGGAGTGAATTTTTTAGGCCAGAGGATCTTTGCATATTCATGTGCCCCTTTTTGTTGGAAGCTGGATGTGTAAAGGAATTTTCTTTACATTAGAATGCTTTGCCAGGATGAAATGAGATTTGCCTCCCATGAAGTAAGACCTTTAATTTAGCCTCCCTGTTCCAGGGTTCAAACTGCTTGCTCTCTCTGAGCCTCAGGTTTTCCTTCCTCCTCCCTCTCTGCTCTTCTCCTCTCTCTCACCCTCTCCTCTTCCTTCCTTTTTACGTTTGCAAAGTGAGGATGATACTATTTCACCAGATTGTTGTAAGGATTACATTGAGACATTGCATGCTGAGGGCTTAGCTAATAAATACTATCCGACTCAGGTAAAAGAAATAGTAGTTATTTTTATTATTGGTCAGATCCCACTTCAACAAAATACGTTATGGTTGGAAAATGAATGACTATTGAATGGCCAATATTCAATACAACAAATAGGTTTCAACTCTTCATTCAAGTCTGTTGTAATAGGATGCACGTGTGTGTGTGTGTGTGTGTGTGTGTGTGTGTGTGTATCCACTTCTGTATGTTTATTTCAGGTACATGACATTGTTTGTTCTCTGAACATGGAATGCTGGCAAGATAAAATTCCTTGGAAACGTCTCAGGATTTCTGTTTGGATTACCCCCAAAGATGTCTGCACATGTAAGTGCTGGGGGAGAGGAGGGCTGAGGATTGGGTCTTGGATTGACTGATTGATAGATGGATTGGGGGCAGCAGGAGTGCAGATACCAGTGGGCACCAAGCACCATTGCAGGGCTTGATGCTCTACCAGCCTTTTGATCCAGCTTCAAGCATGATTGTTCTGACTGGATATAAGGTACATCTCCCCTTTCACATGTGGGATTTGCTCTGAATCGTGCCTGAGAAAACCTATCTCCAACCTGAGACTGTCATTTGATAGGCGCTTCCTCTGAGGAGTAAACATTTAGAGAATCTTTCCTCTTCCCTCCTCCTACCTCCTTTCCCCTTCACCCCACTGCCTGCCTTTCCTCTCTCTCTCTCTCCTCCATGTGTCTCTGCTCTATAGAATTTGTACTAATTAAAGGAAGGGTTTGATCTGTGAAGGTGTTAGAGAAGGTCATAGAGAGGAGGAGACTTCTGGTTGACCTTGAGTTGGACCCAGGCAATGGGAGGCTTCTCAGCCCATCCCCTGGTCCTTGGAATATGTGTCCCGCCTGCAATTGCTGAACAAACAGCTGTTTTCAAGGACTCAGCCTCGAGAGGGCATGTGTTGTTGAGACCATCTGGACTGTGTATGTGACTGAACACAGTTACACAGTCCTGGCCTCTGGATGAACTTTTAAGATCCTGGAGAGTGGGTGCGGAGACCTACTCGTTTCACAGTGCCAGGACAAGTCTCCTGTGTAACTTTCTTGCTTACTAAACCTGCCATCTGCCCATCTGCAGCAGCCTGCTTCCTCCTTCCGTCTCCCTGTGGTCATATGGGGGGACCAGTTTGTCACCCAATAGAGTAGCAGTCCAAGGACTCCTCCCCCTTGTACAGCCCATGTGCCTTTTTTGACCGTAGGCCAGAATTTTTGATAGTCAATTTGCTCCCTTGAGAATTATCATTCTATCTTCTGACTATATTCTGCAGTCAAGATTTTACTTTCTATGGTTTGCAGTATGAAAAAGAATAAATTGTTTTTTCTTTTGATAAAATAAGAAACTATCTGATAACATGAATAGTTGCTTTTGCAAACTTGAGAAACTCCCCAGATTTGGATGTTTTTCTCGGAGGCAGCCTCTTTACCTACCCTGTGCATCGCAGCTCACCCCGGTGGGTGGGAAGGCTATGGAGTGACACCACACACACAAATCAACCTCACCAAACTCGCCAGCATCCTGGGAACTGCACATTGGGGGAGGGTGTACCCACTTCTGGGGATTCTGTGAATTAACCCCTAACCACTGATTATTAGAAGACATGGGCTTTCTATGAATTTTTGTTTCTAAGTGATGTGGTTCCATATATCCCCAAGCCTTAGTGACTCAATAATGTTTAGAGTGCATGCAAGTCTGAAGCCCCATACACCTGAATTCCAATATTTGCTCTTTCCACTTAATTCACCTTTCTGAGCCTCAGTTTTCTCATCTGTAAAATGAGGATAATGGCACCTGTCTCACAAGCTTGTTGTAAGGATGAGATGTAACACAGCAGAACACCTGAACAGTGCCTGGCATGTAATAAATCCTCATTAAACTTTAGCTAACATTTC
The DNA here is from genome assembly GCA_011751065.1 of Lasiurus cinereus. NCBI lineage: Eukaryota > Metazoa > Chordata > Mammalia > Chiroptera > Vespertilionidae > Lasiurus > Lasiurus cinereus. The sequence goes on from JAAGEH010000038.1 coordinate 9,770,102, forward strand.
CTATTTTCTTTTCCTCTGTTCCCAACAAAGGCCACCTAACTTCAAGATTCCGAGGATTGCCAACCATTACCTGATTTAGAAAATGTGATTTTATAGCCTAATTCTGAACTTGGACCACACCACCGAGAAGGGGAGCTATCTTTATCTTTTATTTAAATGGGGTCTCCATGAATGTCTTAGCTTTGATGTGTCATTTTTAAAGTCAGGAATGGGAGGTAGGGAAACATAAGTTACAGTGGTACCTCGAGATATGAGTGCCCTAACATACGAGATTCTTGAGATACGAGCCATCGAGCCAGTGATTTTTGCTTTGAAATACGAGCAACATTTGAGATAGGAGTAATCGCGTGGATCAGCCTGCTGCACATGACCCACCAGTTTACCTTGACTCAAGCATCTCATAGTTTCCCACGCCTCAAGGTTACAGAACGAATTAAACTCATATATCGAGGTACCACTGTATTTCTTTATTGTTACAACTAGAACCAGTAGAAGTCTCCTAAACCAAAAAGCTTCATGATTCCCTAATGTGGTCATTTAGGGTTCTCACCATCCGAGGACATCCGAGGACATTTTCCTTTGCCAAAGATCCTATTGAGTAGCTTGTTTTGTGCTTTCCTCCACATGACATACGTCTGATTGCACGAGGCTGTGTCTGGGAGAAAAGAGGCTCTAGGCTTCCTCTGTCCGGACAGCTCTGAGATGAAACAGAATTAGTGTTGACGTGAACTTTGCCTCGGCAATCAAGATTGGAAAACTCCAGAAAGAAAAGCCTTGCTTCTTGCAGATCTCTTTGTATGACCTTTAAAGTTATCTCCCTTAAATCTGAATTGGAAAATGACTGTAGGAATGAGACTGGGCACCTGCTTGCAAGGGTTAGGAATATTACAGGAGGTGAAAAGGTCCTTCACAGACATGCAGGGAGCCACGGAGGGTTATCTGGGCAAGGCTTTCTCAACCTCAGCACCGCTGACATTTTGGCTCGTTCTTTGTTGTAGGGCAGTGATTTTCAGCTGATGTGCTGCGAGAATTTTTAGTGTGAATACCCTGTCTTGAACCCTAAATATATAGGTCATATATAATCGAGTTGCATCTTATTGGTCAGAGCGCAGAATAAGGTTGCATCTGATAGATTCATTCTTGGGACCAAAAATCGTTATATACAAGTATAGGCACCTGATTTTTATAAAAAGTCACTTTGTAACAAAACTGGTAGGTAATCAATATAATTGTTATTTTGTAAATAAATTAAAATAACACCTATTTTTTTAAACAGATCAGCAAACACATTTTTTGGCATGCCACAGAATTTTAGTAATTAGTTTATGTATGCCATGAGATGGAAAAGGTTGAAAATCGCTGTTGTAGGGAGTTGTTCCATGCATTGTAGAATGTTTAGTACCGACACTGGCTTTACCCATTAGATGTCAGTCACAATCCCTTGGTCTCCAGTTGTGACAACCAAAAATATCCCCAACCATCACCACGTGCCCTGGGGCAAAGCCAACTTTTTCCAACTTAACTACTGCCAGTCTATGCAAAGGTCTTGCTAACCCTGCAGTGAATGTTTGGCCATTCTCTTTAGAACAAGTGTCAGTGGGTAATTTGGCCCCAGGCCTGATCCTACAAGTTGAGAATTGTTTTTACAAATAAACACTTGTGATCAATTTGGTGACAGGAATAGTCTCTTGAATACCAATTATGTGAACCGCTCTTCTTAAAAAAAAGTATTTAATTTTTTTTCATTAGATCTGTACTACAAGAATTTATACTCTATGCTTATATATAATGTTATAGTATTTTGAATTTCATCAAAATTTTAGGAAGTTTGTGCTCTCTCTTGTTAGGTAAGTAATGTGTAATATCTTTGATTTTTTGGGCACTCAAAGTCTAAATATTTACCACCTTGATTTTACTGAAAACTTTGCTGACTGTTTCTTTAAGCTGCAGGGGTGGGGAACGTCTGGCCCCCGGGCTGTATATGGTCTGAGAAATCATTGGGTCTGGCTCTGTCAAGGCATGATGGATGAGTTAATTAAATATTTAACCAAATCTAACAGGCTAATTTTTAGGTTGATAATTTTGTATGGTCCCTAAGTAATGTTATAAATATCCAAATGGTCCTTGGCAAAAAAAGGTTCCCCACCCCTGCTTTTGCACGTGATACTTTAGCTAACAGCAGAGTGACTTGGAAGGTTAGCAAAACATAGATTTCTGGGTCCACCATGAGTTTCTCATTCAGAAGGTTTCGAGAGCATTGAGAATCATGTTTCTAAGGAGTAAGACTTTGGCTTTCCTGATGCCACTAAAAATGCTTCAGAGATTTGTTTCTGCATGGTAGGGCCCTCCTGTGAACATTTGGCCTGAAAGCTGGTCTTCTTTGGCAAAAGGACAGAGTATTTTGAAAGACAGCTTCTCTTAACAAAGAGATGGAACTGGGTAGAGATGGTGGGAGGAGAAATTAATTCAAGATACAATGTGTGTTCATTGAGGGTCTACTTTGTACTATGCATCGGGGAGGGGAAAACCAAAGATGAGTGAGAAGTAGCTCCCACCAGCCAAAAGTTTACAACATCCTGAGGTGGAGAGAAAAGGAAGAGGGGCCTGTAGGTCAACCTCTGATTAACAACATCATATTGACTGGCATAACCTCTCCAGAAAGAGAAGTGATCAGAAAGAGAAGACGGGGTACAGGGAAGGGCAAAGCGCTTCGGCTGAGGATGACAGAGCTAAATTAGATGGACTCCATGAAGTTCTTTTTGTTACTGTCAGGATGTTTCGTTGGTTCTGTACCCGCTCTTCTGCAACTCTCCCTGCTGCCCCTCCCTGTAAACCGTGGGAATGTAACAGTTGCACAAACCTGCCAATAGGAATGCAGAGAAGTGGACTCAGCCCAAATCAGGCGAACTGCACAGTACCCCTGCGTAACCAGACCCCTGATCCTGCCCCCTGACCAATGGTCCCACCAGAGCGCTCTCTCTCTCTCTCTCTCTCTCTCTCTCTCTCTCTCTCTCTCTCTCTCTCTCTGTCTCTCTTCTCCCCCCCCCCCGCTACCCTCCCTGCGCCCCTGATTGGCAGAGACGGGAGCTCATGCTAGCAGGCATAAAGGTTCTTTTGCTTTTGCATGGGGCTCGGCTCCTTCCTGGTGGGTTTTTGGGGATTTTGAAATCTGGACAAGGACAGCACATAAGTGGTGCAGAGGGGGACTCATCATCGAGCGATTTAACCATGAGTTTTGGAGGCAACTGACAGAAACCAAACTGACCTACTTTAGGCAAAAAGGAGAAATTGCTGGAAGAACACTGGGTTGTTTTAGATTGGGGTTTGGCAAACTTTTTCTGGGAAGGTCTAGCTAATGACTATTTTCAGCTTTCTGGTCTTACAGTCTTTGCTATGATGACACAGCTCTGCTATCGTATACACACAGCCGTTGTCAATTTGTAAACAAACAAACAAGTGCTGGTGGCTACAGCCCAAGAAAATTTCATTTCTAAACACAGACTGCAGCTGGATGTGGTCCAGGGGTTACCACCATTTTAGATAATTCAAGGAAACGTGAATACCAAATTGCCAGAAGGGTCAGAAGTACAGGTAGGCTTAGGAGCTGCTAGAACCCGGGACCTGATCACATACGGAACCTCCTCACTTTCTCTGCTTCTGTTGTCTTTAGACTGACTTTCATCCATTGTCTTTGCAGACTGGTTTCCTCTCCTGGCAGACTCTCAACTGCCAATAGCTGATATCCTTCAACATCTGGGGGATGTTAGGAGAAATAAAGAGAGAGAGGAAGAGGAAGAAGAAAGGAGGGAGGAGGATGAAGGAAGGTTCCAGGGAAGGACTGTGATTGGCTGAAGACTAAAAATGACAGTGATGGGAAGGGAGTTATGTAACAATAAGGCAGCTTCTACTGCATCCATGTGGGGTAGGGGGAACAGGCTGGTCAGACAAGGCAGTCACTGAACTTGAGACCAATTAAAAACAGATGCCATGCTGAGACCGGTTTGGCTCAGTGGATAGAGCGTCGGCCTGTGGACTGAAAGGTCCCAGGTTCGATTCCGGTCAGGGGCATGTACCTTGCTTGTGGGCACATCTCCAGTGTGGGGCATGCAGGAGGCAGCTGATCGATGTCTCTCTCTCATTGATGTTTCTGACTTTCTATCCCTCTCCCTTCCTCTCTGTAAAAAATCAATAAAATATATTTTAAAAAAAACCCAAAAAACAGATGCCATGTAACTGAGGAGGTAGTGAGTTAGGAGAGAAGACTAACACATATCTCAGTAGTAGGACTTGTCAGTGGATGCCTCTGTGATTCACAAAAAATGGTGAAAGGGAAGAAAGAGTGTGAAAAATTAAAGATGAAAGAACATGTAAGAGCCCAGTTGGTGTGGCCCAATGATTGAGCATGGGTCCATGAACCAGAAGGTCATGGTTCAATTCCTGGTCCAGTACATACATGCCCTGGTTATGGGCTTGATCCCCCAGTAAGGGGTATGCAGGAGACAACCGATTGATGTTTCTATCTCTCTATTCCTCTATTGTTCTCTCTCTAAAACCAATGAAAATATATTTTAAAAAAGAACATGGGAGAGACAGCAGATTGAAAGAGCAGGCTGGAGGCAGAGGTAAAGGTTTCTGTTTTTGAGGAAGAGCTGGTGATCCAGGCTAAGGTCACTCAATGACACGTCAGAGCGCACAGTTTCTCAAATGGCATGTGTGCGCTGGATGTTCACAGGTAACGTGAGAGAGGGGATCCTCTGTGAAGTTAGGTTAGCAAAATACGGGATTAGGTGGCTTTCTTTACTATGGCACTTTCCAGAACCTTTAGTACACCAATATGCATTGTCACTTTGCAATACAGGATACGGTATGGGGCATTCCCTGAATTTATCTGACAGTGAGACATACATTGATTAGATCCCATAACAAGAGTTCTGGATAGAAGTGGACTTGGGGTCCCCTTTCTCTGAGATTCACTGGGCTTCCACTCTCTGTTGACAGGTTGGCACCACTCAGGGCTACTGGCAGCTTCTGGGGCTATGCCTCCTCACAATTCGGTGTGTGGGACAATCGCTTTTTGCCCACAAGCCCTCTACCACCCTCCCCCGACTCTCCTCAACTCAAACTGGCACAGGTTCCTGGACTCACGGGCCCCGCGGGTGAACTCGCCATGACCTTCAGAAGGTCATCATGTAAATATCTGTGTTTTCTGATGGTCTTAGGCTCTACAGCAGCGGGTCTCAACTTGTGGGTCGCGACCCACAGGTTGAAAACTGCTAGCAAGGTCGCCTAAGACCATCGGAAAACAGATATTTACATTATGATTCATTAACAGTAGCAAAATTACAGTTATGAAGTAGCAACGAAAATAATTTTAAGACTGGGGGTCACCACGACATGAGGAACTGTATTAAAAGGTCACAGCATTAAAAAAGGTTGAGAACCACTCGCAAGGAATGGTTACTGGCAAGTCAGCCACAATGTTCAGTGTGTGTTTTTATAAGCAAACCTACTGAGAAGAGCAAGAGGCCCTTTGAAGGATACTTTTTAGATTTATAAGTTCCGTGGTTTATAGGACCTGGAAAAAAGCACGTTCACTCACATCCTCAGACTTTGTGAAATGCTGATGCCGAGAATGCTGACAGGAGCGCCCACCCGCATGTCTCCTTAGCAATCCTTGCACTTCGGGTTTTATTGCTATTCTTTCTGTTCCTATTCTCCTCTTCCTCCTCCTTCTCTTCCTTTCCGGTTTTGCAATCTTGGCTACCATTTTTTCTTTTCTTTTGTTTGTTTTCGGCTGGTGAAAGATATATCCTGTTGATGTTTTTAAAGCCTTGGAGAAACAATAGGCCCACTCTGGTTTCATGAAAACCCCATGTCACAGCTGTAAAGTGGCAGCACCAGAACTCTTTTGTCTGATTTCAAAGCGCCAGTTCTGAGCTTCCATGAGCTCTACCCCAGCTATACTTGTATTATTAACAATAACATACCAGAAAGGGGGTACCATCCATGGGGAGATCCCTTCAAGGCACCATGGAGCACTCAAAGACTAAAAATGACAGTGATGGGAAGGGAGTGATATTCTCTTCCGGGAATCTGATTTTTGGCCTTTCTTTGTATCAGACTATTGTGAAATGGAGTGGGTTGATTTTCTACGTGCACATCAGAGAGCTTAATAGCTGTCCCATTTTTTAAAAGAGAAATAGGAAGGGCCACAATCAAGCTTTCGGGATAGATTTTCCTCCTTGTCTTTAATAACTTTCCCTCTCAGAGCCTCCCTCTTGACACTGAGCCGTCCATCCTTCCTTGTGCTCAGTGCTTGAGTCTGTGTCCTTCCCCGCCAGAGATAGTGCCTCGATGGCTCTTCTCCCTCAGCCAATTGCCCTTCATTCTCTCAAAGGTGATTTTTTTCCTGTGGCACTTGAGGTTCAGTAAAGCCTGGGTTCAATAAAATCATTCTTGGAAGCATCCTGAATGCACACCTTATCTCCTGTTCAGTTCATTTCAAGATAAGATTGCCAAGTAGGGGAGAGAACCTCTTTAAATGTCATTTGCAATCAAGGCAGTTCTCTGTTTCCCAATCAGCCAGCAAGGACATTTTTTTCTCTCTCTCTTAAGTTGTTAGTTTTATTTTTTTTTTTAAACAAATCTCTGCTTTTTTATGAGGATGGGAGATGGAGTTTTGAACTTTGGCGAGGACAAATGTGTTTATGTAATTTTCATGTCTTGAAAAATAGGCTCTGAAAAATCTATGGCATCTACAGAGTCAATAAGGACCCCATTTATTGCCATCCTCAAAGGAAAAAAAAATGAGCATTTTGGTTTTGGTGAAAAATAAGGAAGGAATTAAGGAAATGAATAAAGAAAAATTAAACATGGATCCCTTAACCCATTGGGTGTAGTTTATCCAAGTACCTACATGAGTTGGTTATGAGTTTTTATTTGTTTGTTTTTCTCTCTCTTTTTGGAAATATCCTCCTCTCTCCATAGCCCCACGAGGCTAAAACTCAGCCACCACGGCCTCTGATTGAGAGCAGCATGTGGGGATTTATGAGTTTCTCTTGGAAGCAACATGGTGTAGTGGAAAGCAGACAGAGTTGGAGATTGATAACTGCAGGTTGGAATTTAACTCGGTCTCAGTACTTATGTGATAGCAGGCTCTTTGCTGAACCTCTCTGAGCCTCCATTTCCCACGTGGCGAGGCAGGGTTAATATCTTCAGGTTTCAGATAAAAAGTCAAGGCTTCCGTGTAACTTCCCTGAGCCTGTGATCTAAGCGGTACCTCCCTCCACTCTCAATGGTTTCAACCTGTTTATGTCCTTGCATAATTGTTCCTTTATGTGAAGCATCCATCTTATATAAAAACTGCTGTTTGAAACTTAAACCTTGCTATTGGCTTCTGTAAATGCTTGCTTGCTTAAATAATAAGGAAAACGAGACTATTCTCACTTCAGAGAGGCCATTAAACCTTCCCTGGACAAAAATTATCAGTGCTGGCACCGGGCCAGGCCTTTGGTTAAGGTCTCAAGGCCTCAGCACACAGGGGCCCTTTAAGAACTTGCAAAGGGGCAGAAAACATTCCATATTTGGGAGACAAAGAAGGTGAAAACATATAAATACGAAAAATTCCTGCACGTTGGGGCCCAGAATTTGAGAAACATTTTCCTCTGGACCCGCGCGTATTAAATGTAACTTCAAACTCTCCGAGCATGGTTTGGTTATTCCGATTTTCTGTAACATATGTATTTGTTATCTCTATCTACAGAGAAGAAATACACTCTTTAAGAGAGAGAACTTCATTTATACATTGCAAGGGTGTATGCCTAGCATCCCAGACTGTACTTTGTATATGGTAAGCCCTCTATAAATCTTTGTTACAGGAATGGATGAATGAATGACTGAGTACCTGTTTCGCAGAGTAACTCTGATGATTATTTCAACCGATGTTTGTAAAGCATCCAGTACAAGGTTTAACATTCAGTAGAGTCTTGAAAAATATCTATTGATACAGCTTTATCTACTGGAATATCCACGGTAGTGGCGAGGGGTAATGTAGTCCTATGGGGTAGATTTCCCCCAGGGACAGCCTTCTATAGGGACTCTGAGGCAGTGTTTCCCAACTCTGTTTGCAGATGTTTCATTTCATATCACTTTGTAGCTTTCTTTTTCTTCGTAAGCCATTCTCTGTATTTCAGAGAAACCCTAGTGAGGGTTTTACATGTAGCCTCCTTGAAACAGCATGTGCTAGAAACCTCACAATCGTTCATTATAGGCTGTCATTAACCCAAACTCAGTGTGGTAATGCGGTAACCCTGGTTATCTCACGCTGCTCAAACATGCTGCTCGGTGGCTGGTGGTGTCTGCTTAATTAGAAGTGGAAATTTAATTAATTAGATGTAATCAGGGCTGCTTTTCAAATAAGCACGATCTTTGAAATCTTGGTAGGTGTGCAAGGCAGACAAGAATGAGCAATCTCCGTGTCGGGGAATAGATTGGAGACCACGGAACTCCGAGGGGTCCCAAGTGTCAGGCTGGGTTGAGAGATCTTTGGTTTCGTTTGCAACTGATTGAACAGAGGCTATTCCTTGGAAGGATGGGCTCAGGAGGCTTAATTTAGCTAAAAGAACAAACCTCTCTTTCCTCTGTCCAGGTTTTTTTTTTTTTTAAGACTACAGTGACTTAATTAAATATTCAGTTTTTCATCTTTTTGTGAAAGTCCCATTCTGGTTGGCGAGGTTTGATGCTGGGGAAGCTAGAATGGAGCTACACGTGGTATAGTTCCTTCTTTCCTGTTGTCCCGCAGAAGTCAGATCATTCTTAACTCCTCTTTATAGCAAAGGAACAACAAGTACACTAAAAAGAAACGTTGTGCCAAAACTGGTTTGACTCAGTGGATAGAGCATCAGCCTGCCACCTGAAAGGTCCCAGGTTTGATTCTGGTCAAGGGCATGTGCCTTGGTTGTGGGCACATCCCCAGTGGGGGGTGTGCAGGAGGCAGCCGATGGATGTTTCTCTCTCATTGATGTTTCTAGCTCTCTATCCCTCTCCCTTCCTCTCTGTAAAAAATCAATAAAGTATATGTAAAAAAAAAATTAAAAAAACGGTTGTTACCATTGCAATCTTGGTTCAGGACAGTATGACTCTTCTCTATAGGAGTTCAGATAAATTCTTTTCTTTGAATACAAAAAGCTTAGAAAATCATAGCTGGGATGGTTGACTCTCTTCTTACACAAGTGTGTAAACCATTGCAAATTGCTTATTTGATGCCCGCTTTTCCCTTCATTATGAAAAGCACAGCCATAATACCACAGTTATGAAATTCATACAGCAAGGCTAATCCTTAGGTGGGAATCCACGTAGGTAATAAGAAGTCTCATTTTCGGCATTAAAAACAAACAGTGAAGCACCCTCGTGTTTAAATACGATGCACTTTGAGGCATGCTTTATTTTCTTTGGCTCTGCTTGATGGGGGCTCAAATATTCCGTAATAACCAACAACAGTTAAGTATTTTTTTCTTCCTGTAAGTAATTTTAGCTGAGAAATCAACCAGAGTTAAAGTACTGCCTCTGGGAAGGAAAATAAGGTACTTTCGGATTTATTTGTTAAATGCTAACATCCCAGGGAGAAACGTATTTCCAGGCAAGGAACAAAGAAACAATAGATGTTCGTGGAAAGGTAATTTCACAGCAGCTTTCAACAATCCAAAGTTTCAGGTTCTTTTCATGTGTCGTCAGTAACAAACTTGGAAGAATCTTTTTTTTTTTTTTTAGATGTGTTCAAAAGTGTTTGTGTCTTTTTATCTACAGGTTTAAAAATAAATATTGAGTGATGGCTACATGTCTTAAGATAAGATAAAAAGAGACAGTGGTTATGAATCCTGACCTTGGAGGTTTTATTGTCTTACTTGGCAGGTAGGACGGGCATGAGGGAAGCAAATAAAATAGCATTGATGTGCGGATAATGCCACTGGCTCCTGAAAGAAGGTGTAGCGGGTTAGACATGCAGCTGTAAGTTTTCTGATGTAGGTACGGAGCCTTTTGCTCACATTTGCTGGAATATGCTTTGATCTTTCCCAAATATCTTTCACTTTAAGAAAGGTGATCTGCTAGAAGCCGTTTTAACCCTTTCATAAACCTTACGGCCAACTCCTCCTTCTACGGGCATCCTCACACCTCATCAGAACGATGAGAATGATCACATTTGACATGCAATATCTGTCTCAGTTGAATTTTTTTTGGAAACAATTTCTTACCCTTTTTGCTTTTAAAACATATCTATTGACTACTTGGAATCCTATTGACTGTTGTTTGTAATTGATCAGCTGTCATTGCAACAATTCCTGAGTATGTATCCACACTTAGGTGGTCAGAAAAATGGAACCAAAATATTGTTTTTGTTTATTATTCCCCCAAAATATTTTTTTTAAAAAAAATAAAAAATGTGAATGAAATTGGATCTAGTTATTTTAAAAGTTTGGATAATGCTCAATTTGGTAGACACTTAATTAAATATTCATTACATTAAAAATTTTCCATTTCCTTGGGTATGTTGAAGAGAATTTTTCTCAGTCCTCAAAAATTCCATAGGCCCAGGAAACATCTCTAGTTTTTAGGCTATGGAGAACTTCCAACACTGTGAGCCAAATAGAGAGAGCTAAACAGGTATCTTCTTGCTCTGGAGGAAAGGTCTCTTCAAGAGCAGTTTCATTGCCATCAAAAGTTACATGAAATAGCTGAAACCGGTTTGGCTCAGTGGATAGAATGTTGGTCTGTGGACTGAAGGATCCCAGGTTTGATTCCGGTCAAGGGCATGTACCTTGGTTGTGGCAGCTGGTTAATGTCTCTCTCTCATCGATGTCTCTAACTCTATCCCTCTCCCTTCCTCTCTGTAAAAAAAAAAAAAATCAATAAAATATATTTAAAAGAAAAAGTTACATGAAATAGAGGTTACATGGGTGGGAGAGAAAACCAAGGGGAGAAACTACTCAGTGCAATTCTGAGCTTTGCTGGAGCTATACCTTTAAACTTAAGTAAAAAAAAAGACCATTGAATCTTACCAACTTCTACCTCATCACCCTCCTCTTCTCTTCTCCCTTCCCTGACCCAGAGAGAGCAATAAATGATAACTCTTCGCTTAAAGGGAGAAAGAAAACAGAGACACCCTTTCTCAGGAAGACAGAAAACCATCTGTCATTGTTTACACGAGGCAATGAGTGTGTATCTTAACTATAGTCATAAATATTGTCTTGGGAGGAGTGTAAGCACTGACTGCATTTGTTGCTATGGCAGCTGGACAGTTTTAATAGTTGGAAATAGCAAGCCATTGAGTCGTTGGGTCTTCTTCTTCTTCTTTTTTTTTTTTTTCAGGACCAACAGCAATTTCTGTTCTTTTCCAGTGATTTTTTTCTATGCCATTGGAGGCTTGTCTCTTTCTTGGTTTCTCTGAGACTATGATAGTTTTTGTTTACCCTCATTTATATGAGGAGAAGTTGATCCATTCTTGCTAAGATCATGAGGCTGTGTAACCTTGGGCAGGTAACCTGTTTCCTTCAGTTGCCTTATTTATGACATGGAGAAATAATCACACACATCACAGGGCTGTTGTGAAGATCAAGTGAGATCATGCAAATAAGTGCACAACGTTAGAAATTGTTCATTCCTTCTTCCTATTAAAAATAAAAATGTGAGTTAAGGGGCTGTTATGACAGGCCGCAGGCGTTCAGATGAGGTAAGCTGAGAAGGTTCGTGGGTCAGACCTGAGAGGGCAGGTGGGAGTAGTTGATCATCCTCTGCTCCATCACTGCTGTTTCCTCATCTTGTGTCTCGGGTCACTCTTGTTTTGTGGGACTTTCCCTCTGTCTGCTCTCTCCAGCAATGATAGAGTAGATGCCCCGAGGACAAGAACTGAGGGCCTACTGCCTCTTTGGACCCCGCAAGGCCTCAGCACAATGTTTTGGACACAGCAAGTGGTTGACACCTATCTGGGGAAGAGAGCATTGCAAGCAGGATAAGGCTTGTGAACAACATGGGAAGTAGGAATTTACATCAATTTTGGCATCTCGGGGACAGTTTTTCGGTCTGTCTGACTCCCATTTTCTGTGGGTCAAAATTTAAATCACCAGGAGCTATCTTTTTCACACGCTTGGATTTTGGCAACTGGCCCCTCATTAGCCATGAAGAAGGCAGATGCCATGCTCAATGGCGTGGCCTTTTCTTCCTCCAGAACTTGGCCCAGGAGGGGCCTTGACCTAGAATAAGATGTGAGGCGTGAACTGAGAGAACACCTAAAGAGTCTACGCCTGGACTTCATTTTTCCTTGTCTTCATTCTGTTCCTTTTCTGAATACATTAATTTTAGTTCAGTAATGCATCAGTTGTGAAAATATTCAAATAAACAGGTAAAAAATGTACCAGTTCTCTGAGTATCACTGCTGTTACCAGCTTATTTATCCAGATGCTTATTCATTTGAATATGTATTTATGTAAATTTATATATACACATGTTCAGATATATTCTATACATTCTTTATTGTCATAAAATATGCCTTTATGTTTTGTCGATATTTCATTTAATAACTAAGACCGGTCTGCATTTATTGTTTTGTAGCTTTCTTTTTCTTCTTAACTCTGTGTCTTACAGATCTTTCCATATCAGCTCTCACTCTTATTTTTAGTATCAATGTTTCATAGTTTATTGAAGTAACCATCTGCTAATAGAGACTTAACTGTTGTTAATTATTTTTTTATCATAAATTTCATAAAAAGTGTATTGCTATACACAGTGTTTTTCTCTAAGACAAGTATCTTGCAGTAGAATTGCTGTGCCTTTTATTAAGTCTTACTTTGTACCTTTGAAGTTTTTGGTTTTCTTCATAAAAGTCTTTAGAAATTTTTGAGAGTGCTATTCTTAGCTAGTTTCATAATTTTATTTCTTTTGCAGACAGAATATATTGTTCTATTATATTCTATAATGGGTTAGCTCTGGCATGTAGAAAGCTGCTGATATTTTGAGTGTTGTTTTGTTTTTCTTTTACCACTTTTCTGGAACTACTTATGAAATTCTAAAATCCTCTTAGATTTTCTACTTAAGTTATAATGTAATCTGCAAACAACAATAGCTTTATCATTTTCTTTCTCCTGTTAATATTGCATTTATTTTTTTCTTATCATATTGCATTCACAATGTTACTTACCTGCTTTTGACCAATTCTTTACCCTCTTTGATCTCAGAGGTAAAATATCTCGAGAGTGGTCAGAAGGATATAGATTTACTACTGCTGTGGTACTTCGCAGGAGTACTTATTTCTGCCACGAGAAATTGTTTGGTGATTGATTAGAAGAAAGCAAACAAGGCCAGATTCCAAGTGAGATGTAATGGGGAAAAAGTGATTGAAATATCCTTTGAATTGAAGAGCTAGCTAAAGGTTATATCAACAATAACCAATAATTCAAGAATTAGGCAGTGCTTGTAAATATGGGTGTAGGCTTTCTTCAAGCTTTTGTCTTATGGCAAAGTGTTTAGACTTGTGGTCAGAAGGGACCTAAACTCAGTCACACTCAGATAAACCCAACCCAGCTCCATCATTTACACCTGCGAAGGTGACAACCGGTTATCCTCCGGAGCTACATGCTAAGACATATGCCTTTGCAGTGTTGAGGGCTGTCTCCACTGATCCACCTACCCTCTTCGCCTCCCAGTGCAGTCCAGAGCCTATATTGTAAGGTAATGTTGAAGGTTGACAGTCTTAACAATGGAAAAAAATACAGTGGTACCTCGAGATATGAGTTTAATTTGTTCCGTAACCTTGAGGCGTGGGAAACTATGAGACGCTCCAGTCTCGGTAAACTAGTGGGTCGTGTGCAGCCGGCCGATCTGCGAGATGACTCCTATCTCAAATGTTGCTCGTATTTCAAAGCAAAAATCGCTCACTCGATGGCTCATATCTCAAAAATCTCGTATGTTAGGGCACTCGTATCTCGAGGTACCACTGTAAACTGATTGGATCTAAAGCTAATCTGTAAATTTTGGTCTCTTTAGCATAAATCTCTGAATTATGGATTTAACAAGGCTAATGGCAGAGGGCTAGGAGTGAAAGATGACCAATGGGGAATTGTCAGAGATGTACTATAGAAATCAAGGGCCTTGGCTGGGTAGCTCAGTTGGTTAGAGTGTTGTCCTGAGATGTCAAGGTTACAGGTTCGATCTCTGCTCAGGGCACATACAAGAAACAACCTATGAATGCATAAATACATAGAACAACAAATTGATGTTTGTCTCTCTCTCCCTTTCCCTTTCTCTCAAATCAATTTTTTTTTAAAGAAATCAATATAATGAGAGCTGGAAAATCTCAAGTGTAGACATCACAACATTCAGTGTCTTTTTTTCACAAGACCTTTGAGGGACACTGCATATCATCCCCGCTTGCCTGTTGGCGGGCACTAATTACCTTCTGAAAAAAAAAAACGTTTCAAATCCCAGCTCCCTCTGGAACAAGATTTTGAAGTTACTCTGTCTTAACAAAAGTTGGATTCTAATTTAGCGCTTTAATTTTCATTTTCTAGAGTCTCCCTCTCCCCCTTTTAAAAAAGTTTTAGTATTTCATATGAGACTCTCACCCCTGGAGTTCAGGGATATGAAGAAGTTGCCAGATTTCACGTGAAAACCTTCGTTTTTAATGAAGTGGTTTTTCTCCTCTCCTCCTCCCTTCTTCCCTCAAGAAAACTTCAAACTCCGAAACTCAGAGTGGAAGTGAAGGGCCCTGGGTAAATAGGTACAAAGATGAAATGACGATGTAGGCAGCCTGGCTCTGGAACAGACACTCCTAATGATGTTGCTTCCGTGGGGCCCCCCCTCCTCCCCCCACCCCCGTGTTCATTTCTTACTGAGTAATGTTTGGACCCAGTGGAAAAGCGCATGATGTTTTCTGGTAGCTGAAATGAGGTTCAAGTAATGAAATTCTGCCAACGAAAGTTGAGGAGGAAACTGCCTCGTAGCTACTGGGACACAGCCAGTTCCTGGGAAAGCAGTTGTGTAACCAGCAAAGGAACTCAGTGGCTCAGAGAGCAGTGGGTGGTTCTCAAGTGTAGGTCCCAGTTCTATGGTGGGCCAGGGCGAGATTCCTGTTTGAAAAACTGGTCAGAAATGAATTCCCATTGAACTGGAAGCTGCAGGCAGGTAGACCTGGTGTCCTTTGTTGGCCGGATCAGCCCTAACGCCCGGGCCCAAATCTGTGCTTGGGAAAATCAATGGAATGACTCCAAAGGGGAGCATGGGAGTGATAAGGTAGATGGCTCATAGGCCCGTGTCAGATCCCACCCCCACCTCTGAATCTGCAGCAGGTACACGGAACAGTGGTAGACTCAGCCTGCATTGCACAGTGTGCAGGGCTGTGTGTCTGGCTCCCCATGTTCTTCATTGGGTCCTCTCTGTGCTCACTGGAGTTTGCATGGCTGCACGGGGCAGACTGGAAGTGGGGTGATGTTAACACTGCTGGGGTTGGGGGGGATCTCTCAGCCAGTGAAGGCTGGGAGCTGGTGGACAAGTGTTGGTGGATCAAGTCTCCTGTCTTGTAGATGGACAGCTGTCAGAGGCATCCTGTGTGCGTGGAGTTGGTTCTCTGTTGCTCATGGCAGAGAACTGACTCAGTTTCTCCTTCTCTGTCTTGTTCTTTCCCCCCTCACTCCTGCTTCCTGAGATCATCTGCCAAGTAAAATTCTCGGGCCCTCGTCCTTGGCTCTCACTCTACTTTGAAGACAAGTATGTAGGAAGGGGGCGGGCATAAGCTTTTGTTTTTCCAAATGAGTCCTCCCATGATTTCTGGCTTGGGTTGCCATCCCAACCGTGAGGGGATTAGAGCACGGGCCTTGGGTCTGGTTGCCTGGGCTCAGTACTTACTAGCTGTGTGCCCCGGGCCTGGTTCTTAATCCTTTTGTGCTTTCTTTTCTTCAGTAAAATCAACATGAGAACAGCCCATACTTATCATTCAATCAGAGCATTTCTATCAAGCCCCTAGCCCCATGCGGTCACACGCGAAGTGCTCAGTCCACGCTGGCCGCTGTCAGGACAGACACTTCTCAGGTGAGGCTTCTTTCAGTCTTCTGCAAAACCCGGCTGTCTGCTTAGACCTATTGTCCCTCCAACCAAACTGTAAGCTTCTTACAATGGGAACCTGTGGCTTTTCCATCTTCGTGTGCCCCGCTGCAGCTGGCTCTGTAACTTCCCCGGAGTGGGCCTTTAATCCTGTCAACAAATGAAAGGATGTCCTGGGATTATCGGCAGTGATTTGCATAGCAACTGCCTCTTTTCAGAACCTGGATGTCTGGAATCTTTCCACCGTCCTTCAGAAATAAAGACTGACCCCATTCCCCCTCCCCCACCTCCTTCCCCTGAGCATGGAGTTTTGAGTACATTTTCCAGAAATGTCATCATTATCAGCTTGCACTTGTAATCAATTTACTAATAGAATCACTGAGACTGGGAATTAATTTTTTCCCTCTCAACCAGTGCTGTGCGATAGAACTTTCTACATTTTGGGAAATGTTCTCTCTGCTGCCCAGTATAATAATAGCATTAGGTACATGTGGCTCTTGAATGCTTGAAATGTGACGAGTGTGACTGAGGAGTTAGATTTTAAATTTCATTTTATTTTAGATAAGCTAAATGTGAAGAGGCACACATGCTCAGTGTCCATAGTACTGGACAGCCCAGTGCTCTGTAGATCTAGCACCTGGCCCAGGGCCGGGGTTGGTGCTGTTAAACGTTTGTTGAATGAAAGAGTGAGTGAATATTAAACATGTTGCTCCTTTGCATATCTACTCTCTTCTTTGCTCTTCACATCTACCCCTTTAGGAACCGTAGAAAGAGGTAATTATTTTATAGATGGTGATGATGATGCACCTACACTACCACTATGACCATTAATAGTACCAGTTGCAATGCCCAACAAGTATTAAGAGTTACCCCAGGCAGGTGCTCTGAATTTTAGACATGTTTTCTTATTCTTTCTTTGTAACAACCTTATGAGGCTGCATCTTATTTTGGGTTTCCTATGTGTGGGTCTGCTAGGGCTGCCATAACAAAACACCACGGACTGGGTGGGTGACTTAAACAACAGCATTTTATTTTCTCACTGTTCTGGAGCCTGCAAGTCCAACATCAAGGTGTTGGTAGGTTTGGTTTCTCCTGGAACCTCCCTCCTTGGATCGCACTTGGCTGTCTTCTCATTGTGTCCTCACATGGCCTTCCCTCCATGTCTACACATCCCTTGTGTCTCTGTTCACTATTTAAATTTCCTCTTCGGGGGAAACCGGTTTGGCTCAGTGGATAGAGCGTTGGACTGTGGACTGAAGGGTCCCAGGTTCGATTCTGATCAGGGGCATGTGCCTCGGTTGCAGGCACATATCAAGTGGGGCATGTGCAGGAGGCAGCTGATCAATGTTTCTCTCTCATCAATGTTTCTGACTCTCTATCCCTCTCCCTTCCTCTCTGTGAAAAATCAATAAAGTATATTTTTAAAAAAATTTTCTCTTCTAAGGACACCAATTTGATTGGATTAGAGCCCATTTACTTAACCCTTTAAAGGCCCTATCTCCAAATACAGTCACATTCTGATGCCCTGGGGTTAGGGCTTTAATGTAGGAATAGTAGGGGTACACAATTCATCCCATACACCCCTAAAGAAGACTCTCAGACAAGGACTTGGGTGCAGGTAGTTTGGGAATCTCACCTGAGTTTACTTAGCGGGAAGGGGGGCATGTAGAAAAGCCAGTAAAGAGTGTGGTAATGAGAGGGTTACTGGACCTCAGTCCTGCTGGGAACACACATCGAAGCTGCCCAAGCAGAGCCTGGGAGGTTGGGGCGTGTATCCCTAGTCTCTACGGTGGGCATTTATCCCTGGCACTTTGGGACTGCCTCCGGAGAGCAGGCTCTTTTGGTGAAAGGAAAGCCCTCCAGCAGGGAAGAAGAGATACAGATGTTTAAGGTGGGCAGCTGTCAGTTTCAGCTGCAAACAGCTGTATCAAGGAGAAAGAGGGGGTGCCGAGGGAAATGGGCAGATCACTGGCAGCGCCTGCCACAGAAAAGGTGATGTTCTCGTCCCTGTTTTTTCAGATCAGGAAACTGAGATGGAAGTTGAGCAACCAATAGCAAATGATGGAATTTGAGTTTAGTTTATATGATTACAATCCTCCCACCCCACATCTCAGCTACCACATTAATGAAACCCACTCATTAACTGAATAAACATTTCTTTTTTTAAAAAAAATATATTTTATTGATTTTTCACAGAGAGGAAGGGAAAGGCATAGAAAGCCAGATACATCGATGAGAGAGGGACATCAATCAGCCGCCTCCTGCCCACTCCCCACTGGGGATGTGCCCGCAACCAATGTACATGCCCTTGACCGGAATCGAACCTGGGACCCTTCAGTCCCCAGGCCGACGCTCTATCCACTGAGCCAAACCGGTTTTGGCTGAATAAACATTTCTTACGTGCCAGAACATGCTTGAGCTAGCGATAGAGAGACGGGCAAGACCCAGATCAGGAGCTATGGCCAGTAGTGACTTAATCCAGAATTAGTCGATGGCAGACCTGGCGTGACAACCCAGGTCTCCAGCCTCTTGGCACAGGGTTCTTTGCTCTCCCCAAGCTGAGCTGTGGCCCCACAAGCGAGTGTTAAACACTCTCAGGCCATTCTCATTCCTCTTGGATGCTCAGCCTTCAAGATCAGCCCCTCTGTTGACAGGACACATGCAGTTCCTCAGCTTTGTTTCAAATAGAGGCTCCTGGGGCGATGAGGCTACAGCTACAGGTGGGTTTGCTATCTCTTGCTTGTTCCCTTTTGTTCTCTTTCCCTCCTTAATCTCCGGCCTAAGGGGGTGTGACCAGGCAGTGTGGCCTCTGCACTGCCCGATGGGGAGGGAGTTTGTAACGCTGCACAGGTGAGCACGGTCAAGACAGGAGGCGTGCACTCCACCCGGGACCGTAGGCAAGGATCCGGTGGATGGAGTGAGGAGAGAGGGGCTGTCCCCAGCAGCGTCCGTGGATAAGGAAGCATCTCCTCCCAGGTTTGAGCTGCTTTTGATCACATTTACTTACTTTGGGATGGCAAGATTCCGAAGTCGATGTCAGAACCTGTGTGTTTGTGTAGCTATTGAGTTGGTACATCTCACAAGATCAGTACATGGTGCCTGGGTTGAAATTTCCGGATCTCTCACCGACATTCTTATTTTCCCTCTTCCAATGGGTGTTCACTTTCCATAGCCCCGTGGCGTCTTATTAAAGCACCATGCCGTGCGTAGAACAGACCTGGTCCTCATTTTGCGGTGTGGAAACTGAGGTTGAGAGGGATGAACCCTGGTTTTACTTCACCGGGTTCGGGGAAGGTTAAACCAAGTCCCAGACGGGAGAGGGTGTTTGTGCAAAGTTGTGCATTATGCAGGTGTTATTATTCCCAAGGTCACACATCTCTTCAGTGACAGAGCTGGAATCAGAGGTCTAGGACAGCACAGTGATTCTGCGGCCGTGGGATGGCTCTTTTTACCGAGGCCTGTTAATCTTTTTTTTTTTTAAATATATTTTATTGATTTTTCACAGAGAGGAAGGGAGCAAGATAGAGAGCTAGAAACATTGATCACTGCCTCCTGCACACTCCCCACTGGGGATGTGCCCGAAACCAAGATATGTGCCCTTGACCAGAATCAAACCTGGGATACTTCAATCCACAGGCTGACTCTATCCACTGAGCCAAACTGGTTTCTGCCTGTTAAACAATTTTTTTAAACATATTTTATTGATTTTTTACAGAGAGGAAGGGAGAGGGATAGAGAGTTAGAAACATGGATGAGAGAGAAACATCGATTAGCCGCCTCCTGCACGCCCCCTACTGGGGAATGTGCCCGCAACCAAGATACATGACCTTGACCGGAATTGAACCTGGGACCCTTCAGTTCGCAGGCCGACGCTCTATCCACTGATCCAAACCGGTTTTGACTAAACAATCTTGATGTTAACCAAGTCCATGGCTTACTAGTGCTAGGTGTTCTGGATATTACTACTGGCAGAACAGACCACTCCAAGTGAAGCTTATACACATGGTTGGAAACATGGTTGTTTCACGCCATGTGTGATGAAGGGACACACAGTGGGGATGACTTGAATCTGCTCCGTGATGTCTGGGGTCTCAGTAGGGGAGACTGGAGGCTGGAATGACCTGCAGACTCCGTTGTGTGTCTGGTGCCTGGAAGTTGTGTCTGGTCTGGAAAACAGACCAGACCACTGGTCTTACACGTGGCTTCTCCCTGTGGCTTGGGCTTCCTCACAGCATGGCCGCCTCGGGTAGTTTACTTGCACAGCAGTGGAGGGCTCCCTGTGCCTGTGCCACACTGGATGAGGCTGGAGCTGGACTGCCTTTCACTCTGCCACACTCCATTGATTCCAGGGAGCCCACCCAATGAGCAAGAGGGGAGGAATGTCCTTCTGTTGGGAGGAATGTCAGGGTCACAATATAGAAGAGCTGGTGAGCTGGGAGCATCGACACTTCCATTTTTGTAAAATGCAATTGGCCGTGCCTGGTTTCCCTTTACTATCTTTTTTTTTTCCCCCTTTAGTTTAGGTTCATTAAAAAAAGTTCTCCATTCATATGTGTTTATGTTTGTTTGAAAAATGTGTAGAAGCACAGCAGATAAATATAACGAATAGCCTTGTGAACAAAAGAGAAAACAGAGCATAATTCACCTTTTGCCTGCCTCCACCATGAACCTCCGAGGATTACATTGGGCATCGAGTAAATAAATAAGCCATTCCACCTGTTGGCATCAGCGTTCGTTAAGGAGCCAATTCTTGGTCGCCTTAAGTGGTGTCTAGACTGCAGCTGTGATGCAGATACACGGTCAGCTACATGGCTGTTAATCGTGCACTTGTCCACCCCTCTCCTTCAGTTTCTAAGTCAATGCAGGCAGGCCTTGCTTTATTGCACCTCACCTTACAGATATTGTTTCTATCAACTGAAGACCAGACCGACCCCCCACCAGCAAAAGAGATGGCTCGCTTTATTGTGGGGGTCTGGCAACGAACCCACAGTCTCTCCTGGGTCTGCCTGTAGCATGTACAGCAGGCCTGCTGGAGGCTATGCTACTAGCAGCAGTTGCAATGTTGCAGGGCGGAGGGACTTGAGGGGCAGTGGGTCTCTCAGGGGGACAGGAGGAAAGCCGTCAGCGTGGGGGCTGACAGATAAAAGCAGCGGCCCCATCGAGCTCTTGTCCAAGCTTTGTTGCTGACATGTCTGTGTGCCGAGGAGCCAGAGACAAACAGGTTTCCCAGGAATCTTTGGAAAGGGTTTTTTTTTTTTTTTAAATATATTTTATTGATTTTTTACAGAGAGGAAGGGAGAGGGATAGAAAGTCAGAAACATCGATGAGAGAGAGACATCGGTCAGCCGCCTCCTGCACGCCCCCCACTGGAGTTGTGCTCGCAAGCAAGGTACATGCCCCCGACCGGAATCGAACCTGGGACCTTTCAGTCCCTAGGCTGATGCTCTATCCACTGAGCCAAACCAGTCTTGGCGAAAGGGTTCTTTTGGGGCGGGGGAGGGATAGGGGAATCAAAGTAACGTGGGGTCGTTTTCTGGAGTCCGGGATGGTTGTTTCTAAGGAAATGCTGAGAAGTTTGTGCCAGAGTGGCCCCGGCCTTTGTGTTCTGAGGATGAAGGCACTACAGAGCGTGTCCACACATGTGTACGCACACATATGCCATGCTCCAGACTTTGGGGTTGGTTAGGGTCCCCTGAGGTTTGTCTCTAATTATGATTGCCGTGTGCAGATTGCTAGGGATTACAGCAGGATTTCTGCCCAGCTCTTCCTCATTAAAAACCTTTTACAGAAGCTACTGGCTGGCCCTCCCCTGTGTTTCCGGCTCTGGGGGTGAGGGAGGACGTAAAGAGAGCAGAGCCTGCTGAGACCAGTTTGGCTCAGTGGATAGAGTGTCGGCCTGCGGACTGAAGGGTCCCAGGTTCGATTCCGGTCAAGGGCATGTACCTTGCTTTCGGGCACATCTCCAGTGTGGGGCGTGCAGGAGGCAGCTGACCGATGTCTCTCTCTCATCGATGTTTCTGACTTTCTATCCCTCTCCCTTCCTCTCTGTAAAAAATCAATAAAATATATTAAGAGAGAGAGAGAGAGAGAGAGGAGCCTGAATCCGCATTCCGGTCCGGAAGACGAGACGTGAAATGCCGTTTTGTATTGTCAGCTGAATCTCCGCTTCAGAAACAAGCAGAGTGTTGTAAACCCGGTTTTAGTTGGGAGGAGGGAATGCGGCCTTCAGTGAAGTATTCCCAGAGGAGATGGGGCCCCAAGGGAACTTGGGAATGGCTGGGATCCAGGAGATGGGGAGACAGGGCATGCTCAGCTTAGTCTGAGGAAGCAGGGGATGCAGAATGAGGTGTGTGCAAAGGGCGTGGAGGCAGAGATGGGGTGTGTGGGCTCCCCACCCCCAACCGAGAAATAACAACCAAGATAGAAAACGATCTCAGGCCATTTTCAAGTGTGTAGCTGGCTTTCTGCCTGGAGGCAGAGGGAATCACTTTACACCAGCGGTTCTCAACCTTCCTAATGCTGCGACCCTTTAATACAGCTCCTCATGTGGTGGTGACCCCCAACCATAAAATTACTTTTGTTGCTACTTCATAACTGTCATTTTGCCACTGTTGTTCATCGTAATGTAAATATCTGATATGCAGGATGTCTTAGGCGACCCTGTGAAAGGGTTATTGGACCCCCAAATAGGACATGACCCACACGTTGAGAACCGCTGCTCTACACCTTGGCTTTCAAGAGAGGCCACAGAATTGAGTCCAGAGCCTCTGCAGCCAACAGCAGCCAGAGGGAACTGAGACCCCAGCCCGGCCATCCCAGGAGCCTCTGAGGCCCGCCTTTGATGACTTCTTACTTCTTACCGAGTGACCGTGCGGATAGGGACTCTTGGGCCACCAAATGAATCATTCAGATCAAATGAAAGCCATCCGTCTCCAGGATCAGCCCCACCGAGGACGGGCCTGCCTCTGACTTGGAATCAGAGTAGCAGAGTAGGTCAGGAGCCCAGGGCTGTGCTTCGAGTGGCCACCAGGGAAAGGGGCACAGCGGGTCTGCACTCCATGCACATTGGTGAGGGCTGTGCCCAGGGGGAGCCGGGAACCTCCTTTCATCTCCTGTAGTCAGGCAGGCATGGCGAAGCGAGGCTGAAAGCAGACAGGAGATAATCTGGCTGGGAGAGGGAGCGGGCCCACGGCGGGTGACTTCAGGTGACATCACGCCTGTCTCTGTCCTGCTTCTCTGCTTGCTATGGATGCTCAGGGATGCTCATTAGCGAACGGGGAACGCCCAGGGACATGAGGGCTGACTTAACACCAGCAATTGGAACGCTATCCAATTTTTATTCCTCTGAACAAACAGTACGGGAACGGCGGAGAGTCACGAGCCTGGCAGGTTTAAGGAGCAATGCAGCCAAGCCAGGGAAGTTGTTGTTCTTTAACAAACGCGCTGAGAGCCCGCTCTGCGCAGGACCAGGTGCCCGGGATGCCGTGGAGGAGCAGGCTGGGTCCTGTGGCCTGGAGCTTTGATGGAGGTGGGAGGAGCTCTGGGTTTCCTTCTCAATTAAACCTCAAATTAAGATGGTGATGGAAACTTGACACTGTTTCTTTCTTTTTTTTTTTTAAATATATTTTATTGATTTTTTACAGAGAGGAAGGGAGAGGGATAGAGAGTTAGAAACATCGATGAGAGAGAGACATCGATCAGCTGCTTCCTGCACGCCCCACACTGGGGATGTGCCCACAACCAAGGTACATGCCCTTGACCGGAATCGAACCTGGGCCCTTTCAGTCTGCAGGCTGATATTCTATCCAGTGAGCCAAACCGATTTCGGCGACACTATTTCCCCAGACAGAGGAATTGAGGAAGTGGCTATGCTTTTCAACACTATTGTTATCCTGATCTTTATTAGTTTGCCTATAAAATAAGTCAGAAGAAGGATCGTGCTCAGTTCTGGGAACAGAAGTCCTGAGATTCAGTACCTGCACACCACAACGCTGTCCTCAGTTGGCTCAAACCTTTTGCAAAGCAGCTGAGAAGTAATTATCAAGAGCCATAAAGATGTTTCTCCCTGTGGATCAATACATCCCACTTCTGCGAGTCCATCTTTAGGAAACTATTCATGGCATGAAACAGACGCTCTGCTCCCAAAGTGAAGATGGGGTGCGCTCCCTAACAATGCTTCTCTCCACAGTTGCTCTGGGGTTCCCCTAGCTCACTTGGTTCTCAAAGTGTGGTCCCCAAGCCAGCAGCAAGAGCGGTCCTCAGGGCCCAATAGAAATGCAGATTCCTGTGCCGTGGTCTGGACCTACCAATCCAGGACCTCAGCAGTTTTGGCTTTTGGCACAGTCGCAGAGCATTCTGTCGCTTGCTCAAGTTTGTAAACCTCTGGCCGAACTCACTAGCAGGGATAGGAAAAGTGCGGCCCGTGGGCTGGATGAGGCCCCTGTGAAATCCTTTGGTCTGGCTCTGCCAGGGCATTAGGGTGAGTTCATTAAATGTTTGACCGAATTCAGCAGGCTAATCTTTAAGTTGGTACTTTTGGATGGTGAATGATGTTATAAATATCCGAGTGGCCCTTGGCAGAAAAAGGTTCCCCACCCCTCTTCCAGAGCCTCTGGAAGCTTGACCAGGCTCAGTCTGGGCTCCCACTGCTCCCCAACTTATCACTGGCACCCAATTCACTAGGCACAGTTTCTCTTGATTTCTTTTGTCAATCTTCAGAAGTTTCCACCGATTGGGGAATCTATAAAGGATGCTAGAGTTGGCAAAATAGGAAAGAAACATGAGACTTACTCCCTCTCTGAGTTGCAAACAGGGACTACAAAACCATAAGGATCATTCACGTCACCCTAAAAAGTGTTCTGATAAAGTGGATAATAAAACTGTCGTGTCTAAAGTGTCCTGAAAACGCTATCTCACCTGCTCCTCATACCGCCCTGGGTGGGGAGAGAGAAATTCTGCTGCAGGACAAATCCATCCTCTGGCCAAGCCTGACCCAGGGTGGCTCATGTGAGGGTCCTGCTCATTCGTTGATAGAATCTGCCACGTTTTCCCCTCCCCCTACTCCCCCCCTGACTAGCGCGGCTGCTTATGCACAGTAAATTAGATGTGCCGCTATGCTGACAGCGACAAATTGGCAATCACGGCAGGAATAATTCTGCTCTGGACTTTTGTTCCCGAGTCCATGTTTATCAGAGATTCCCTCGGCAGGTCGCCTTTTTCTGAGTCAGGGTTACACGCGAGGTGTCTGTGAACCTCTCCTCCCCTTTCCACACAGGCAATTTGCCTGCTGTGTCTCCCTGGTCCTCAGCCAGCTCGGCAGTCACAGCCGCTGTCCCCTAGGTGTGTCCTCCACAGGAGGCAGGCCGGCAGCATCTGGGTGGGCGTGGTTTCATTCAGGGGGCCCAAGCTGGGCTGAGGCTGTACATCCCACAAATGAATCACCTTATTCAGTCCGGGCTCTGTTAGCTTTGATAGTTACTGAATGGAAATGTGGAATCAACATGTGGTGTCTGTAAGTGCTGAATAGCTGATCCTCCTGCGGTCATTAGACATTGAAAAATGACTCCTTTTTATTGGTTTATATAAACTTGGTTACCTGCTGGGGAGCACTATGGTTCTTTTCTCTCACCAGTTTGACAGAAATGACCTTGGTGCCCACCAAGAAATGGAGAGATTAAAATCTAGAATTGGGCTTTTCAAGCTGGAATGTGTATGCCCATTACATGGCAATTGAAAACACAGATTTTCGCCCGGCTGGTGTGGCTCACTGGTTGAGCATGGACCTATGAACCAGGGGGTCATGGTTTGTTTCGTGATCAGGGCACATGCCCAGGTTGCAGACTAGATCCCCAGAAGGGAGTATGCAGGAGGTCAGCAATCAATGATTCTCTTTCGTCATGGATGTTTCTATCACTCCTTCTCCCTTCCTCTCAGAAATCAGTAAAAAATATATATATTTAACAACAGCACAGATTTTAATTTGGTGGTGAGAAGGGACCCAGGCTTCTCCATTTCTAAGTAGGTTCCAGGAGAAGCTGATTCTGCTGTCTGTAGGCCACTATTTGAGTAGCAAGACTACAGAGAGCAGTGGTTTCCAAGCTTACCTGCATTTTGTAATCGCCCGGGGAACCTAAATATTGATGTGTCTCATGCCCCAGGGATTATGATAATGGGGCCGGGCTGTGGCCTAGACTTTGAAACTTCGACTCCAGATGATTCTAATGGGCCCAGAAGTTGGGACCCTTGGCTCTAGAAGAACTTATAAAACAAACAGCTGATACCTATGACACTCCTCAATAGCCCAATTAGCTTGAGAGCCAGGCTGAGGGAGAGTGTAGTGTCCTCTGAGGGGGTGACTTGTAGAGCAGGCTCATCCGGGTTCCCAAAGCCAGCGGGGCATCCGAATCACCTGGGAGCTTGTTAAAAACTTGGAATTCTGAGCATCATCTCAGAATGACTGAGTCTGAACCTCTAAGGAGGGGTCCTGGAAATGTGTATTTTTAACAAGCTCCTCAGGAATAGTCAGCCCAGCACAGGTGTGGGCCTGCCTTCGCGCAGAAGGCATCTCTCAGGTGCCTTTCACAGGAGTCATTTAATAATTTCTCCAAGCCAACTACTGTTACACTGCATTATACTAGTATATGTATTATTTAAAGCAGATTCTGCCCTGTTTCTATATATTTTAAAAATTCACACTAAACTGTTAGTGGCTGGCCACACTGCAAGCGACCGAAGTGACCCCAAAACTCTTGGATCTACCCAGGCATTGCTTCTACTGGTGGGATGTTAGCATCACCTTGGTCTGACCTCAGCTCTTTCTAGAAAAAGTTACTGAAATCTTGAAAGACAAAGCTGTGTTCAGGTGGGGCTCCGGCTTCACCATAAGGCTCAGCTCTCATAAATGTGTGTGCCCTGGAGAGGGGTCTTCCTCTCGCTGAATTGTCTTTTCTGGCTTTGAGAGCAAAGGTCCTAGTTGCGCTCTGCATTTGGAGAGACATTCCAAGCTCTTTTCTGTTGCTTTTCAGAGTGAAGGATGGGTAGGATCTGGTATTGGAAATGTAAGACGGATCCCTGAATGACTAGCTAAGATGTCTGGACTTTTTTTTTTTCTGCGAAGCAGGGAGCACCAATCAGTTAGGGAAATGATATGGTCATAGCTGTGCATGAGAAATATGGAGAATAAAAGCTCAGAAGTGGGGACTAATTATGAGGCTATTGCAAAAAATCCAAGAGGTAGATAAGGAAGCCTCTGTTTGGTGATAGAAATGGGGGAAAGGAAATAAAGATGGTTAAAATAAATAATATCCTGTGGGAGTCCCTTTCCACATCCTGTGTGGTTCAGGGTTTCCAGTTCAGGATTTGGGTTATGGAGGAGGCCACACGCAAATGAAGATAGAGACTAAAAAATATTAATTTGGCGATATTGGGGTGCCATGCAGGAGCCTTCCTCTAGTGGAAAGGACTACCCCTTGCCTTTTTCTCCCTTTTATTAAGACTTTGGGACACACTCATAGCCTTTAGGCAGGAAATTCCAAGAACAGAAATTCACATGAAACAAACAGGTAGAGGCTGCTTCAGCTAACAATGTTTCAACTAAACAGTGAGTGATTAGATCTGACCTTTCAGAGCAATTAAGGTTGACCAGCCTTCTGGTCTCCTGTTCACATCTATTAGTGAGACAATGTTTGGTTTCCAGCAATATCCCATAAAAAGACAAGCAGCTATTTAGATATAGTTAGTGATTGACCCTCCCAACTTCCTAGGACAGTGGTGGGCAAACTCATTAGTCAATAGAGCCAAATATCAACAGGACAACGATTGAAATTTCTTTTGAGAGCCAAATGTTTTAAACTTAAACTTCTTCTAACGCCACTTCTTCAAAATAGACTCGCCCAGGCCGTGGTATTTTGTGGAAGAGCCACATTCAAGGGGCCAAAGAGCCACATGTGGCTCGAGAGCCAAGATTTGCTGACCACTCTCCTAGGAGATAATGCATGTGAAAGTGGTTTCATGTAAAGTAGGATGTTACTATTAGTAGCTCATTGCTCAGCAGTTTATCCAAATCTTGGAAAAACTATTAAATTTCTTGATTGTCAAAAGAGATAGATAGAAGCCATGTCTTCTATGATACGATGACATGACATTTCATGAAAAGAAAGTTAACCAAATATCACATCTACTTTAAAGGCAATCTGCATTTTAAGTGGGAAAATTCAGGTTTGAAATGGCATAAAAAGGGAAGTTTCTCAAGTGAGTCATAACAGGACAGGCTGTTCCTTTTGGCTGCTCTATTCAAGCTCCTCTTCAATCTCAAAAGTTTAAAAATACATGACTGTGTCCCAGAGGAGTCATCATCTATGGCTTGGTACACCAACTTATGGTTCAGAAACAGGAAACAACTTGACTCACCTAGTTCTCCACTGGGTTTTTAATACAACATTTCCCAACATAAACTCCTTCCAAATGAATGTCCCCGGGTTATTTCCAATGGATACAAGTACAACGGGCTACCATTAGCATCTAATGGGTTTTGCTTAGAGCTAGAAGTAGTATAAATATATTAAAGGAAGGGAATCATGTCTTAATACTGATAGAATCCTTAGATCCCAGCTCAATATCTTTCTTACTGGCATGAGTAAATGTTCAATACATATTTATTAAATTAGATGTAATTGCTCTTAAAATATATTTTTTATTGATTTTAGAGAGGAAGGGATAGGGAGAGATAGAAACATCACTGATGAGAGAGAATCATCATTGACGTTTTGTATATCTTCTTTAGAGAAATATCTCTTCAGGTCCTGTTCTCATTTTTAAAAATTGGGTTTTGTGTTTTGTTTGTTTGTTTGTTTGTTTTTGCTGTTGAATTGTATGAGATATTTCATTTCTTAGTTATATTTTAACTTACTTTATTTTTTTTAAAAAGGGATAAAATGAATGTTTTATTGCCATTTATAATCTGATGATAGTTGAGTATATAGTTTTTATACCTTATCTATTTTCTTTTTTTGTAAATAAAAAATATTACAGAGCAATGGCTGGTTAACATGATTAAATTAATTCACTGATGGTGGCTTCAAGTTATTCCTTATTAGTTCCAGAAAACTCACCAATCTTTTGTCCTTTTTTAAAAAACTGGAAGGCCCTAACCGGTTTGGCTCAGTGGATAGAGTGTCGGCCTGTCCCAGGTTTGATTCGGTCAAGAGCATGTACCTCAGTTGCGGGAACATCCCCAGTAGGACGTGTGCAGGAGGCAGCTGATCAATGTTTCTCTCTCATTGATGTTTCTGATTCCTATCCCTCTCCCTTCCTCTCATTTATTAGGGACTTTTTTTTTTCTCCATTGAGTATTACTGGCTCCTTTTTCAAATGTTAGTTTACTATATATGCTTGGATTTATTTCTGGACCCTCATTCTATTCCACTAGTCTATTTCTCTATTTTTATGCCAGTACCATACTGTTTTGATTACTATAGCTTAATAGTATAGCTTGAAATCAGTAAGTGTGATGCCTTCTGCTTTGATATTCTTTTTTAGGGTTTCTGTGACTATTTGGGGTCTTTTGTAAATCTATATAAATGAAAACAAATTTCTTTTATTTCCATTAAAAATTCCATTAGGCCGAAACTGGTTTAGCTCAATGGATAGAGCGTTGGTCTGCGGACTGAAAGGTCCCAGGTTCGATTCCGGTCAAGAGCATGTACCTTGGTTGCAGGCACATCCCCAGTAGGGGGCGTGCAGGAGGCAACTGATCAATGTCTCTCTCTCATCGATGTTTCTAACTCTTTATCCCTCTCCCTTCCTCTCTGTAAAAAATCAATAAAATATATTTAAAAAAATCCCATTAGAATCTGGATAGGGAGTACATTGAACATTCCAATGATTTTGGTAGTATTGACATTTTAACAATATTAATTTTTCTGATCTATAAAGATGAGATACCCTTTTATTTGATTTATTTTTATTTGATTTGATACCTTTTTCTTTGATTTCTTTCTTCATTGTCTAATAGTTTTTAGAGTAGAGATCTTTCACCTCCTTAGTTCAATTTCTTTCAAAATATTTTATTGTTTTTGGTGCTATTATAAATGAGATCTAATTCTTCACTTCCTTTTCAAAGAATTGGTTGTAGTGTGTAGAAGCACTACTAATATTTTTATGTTAATTTTTGTATCATGCAACTTTATCGAATTCATTGATTTGATCTAACACTTTTTTTGTTTTTTTGGTCTTTAGGATTTCCTTTATATGAAAGTATGTAATCTGAAAATAGAGATAATCATTTCTTCCTTCCCATTTGCTATATATTTTATTTCTTTTGCTTGCCTGATTTCTCCAGCTAGGACTTCCAGTGAATGCTCAATAGGAGTGTTAAGAGTGACATCTTCTCTAAACTTAACTCCATCCTACTGTCAATTAAATGATCAAGCTTTGTCTTTAATCAGAAATCAGTCGTGCCTTTCTAAAAGCTGTATACAAATAAGAATATCCCTAAGGTATGTTTTCCATGGCACTCATTCCCTAGACCATGATCTCTGCTGGTTATGTGAGATTTGGTCTATGTGACTATGAGCCTTTAAAGACCAGGGATGGCCTTGTTCTTTGATGCTAAAACAGCACTGTGGAATTAAAATAAGAAACATATATTCCGAAGGAAGGGGCTACCGACATTGACATTCAGGTGTGATTTCCTGTGCTTAGACTTGTTCCTCACTCAGTGCTTTTGGTAGGAATTCCTAGGAGCACAGCAGGACACATACTTTCTCTGCAAGTGATTTTTGAGTGATTTCTCTCAGGTATGGTCTTTTAAATTTTTTAAAAAATAAATTTATTAGGGGAAGGTGTGGTCTCTACAGGAGTAAGAGAACAGGAGAGGAATTCAGAAGAACCTGGACAAGGGTGTGTGAGACTTAGCTTCAGTATGAAGATGGTATGTATAGGGCAGTGGTCGGCAAACTCATTAGCCAACAGAGCCAAATATCAACAGTACAACGATTGAAATTTCTTTTGAGAGCCAACTTTTTTAAACTTAAACTTCTTCTAATGCCACTTCTTCAAAATAGACTCAACCAGGCCGTGGTATTTTGGGGAAAAGCCACACTCAAGGGGCCAAAGAGCCACATGTGGCTCTCGAGCAGCATTTTGCCAAACACAAGTATAGGGGGTTCTGGAGCATGAGTAGTACCCCGGAGTTGCCTCAGAGGAATTATAAAGGGCCAGCCTTTAATACCCCATATTACTCAGTCTTTCGCTGCAGGCTTCTCCCACTCCTTCCTGGGGGATTTTGCCTTGAGTAAACTCTAAGGCATCTCCAGGGAAGTTGTTCCAGTTAATGAGGATCATTTTTTAAAAATAGGTGGCAGCTGACATTCACATTTGGGGGCTGGGAGGAAGGTGAGTGTATGGGCCCAAAAAAGGGATCAGGGTAAGGCACCAACTTCTGCTGTCATAATGGTATATCATAAATGTGTGGATGCTGAGGGGAGTCATTTGGTTGCAGTCACATTGACAGTGGACTAATTTTGAGCACACACACACACACACACACACACACACACACACACACATTTGTGGCTATATTCTCACTGTAGGAGATTGTTGGTGGAGCTTCCTGCCTCACTATGGTACATGATTTGTAGTATTGTGTATAAATTATTATTTCACCAGGAACAATGAAATTATTTTCATCAGGCAACAGAAGTGTTTCAATCCTTGAAATTCTAGTAAGGCATCCCAATGATTTTCATAATAGCTACACTTTTATTTTTACATTTTTTGGGACACTCTGTATATAGAACGCATATACTTTTTATTTTTAATCCTCACCCAAGGGTATTTTTCCACTTATTTTTAGAGAGAGTGGATGGGAGAGAGAAGGGGAGCGATAGAGAAACATCAATGTCAGAGAGACACATCGGGGGCTGGGAAACCTGCAACCAAGGTACTTGCCTTTGACCTGGAACCCACAGCTTTCTGCTACACTTGGAATCAGAAGACCTGACCCATGGCTATTGACCAAGAAAAACCAGAGCTGGACGGTAGCTAAAGCAGTAAAAATAGATTTTACTCCGGAACTATTGCAATAGGGGAAAAGTGACCTCAGTCTAGAACTAGGCTCTGTTCTGAATGCAGCTTGGGCAAGTGTCAATGGATGGAGAATTACTCAGAGGAAACATTAGCTTAAGAGGAATTCTGGCTAAACTGACTGGACGTGTGGGGGGGAGGGATCAGATGTCACCTGGGGGATGATGGGAAGGGAATTTGATCAGATATCAAACCTGGGGACATGGCACAACCAATTTGATGGGATTCTTGCTG
The DNA here is from genome assembly GCA_011751065.1 of Lasiurus cinereus. Taxonomy (NCBI): domain Eukaryota; kingdom Metazoa; phylum Chordata; class Mammalia; order Chiroptera; family Vespertilionidae; genus Lasiurus; species Lasiurus cinereus. The sequence goes on from JAAGEH010000038.1 coordinate 9,802,505, forward strand.
AAACTGGATTCTATAAGGATGGCGATGGAAGCCCATGTTCAGGCCTTAACTAAAGTTTTTGGTCAAGGGAGGAATTTGCACCTCATCTCTATAAAGCTCTATAATCATTTTCACATCTTCATTTCCAGATCTTTTACCTCTCTCATTGGGAGAGACAAGAGATACATATAGAAACTTTGGAAAGGGTAAGCCACTATTTAAATATAGCAGGTCCTTGCATAATATCATTTTGTTATAATATTTTGTAGATGCCCTAGGAACTTGACTCTTGTTTATGTTAATTAGCATATGGTAAAATTGGTTTCATTTCAAGTCATTTTGCTTAAAGTAACAGAACCTATTAGGAGGTTAAGTGAGGACTTACTGTATAAGGATACTCAAGGAGCCATTTCCACAGCACCATGCTGCCTCCCAGACTTCTGAAAAACACCCCCTCTGCCATGTTCATCCCAATGACATTTCTGCCTATAGTTGCTCTTTGTGGAGAGGGTAAAACTTGTTCTTTCTGATGATTTAGAATGGAACTGTTTGAAAACTGTCTTTGCCCTGCTGAAAAGAGGTGTCTCTCTTTATAAAGCCAGGTGTTTATTTAAGGATACATCAAAGACTCTTTTTGGAAGCACATGAAGGCTTTTGTATTATAAAGAGACAGAGTGGGAAACATGTTTTCAGCAAGAAGCTTTCAATTCTTATTCCAGTGAGGAAGATATTACAGGAAAACCTGGAAACATTACAATGGACCGACATTTCTCTTTGTTTTCTCTGGCAGGGAGGCTCTGAAGGAGCACCATGTGTGAGCCATGTCTGGCAGAAATAGGGTCAGTCTTCTAGATTGTGGTTTCTATTTCCTTCTTGAGCTGTGCGTTAGGCTAAAGAGCTCCAACCTCATCCATCAATATCCTTTCGGGGTATGAGTGTCAACGCTAAGCACTGTCTTAGGTGCAGCCAAAAGGCAGTATGGGACCTGAGGAAGAGCAATGGAAAGAAGACTTCTCACTGACTCACTGGGTTTCCCTTTTCCTATGGCTGCTAGAGAACTCAGAGCTAAATATGTGGCTCTGAATTGGCACTACCCACAGACTTTTCTAAGAGGGCTTTTATAATTTGTTTCTTGAGGTGCATTTCTGGTTCCACCTCTGTCCCAATCCTTGTTTTTCTTACTATATTTTCTTCTACTATTTTATTTCACCTTGTGTTTATATAACATCTCCTGCTAAGCTGGCACAAATCCTCTTTGAAATAATATGATATAGATCACAACTGTGAGTTTGGGCTCTTCTCCGAGGCTGATTAGAACTTGGCTGGGATTTATCCTGCTCTAAGATGCAATAAGGCCATGAGTTTATAAATAAATTAGGCAGATGATTCTAACACAATAGACAGCCTGAGAATACCACTCTGAAGGCTGGAGAGCATAGAGTGGGCCCAAGGGCAGAAAAACAAAACCAATCTAGGGACAAGAATCAGAATGTTAGTGCTGGAAGGAAATCTGACAATCTGAGTCTTAGCCATTTATTTTACACACAAGGAAACTGAGACTCAGAGAGAAGTGTGTTGACTGAATTCACAAAACTGGTAGTGGTGGTTCTGGATCCTAATTTGTGAATGTGGCAGGACTGTGTCCTCCCTTTAACCCTTCCCATCTTCAGCCAAGCGTGCAGGGGTCACTTAGCATAATAATACATCGAAGTTATGCAATGAGAAGTGGTCTAGAATAGTAAGAGAAAGATTGATTTCTTAATAGATTCTACACTAATGGATGTGACTATCCCAGACCAAACTGTGTTTCTCAGGGCTGATTCTTTTTTTTTTTTTAATAAATCTTTATTGTTCAGTTTATTATAGATGTTCCTCTTTTTTTCCCCTCATACCTTCCCTCAACCTGATTCCCCACCCACCCCCACAGGAGTCATTGTTTACTGCGCTGTGACCTGCCTTCTGGCTAAGCTGTTAAATTCTTGGTTTGTGGCCCTTGTAAACTGGGAGTATTTAGGAGAACAGATAATTGCCTAAGGAAGGGCCAGGTACTTAATTATAAGCTAACAAGAAGGTGCATGAGGATACTGGTTAACTAGGTACAGATTCAGATTGCTAGCCCGCCTTCCCACCCTCACCAAGGCTACCCCCTGTTTTCCCCTTCAGTGGAAGTTCTTTGTGGAAAAAAAAAAGAGCAATACCTTTACACAATAAAGCAAAGCACAATAGAATGAGGCATGCCTATATTTTTCTATTACATTCCACAAAAGCACAACTATTATCTGAGAAGACTTTACAGAAAGATACGACTTCTGGGGGGGTTAAGTGGAATTGGCATTCAGACAGAGAGCATTATTTTTAGCATTAACGATTACCACCGACCACCATTCAAAAGCATCTTCCTGTAATTAATACATTTGGCGACAGATGCCTCAGTTCCGGGGACTTTTCAGTAGAAATACCAAATCAACTTTGACATTTTCCTCCTGAGGTGCAGCAAGTCTAATTACTACGTATTTTGGAGATGAAAAATTACAGCTCTTTTGGAATGCAACTATTAAGATGATTTTGATGAGATTCCAGTGTTACCTAGCCTACACGACTGGCCTCTCATTGTAGAAGATTGACGAAGTTTCCCTGCTGGAGTGGAAACAGAAGTCAGAGGGAGGAAAGCAGCTTTTGTTAATCCAAGGTCTCTATCAAGCAGCAATTGAACTTGATGTTGCTGGGACTGCCTTGGTTCAGAGAGGAGATTCCCCAGAGAATTGAAGGCACTCCTCATAATATTCCTTATTTGATTTTTCACTTTTTAAAACCATCGAGGGCTACTTTGTGATATTGTGGTCAAAGATGTGACTGACTAGAGGTAAGCAGAATGACTTGAGCTCCAAACGTTACCAGCTAGCTCACCTGGAATCTACAGAATAAATGAACTAATGAAAAAAAATCACACAGACAGTAGAATTTACGTAATCACACATTTTTATTTCTGTGGGAGATTCTGTGTTTTATTTTTTGCATCGGAGATTGTTACCAGCATAAATGAAATGATCTAGCTGTAGGTTGTCCTAGAAATAAAATCCTCAATAGTGAGTTGCCTGCAGACGGAGAGCACCCATCTTATTGATCTTTGACTGGTGCCCTCTGCAGAAAGCAGATGAGTATCGGGATGACATGCTTAGGAAGATGTTCATGGGGCAGCTTCAGAAATGTGGGGTGAATCAATGCCCTTGCTCAGGTACACCTAAAGAGGTGTACTTGGAAAGCATCTGGGGGATGCTCCTTCCCTAGGGGTTACCTTTAATTCTGCAGAATCACAGAGCTGGTTAATGCCATTGGAGATGGAAATGGTTTCATTTGATGCGTTTCTGAAGCTTTGTTAGCATCCTGGGTGAACCTTTTAGAATGGCAAAAAGCTCTTAGTGGGAAAACAGCAAAGCCCATATTATGTTACCTCTCCACCTTGCTTCCTTTTCTGTTTCAATTTAGAGATTTAAAATGCCCTCTCGTTTCCTCTGCTTGGTTGTTTCACTTTTATTCTTGCTAAAAGGAATAGCTGTTTAGAAGGTAAGACATAAATCAATGGACGATTTTTTTTTCTTAAGCATCTGACAGTTTCCCTGCTTTAAAGAAAAAGATTTGAGTGTGGTTTTTACATTTGAGTTAAAGGTATAGGGTGGCTCTGATCTCAATAAGAGAAGAAAACGCATTTGATTTTAGAGCTGCAGAGGGTTTTAGCAAAAATGTAATAAAACTGTTGTTTTTATTGATGAGCAATGTGAGACTCGGAAAGGCAAAATATATTTTCCAAAGTCATACCGCTAAATGGTCATGGTGCTGGGTTCATTCCTGACCAACCCCTTCCTTCCATCCATTGGCTCGTGAACATAAAATAAAAATATTCCTGGTTGTTTGTCATACCCTCCTTCCTGTCCTCCTTGCTGTTCCCTCAGCCTCCTTTACCTATTCCTGGTTCCATATCTGGTTCTACAATCTCTGTGCCCTAATCTTGCCTCTCCTATTCGGAGCATCTTCTCTGGTCTGGAAAATTTGATGCTTGCTTTGCCTTCTAATTCTCAGTGCCTGTATTGCCTCAGATAGAACTATTGCTCACTTTTAACCTTGTAGAAACTAACCCTGATCTTGACCTCCCCGCTACCACTCCGGGTGCCATATTCAGTTCTAGTCCCAGGGTCCTTCCATTGCCCCATTTGCTTTGGTGGAAGCACACTAGATTGACCACACTGAGGCTTTTCAGCTGACAAACGACATTTTCCTCTCTCTCCCTCTCAGGTTCTGACTTTCCTCGTGACTTGTCATTTCTTCTGTGGAACTTTGATGTAAAGGGGCTGTGAGCAGAGCTTTCCTGAGAGAAAAATAACATCAAGAGCTGCTAATGTGTTCATGTGTTAAAATCCCTCCAAATGTACAATTTTAAAGGCCTTCTGAAAATTCCTTTACCCCAAAGAGGGATGTTGGTGACAAAAATTTCAGGCAGTGTGGAAAGTTAGTGAAGAAAATGTGTCTATTCAATTGGAGCCCTCTGAGACCCCTCTAACCACAATTCTTGGCACACTCTTCCCGTACCCTTAGGACCCATGCTTGGTTAAAGAGCTTTGAACTTGAAGTAAGAAGACCTGGATTTGAGTCTTGCCTCTGCTCCTTGCTCTCTGCATAGCCTTGTCTATGTCTCTAAGTCCCTCTGAGTGTTCATTTTCATGTTTGTGAAATGGAGGTAAAAGTACCTGCCTTTTGCCCTCCTGAAAGACTTCTTGACAAGATAAAGTAGATTTAATTTCTTCATTAATTGACTCCCAAGACCCTAAGCTCTGGTTTCTTCTCCTTCCCTGGCCACTCCTTCTTGGTCTTTCCTCTGAGTTCCCTTTTCCCAATGATCAATACTAAAAGAGGCTGAAATCATACAAAGAAGTCAGCCACATGAGGATCTGGGGCAGAGTTCTGGGAAGAGAGAACAGCAAGAGTAAAGACTGTAACATAGGACAAAGCTTGGCATGTCCGAGGACCACCAATATGAATAATGTGACTGAATATACAAGTGATGCAGAAAACAGCAGGAGATAAGGTTAGAAGCATATGGAAGCCAATCATGGAGGACCTTGGACGTGATGGGGAAGATTTAGATTTTATCATAAAAACTAGAGGCCCAGTGCATAAAATTCATGCATGGGGAGGATGTCCCTCAGCCCAGCCTGCACCCTCTCCAATCTGGGACCCCCTCAAGGGATGTTCGATTGCCCTCTCACAATTCAGGACTGCTGGATCCCAACCACTCACCTGCCTGGCTGCCTGATCACCCTCTAACCACTCCCCTGCCAGCCTGATTGATGCCTAACTGCTCTCCTGCTGGCCTGATTGCCCCCAACTGCCCTCCCCTTCCAGCCTGGTAACCCCCAACTGCACTCCCCTGCAGGCCTGATTTCCCCCCCTCCCAACTGCCCTCTCCTACAGGCCTGGTCTCCCTCCCAACTGCCCTACCCTGCTTGCCTGGTCCCCCCAACTGCTCTCCCCTGCAGGTCTGGTGCCCCCCAACTGCCTTCCCCTGCAGGACAACATGTGGTAGCCATCTTGTGTCCACATTGGGGCAGCCATCTTGTGTGTTGGAATGATGGTCAATTTGCATATTATTCTTTTATTAGATAGGATAATTGGAAATCTAATGAGGGGAGGTATCTACTGTGTTTAAGTTCTAGAAAGATCTCTTTTTTTCATTTTGTTTCTATTTGATGAGTTCATACTTACCTTTCAAATACATCTTTAGAACTCATTTCTCTCAGCTCTCACTTACACCCTCTCAGACTCCCAGGAGATTTTGTTTAAGCCTCTATTGTAGCCTGTATTAGTCAGGGTTCTCCAGAGAAAGAGAATAGGTTATCATATTATAGGAACTGGCTCATGTTATTATGGAGACTGAGTAGTCTTAAAATCGGTCTATAAGCTGGAGAACCAGGAAAGCTGGTGGTGGAATTCAGTCCAAGTCTGAAGGCCTGAGAATCAGGAGTGCTGCTGTCCAAAACAGGAGAGACAGAGAGGAAATTTGCCTTTCCTCTGCCTTGTATGTTCTATTTGGGCCTTCAATGGATGGATGATGCCCACCCACATTGGTGAGGGTGATCTTTAGCTACCAATTCAAATGCTAATCTCTTCTGAAAACACCCCCTCCGACAGACAGAAATAATGTCCTGCCAGCTATCTGGGCACCCCTTAGCTCAGTTAAGTTGACACACAAAAACTACCACACAGTCCTTAATGATACTGCCTTGTAACATTATGTCTGACTCCTTGTGATGTTGAATGTCCAGGTCCTTGAGAGTAGTGACTTTTCTCTTCATCCTTTTTCTCCAGAGTCTGCTGAAGAGAGAATTCATCCTATGATACTTTGTAAACCAGAAAATCTATACTCTGAGGATAAAAAAAAAACATTCAGAGAAGTCTCATGCATGCCAGCAAGTAGGATATATTTGACTTTATTTTTCTATGAGGACAAAAATCAATGGTACAATTAAGGTTATTATTCATTTAGCAAAGATTTATTTGAACACCTACTATCTCTCTTCTTGGCAATACAAAGATGAGTGAATAATTTCCTACCCTTTTCCCACTCCCTAAATTCCAGGATCCCACTCAATTGGAGAATCTACATTTCAGAGTTGTAAATAAGTTTAAACAAAATATAATGGGATACATAAAAATCCAAGTTCCTTAAGATAAGCTTTCCCTTTCCCCTCTCCCCGAACCATTTGACTAATCTGAGGACAGCAAGGTCAAATAAAATTGTATTATAAAATTCATGGTTCCATAAACAATTTAGTGATTACTGATAACCATTTAGAGTAATTGGTAGAAAAGAGAGACTTACATCTTAGTTCATTGCCTAATCAATGCATGAGGATTTCTTATAGTATCCAGATACCATCTCTTAATGTTCAGGCTCAAAAACTGTATCTTCATATTCCTTACAGTCAAATGAACCATTTCTGGCAAATTTCATAAACTCCCACCGAGAGAGAAAGTTAAATGTGGTTATTATTCACAATGTCATGGTTCTTTCAAACCTGATTGTTTTGAAACAATATGGACCTTCTTTCTGGCTTATTGCAGCTCCCTAATTCTACTTATTTGATGCTAGTTATATAATTACTCATAATATTGTCTGAGTATTGGCTTCCAACTATTCTCTTTGAGATTACTGTTGTGTTTTATTGATGATGGTTACAATCAAGTCTTTCCTAGAGTTTCAGGAAAATGTGAATAATAATTATTTTCCTAGTCATGTAGAACTCTCTTTTCTGAATTATTATAGCATACACATAGAACAACACAAACTTCAAATTAAGTCTTCTCTTGAACTCTTTAGGCTATAATCACTACATTATTAGAATGTGATCTCTTTCATTGCCACCCATGTCCCAGCCTTTCTCACACTTCTACTAATGGAGAAGGTAGATGAGGAACTGTTGTTGGACTGAAAAGAGTGGTCTAATTCATGTAAGAACTGACTATTTCCTGTCTTGCATCACTTTATACTGGTCTAAGAGGGTACAACATCACTGCACCTATCAAAGGTAGAAGAGAACATCAGTTGGAGCAGGTGTCTAGAATGTGAGGTGAAAAAGTTTCAAAAGCCCTCAGAGGGAACAGGCTCAATCATTCCCGGTAGACTAACTGTCATGAGTCATGCGGCCTGCATAGATGGTAGGGAGAATGCCCTGGGTACCAGCAGTAAGGGTACTAATGATAAAGGACATCTGCCAGCATCCTCACTACCCTTGGGTGCTGTAGACTGGAGGAAGCACCACTCTTGGGATAGGAGTAACCAGCACACATTGGGCCCACATACCTAGCTCTAATATAAGAGTTAGAATAAATCCTTGGTAACCCAGAACCCTAAGCTTATCTTTTGCTGATGTGAGTGAGTTACCTCAAATCAGCATGTCAACACCATTCCAGTAGCCCAATTTTATGTCATCTCATAAAAAGCTATCATGATCTGCTTTTCAGTCCTTCTGCAACTAAAACCCAGCCCCAGATGCTGGGATGACCCTATAGACTGCAGTGGTTCTCAACCTTTCTAATGCTGCGACCATTTAATACAGTTTCTCGTGTTGTGATGAATCATAATGTAAATATCTGTGTTTTCTGATGGTCTTAGGTGACCCTGCTAGTGGTTCTCAACCTGTGGGTCACTGCTGTAGAGCCTAAGACCATCAGAAAACAGGTCACGACCCACAGGTTGAGAACCGCTACTATAGAGGTAAGTTACCTAGTTCCTTGGGGTATCTGGTCAGCCCCATAAGAGGGTGAAGAGTCCAAGAGAACTCTGAAGTGGGGTAACTGGGGCCCACGTGGATCTCAGTTTGAGCATGTGGATACTAGTTTGGGCCAGGCCTCCTGCCTGGGCTGGCTTTCTGGGTCTTAGGTCAGGGGGTAGGACTGCCTTGACAGTATGTGGAGAACTCTGCTTTCTGGGGAGGAAGAACTTCTCCATACTCAAAAAGTATGTTATAAATGTTTGTTGAAAAAGATGATGCTCAATTGTGTTTAATATATACATGTGGCAAATCTCCTCAAAAGCAGACATTTTTGACAACTGTTGGCAATACAAGGATGACAAAGGCAGGTTCCCTGGTCCCGAGTTGTTAATATTCCAGTGGAGGAAGCAGGCATCTGAACAAGCAATTTCAATGTGATGTAGTGGGTGCTTTAACAGAGGTAAGGGTGGAGTAATAGGAAAACTTAGCTAAGTTTGGGGGCTGGGCTTAGAGGACATTGAAGGGTGAATAGGATGTGTCCAGAGGAAGACATATTGTGCGGTAGGTACCTTTTTCTCCATTGTCAAAGGCAGATACTTAGCAAAGCTGGATCTTACATTGTGAGGAAGCAGTGGAGAGAGATGAGGTTGGAGGGGCGTGTGGGGGGCAGGTTGTGGAGGATAGTGATTGCCACACCAACAGCTTCGATTGCACCTTAGTCAATAGGATTAGGATCCTCAGACCGTTTGATGGACTAAGATGACATGGTGGAATATGCATTTCATAGGGATGGAATGGGGAGCTATAGAAGAAGGGGCTGGAAGGGGACAGTCTGGAAGTAGAGAGAGACTGGTTAGAAGACACATGTAAAGTCCAGGTGAGAAATGATAACCCGAGTCAGAGCTCTGTTGATAAGAAGAGAGTTTGAAAGGGTTTGAGGAATTTTGTGGAGGCAAACCCTTCAAGGCTCAGTGTATGGCTGGCTGGGGGGTGAGGGAGAGGAGAGGAAATGATTTAGACTCAGGGGACCAGTGCTTAGCTTAGGAAGGTGTGTGATGCCTGCAGGAAACACAGCAATAGAGACGGCTTCTCTAGGGGCTTCAAACCTGTGGTAGTTAAAGTGCCCATAGCACTTGCAATTGGTTTCTAAATAGGCTTTCCCACGCTGAGGCTATGGGGCAGGGATGGTAATTTTAAAGGTTCAATTCTTGACTTCCATGGCTCTCTCTCCCGAACTCACTTGCTAGTGAGGAAATTAAGAGGGAGAAATCCATTTCCTGAGATTTTTCTGTCCCATTAAATTCCCCTCACGGTCTTTGTCAACTCTTATCATGCTATTGGGGCCAAGCCAAGACTGAGGTTTTTCTTTGACTTCATTCCACTGGGGTGAATTTTTTTTCCAAATGCTATTGAAGAGGGAATCATGGCACTAAAGCCAATTTAGGCCCTGAGAGCTCTTCAGTATTTTCATCAGCAAATGGGAACATCTACTTGGTGCCCAAGACAATGACGGGAAGCATAATGCTTTTGCAAGTTACACCGAGGATGGAATTCCTGATGCAAATGCCAAGGAGCCATCCTATTCCCATTGAAATGTCACCTACTTATTCTGAACAGATCACATATAACTCATTGTGGCGGGGAAATGAAGTACTTTGGGCATCAAAAGAAAAATCATCTTTAATTTAAAAAATGTTAACTATGAAAGAGAATGGTCTTACTAAAATCACATGAAATATTTCTGCTTTTATATATAACTGAAAAAGGAACACTGGCTGCTACAGCAGTAGAGACAGAGAATATAAAATCTGTTAGAGTGAAAAGGGTACGCGGTAAATCGAATCTCAGGAAGACACAATAGACATGTTGTCCTTGGTAAGCATGCACTAACCACACTCACCACACACAGGTGCTGTGTGAGTTACTGAGGAGCCACGGGCAGGGGCCCTGAGACAGATTCCCTCCCCACCATCTGCACACTGGCCCTTTGACATGGTTGCAGCCACTTGTATCTCTCATTCATATCTCTGCCAGTTTTATTTGACATTTGGCTGTTTATAATCTTTATTAATGGGTAAGAGCTCTTTTTATATTAGGTATATTAACTCCTTGATTGTATAGGAATGTATTCCTGTACATAAATATCCTCTTCTACTCTTTCAAGCTTTTATGTCATTAGTAGGCAGGAACTTAATTTGTTATATATGGATAGTAAAATATGCCATGTCGGTTTTTCTCTTATGTCTTACGGTGCTTTTATAACACATCCGAGAATTAGACAATCGTTTTCCTGTACTATCTCCTAGGATTTTTGTAGATCTTTCTTTATCCAGTTAGGCTTTTTAAAATAATCTTTTTATTGATATTAAGCTCACGTACAGAAAATGCACATAAGTGTAAGTTCTATGAATTTTTCTAGTTAGCTTTCTTCCAGTTTTTAAAAGAAATCTTTTTAAAAAATTTTAACAAAGGTACAATACACATGTAATTTATTCATTAAAGTGTACCATTCTGCAGTTTAATACATGTATAGGGTTGCGTAACCATGACTACAATCACATTTAGAAGATTTTCATCATCCCAAAGAGAGACCTCCTTACCCCTTAACAGTCACTGCCCATTTCCCACTAACTCCTCAGCCCCTGGCAACAATGAATCTATTTCTGTCTCTAAAGCAGTGGTAGGCAAACTTCGGCTTGCAAGCCACATGCAGCTCTTTGGCCCCTTGAGTGTGGCTCTTCCACAAAACACCATGGCCTGTGCGAGTCTGTTTTGAAGAAGTGGCCTTAGAAGAAGTTTAAGTTTAAAAAATTTGGCTCTCAAAAGAAATTTCAATCGTTGTACTGTTGATATTTGGCTCTGTTGACTAATGAGTTCGCCGACCACTACTCTAGAGAATTGCCTACTCTAGTTAACTTTTTCATCCACCTGGAATTCATCTTTGTGTATATTGTAGAGCTCTAACTTTGATGTCCTCAAATGGAAAAAAAATTGTCATTAATGGTCTAATTGAGTGAATGAATGAAATAAATAGCCTATAGATGTGCAGGAATTCACAGGAATCAAGAGCCATCACTTATGGGTCCAAGAAGGCTACATGGAGCACATGGAGTTGAAACATGAGCACATTTTGGAAAGATTGAAGAGAGAAGGAGAGAAGAGGAGTGGCCAGAGAAAAGGTGCTGAAAATCCACTGTGAGCTCAGAAACTGTCATGGAGATCGGTCTCCGAAACAGTTAATATGTGTAAGAGGTAATGACCTGTGAGGCTGGAATAGATAGGCTGGCCTCAGTTGTGCAAGTCCTTACTCGCTATTCTGAGGATTTTGCACTCACAGAATACTGTGAAGGTTTTACAATGGAAGTGAAATAGGGGACGGACTGTAGAACATGAGGAAGGTTTGAAGTTGCTCTCTGTAGATGAAGAATGAACAGTAGCCTCAGCCTCTCTTGGTATGGCCCTTGCTGGTTGAGAAAACTTATTTCTTGTACCTTCATCCCTTTGTTCCTCATTTGTATTTGGGGGAGAGGGAGGACAGGCTCCTGCTAGTTGAGATTCAGGGACTCTCGGACTGGGAGGGAACTTGCCTATTAAATGGCAGACTAGGAAACAATAGGTACAGCTAACACTGATCAAGCTCCGATTCTGTGCCAGGTCAGTTCCAAACATTTTACATGTCTTTATACTAAGTTGCATCCTCTAATCCAGCGGTTCTCAACCTGTGGGTCGCGCCCCCTTTGGGGGTCGAACGACCCTTTCACGGGGGTCGCCTAAGACCAGCGGAAAACACCTATTTCCCATGGTCTTAGGAACCAACACACTGCTCCTCGGTGTAGCAAAGTGTAGCAATGTAGTTTACTGTTGTCATATGAAGACTGTTACCCATGCTACACCATGATTCAAGTCAAAATTTCATTTATTTGTAATTAGAAATAAATATTTCACAATATATAATTACATATTGTTTTTGTGATTAATCACTATGCTTTAATTATGTTCAATTTGTAACAACGAAAATACATCCTGCCTATCAGATATTTACATTATAGTTCATAACAGTAGCAAAATTACAGTTATGAAGTAGCAATGGAAATAATTTTATGGTTGGGGGTCACCACCACATGAGGAGCTGTCTTAAAGGGTCGCGGCATTAGGAAGGTTGAGAACCATTGCTCTAATCAAGTCTAAGAGATAGTCGTTATTGTCATCAGCCCCTTCTACCAATGAGGGAACCCAGACCCAGAAGTTCTGTGCCTTGCCCACAGACAGACAAGCTGTAAGGATGAAGCCAGAATAGGAACACAGTGGGTCCGCTCTCAGCTCATTCTTCACCACCAGGTGAGACTGCCTCTCTCCACTCTCCAGATGTGGTGATGCCCAGCCACAGAAAGCTTCCAGGGTCCTGAGGAGCTATCTAACCTCAGCATGTCTTCCTGATAAAGTATATAAGGCATCACATAACGCGGGGGCAAAAACTAATGACTTGTATGTTTAGGTTTTATTCATTACAACTGCTGTCTTACAAAACAGGCCAACTTCACCCAATGCTTGATCACCTTGTCATGTCGTTGTTTTCCTTTGCCAGAGCAACTGAGAATATTCCAGACTGAGTTTGCTCCTTCAACCCTGGTGCTGGGGGCAAAATGACAGCAATGAGCAAATGCAGCTGGCTCAGGACCCACACCCAATGGGAACTGCTTTAAACTACTGAGCTTTTTTGTTTCTTTGTTATTGTAACACTAGAGGCCCGATGCATGGAAATTCATGCAAGAGTAGGCTTTCCTTTCCCTCACTGCCAACACCGGTTTCCCTCTGGCACCTGGGACCTGGGCTTCCCTCCTCCAGCTGCAGGCAGGCACCCGGGACCCAGGCTGGCTTCCCTCTGGCCCCAGCTTCATCAGGAAGGACTCAGGAATGACATCCGGAAGACGTGCAGTCTAATTAGCATATTGCCCTTTTATTATTATAGATAACATTGCCTTTTCTGACTGGTATACTTTCTGAGCTCTTGCTTCAACATTAAGTTGACCAAAGTCCCCAGTTTAGTGATTCTGCTGTATTCTAATGCTTAAGTCATTTAGTGAGTGTTCTCTTGTCCTGCTTTTAATCTGCCTATTTGTTCTACATGCAAATTGATGAGGATCCAAGAGTAAATTTGACTATCCATGTGAGTCAAAGGCTTTTTTTGAAATGTATTAGGGACCTTCTTCTATTTCTGTTTGAATTTCTAATTGGATTGATGACTGATTTGCCGCAAGTCTACAGCTTGTGGGATACCCTGAGTCAGAATCACACAGCCAAACCTGCATTCCTGACCCTCCCCCCCCAAACTTCACAATGTATATTAGTTTTAACCTGCTACTCTTTTGGAATATTTTGTTACATGGCAAGAGATAATAGACCTCCTGAAAACTGCTTAAGTGAAGTGAAGGGAAATTTACTGTAAGATATCTATGAAATCTCATAGAAACTAATTTCAAGAAATAGTAAGGTCTCCTCAAAAACGAGAAGTTATTACTCTGCAAGCTTGGTCAGCCACACTCTCTGGCTCTTTGGAGTGGCATGGTCTTTTATGTCTGCTGTGTACCATTACCCCGCTCTCATTCGTACATTGATTTCTCTCTGCTCATTTTTCTCAAGAGCTTCGGTTTGTGTGTGGCGTGGAATGACTATAAAGATACAGATCCCTGACTCTGTGAGTTCTTAATCCCGGGTCCAACACAGTCAAACTCATTTCCTGGAGTCCATGACCCTGTCTTAGAAGAAACTCTCATCAGGCCAGCTTGGGTTAGACTGTCCATCATGACAACTGGCTGTGACAAGGGTCCAGGTCACATGGCACCGAGGCTGTCCTTTGCTCAGGCTGAGAATTGGGCAGATGATACCGGAACAGGAAATTGCAGGACAGGCAAATTAATGATCATTTGCCTTGTATGCTGATACATTCTTTATTAGTAACAATGAAATATATTACGCCATTGATTCCAATCTTTTGTAAAAGGCAGGATCCTTTTGAAAAGTAAATAGTTGCCCTTCATTTACCTGGTTGCTATTTGTTTTATCATTTTCGGCATTCATGAAGTAGGAACACACCTGCCATTTTAGGCACCAATTACTACATTGGATAATTCTCTGCCAATGGTTTTCTGGGAAGGAGTGGGTCCTTAAGTTGGCAAAACTCAATGAAGTTGCTTTGTAAAACTTTCATGTCTTCAAAGGCAAAATAACGCAGTCAACAGAGTAAAGCTGTTAGAATTAGATGGACTGAGTTTGAATCCAATATTATAACTGAGTGACTTCGGACCTCTCTGAGCCTCAGTCATCTCTTAGTTAAATGGACAAAATCCCTCTCTCAGATTCTTATCAGAAGCAGATGCATTGGCACATGTCTCACGCAGTACCCAACACATATTAGGAGCTCATTGAAAGCATAGATCTATTTAAGAATGGGTGGAAAAATGGTCATGATGTTCAGTGCCTGCTATTTTTGCCTTGAAGACTGAGGACTGGTCTTGAGAAAAAGAGATGAGTCACACCTTCCACCGTCAGCCTGACCATTTGTATGCCTCTGTGAAATAGTAGATCTGGTGGAAAACCTGCTATACTGGGAGTGTTCACTGGGCAGGCAGTGAAATGGAGTGAGTGAGGGGCCTGGACGCTTGTCTGAAGGCCTTTCCATCTCCTAATTCTACCTGTTCTTCTAGATCAGTGGTTCTCAACCTTTCTAATGCCGCGACTCTTTAATACAGTTTCCCATGTTGTGGTGACCCTCTCCCATAAAATTATTTTTGTTGCTACTTCATCACTGTAATTTTGCTACTGTTATGAATCATAATGTAAGTATGATTCACAGGTTGAGAACTGATAGCAGGGTCGCCTAAGACCATTGGAAAACACAGATATTTATATTACAATTCATAACAGTCGTTATGGTTCTTTTATTCAACACGAGCTTGGCCACTACACTGTCGGGTTCTGCTGTCTGTGGAGCAATGGTAATAAGCTAGACCACCCAGCTTCTTGCTCTCCTAGGCCCCTAGTTGGGGGCATTCTCACTCTCACTCTTGGGGACAGCCTGGGGGTTGTTTTATATCTTGGTTGCTCCCTACAAACCCTTGTTCTGGTACCAAAGGGAAGGAGTGGTACTTTGGGCCTCATTTGTACTTTTTGTAGGCAATTGAATTGCAGCAACTCTAAAGGTTTAGGAGGCAGCCTGCCATGTCATAGTAAAAAAAAGATGAAGATTTTGGAATCAATTTGAGCCCTACCTTAAACACATACAATAAGTGTAGCCAGTAGTTTTAATTTTCATTTATTTAGGCATACCATTGTATTTAGTCAAATATTTATTGAACAAAATCAGCAAAGTTGCTGGTCTCATGGGATTTATATCCTAAGTGTTGGGAGACACAATAAGCGAATTTGTGTCAGGTGTAGTAAGCACAGAAAACAGGGAAAATGAGGTGAGAAAGAGAGAGGAAAGAATGGAATCGATATTTTATAGAGAGCTCTCAGGGAAGGGCTCGTGGCATTTGAGCAAACACTGGAAGGAAGGAAGGAAGGCAGTGACCCAGGTGGGTTTTATAAGCTTCAGGTAGAGGGAATGGTCAAGTGCAAAGACCCTGGAGTGGAAACGTGTTGATGTAAGAATGTCCAAACCTGTACAGAATTTTTAAGCATTTATTTGAGCTGAACTGATGACATATGCTGGGAAGCAAGATCTCAAGGGCTCCAGAGAACCAGACAATTTTGCAGTTTTCTTTTCCGCATCTGAAATTAAGGAGCGACTGGAAGGAAGATTACACAAAGTCAGGAGAAAGCAAGGTGGGGACTCTCTATGATTGGACTAGAGCAGCAGTTCTCAACCTGTGGGTCGCGACCCCCAATGACCCTTTCACAGGGGTTGCCTAAGACCATCAGAAAATGCAGATATTTACATCACGATGCATAACAGTAGCAACATTTCATGGTTGGGGGTCACCACCACATGAGGAACTGTATGCAAAGGTCGTGGCCTTAGGAAGGTTGAGAACCACTGTACTAGAGGATGGTTAACATGTGCTCTCTGTGGGATCAAGCCTTGACGGGTGTTACTTCTGGCATTTCAAGGGTGTGCTAACCCAGATGCACAAGAACAGTGGACAGGACTGTCTTAAAACCTTTCACTGAAGAAGTGATAGGTCTGGACTGTGACCACCTACATGACCTATGAGGTTATTTTGTATATATTATGAAATGATGACTACAGTTATTATCTATTATTACAGAGTTATTTTTTTTCTTATGACAAGAACTTTTAAGATTTATTCTCTTAGCAACTTGTAACTATACAATACAGTGCTATTAATTGTAGTCACCTTACTGTACATCATATCCCCAGGGCTATATTTTATAACTCTGAGTTTGCACCTTTTGATGATCACAGCGTCTCTTTCTTATTTTCCAAAGCATCTCTGCCACTAGACTGCTGTGTAATAGAATTTGACTTGGGGGAATGAACAGAGGTATTTTGGTGCTTGTAGGTACACAAAACAGCTTACAATTCAGTGGGAGATGTCATTAAACTTCTTGTTCCATCGCCAGCGAGTTTCTCCTTGGCTGTCTTATTTAATTTCTGACTTTCCCAGGTGTTGACAGGTTTCTCTCTTTTTTTTGTTCTAGAACAAGTTTCTTAAACCTGCCCCAATCAATAATTCCTTGTGCACAGGACAGGTGTTCAACAGCATCCCTGGCCCTTACCCACTAGATGCCAGCTGTACCAACTGAAAATGCCAGATGCCTGTTGTGACAACTGACAATGTCTCCATATATTGTCAAATGTCCCCTGGATGTCAAATTATACCTGCTTGAGAACTGCTGTTGTAGAATTATCTCCCCTTATGCTTCTTTTTATTTTATTTTTTTATTATTCTTGGGTTCTTAGACTCCTTTCTTCCCATGCACCAAAAGAGGACTAAAAAAATTATTGATTCTTTGTTATATAGAGAAATTTGATTTCTAACCTTGACCTTATATTAGGCGCATGTCTTGACTTTGAGGGTCTAATGATACTTGGCTGAGGTATTTATTTTGACTAAACAAACAAGCTATCTGTTGAGCCTTTATCTTTAGCAATACAAAGAATGTATAGGCTTTAAAATTCTAGTCCTTTCTTTAACTTACCCCAAACCAAATGAAAGATAAAGGTCCTCATCCATTCTGCCAGTTATGCATGTGTATGTGTGTATGTGTGTGCATATGTGTGTGTATGTGTGTTTCCATCTTTCCTCCTCCTCTGGCCATTCAATGGAGGGGTTGATTTAGAGATGTCTAAGAGCCTTTCCAGCAACTCTGCTCTAAATGAAGTTCAAATTTTGGTAATTTAATCTTTTCAGGAGCATTTACTATGCATATAAAAGTCTCTCCTATCCAAAGTCCTACCCTTTCTATAATCTGCCTATTTCCTCCTCTGAACATCCCAGTGACATTTAATGTACTTCAACTATGGGTCTCTTCAGCTCTTCTTTTCCTGGGCCTCACAGCACACAATAGTGTCAATAGTCTCCCTGCTTTATACCCTAGAATCCATTTACCCGTGCGCATATCTGTTTTTGGTTAATGTATTTCTATTGGCAGAACTGATAAGAACTTTAAAGACATGAGATTTAAAAGTACATTTTCAGAGTCAGCTGCCTGACAGAAAGGAAAGGCTGGACCCGTGTCAAAGCTGTCGAATGCTTCTTGACAATGGACAGCCTCTTTCTTTTTGTCGTGTTGAGGTAGCTGGAATGAGCCTGTACCTGCAATTTCTTTGGAAAGACCCTACAGCACGCAAATACCTAATAGGATCTGGCTGGCAGTTTCCAATGCACTTGTATTTGTTCCTTTCTTCAATTTCACACCATTATTCCAACTTACAATGCTTCCTTTTACATTGTTATTATTCCATTTTTTTAAAAAGCGAATCTGTGCATTATGGACTCAATTCTGCCATCTTCCCCCAGACACACTTAGAAGTAATAGGCTCTCTGACAGTCCGGGCAATGCTATTTAGGAAATGATACATTAGCCCTCCTCCTCACTCCACCCAGAGGCTCTCCTGTGGCCCCAGGCAGTCACTTAGCTTTTGTTCTTCTTTCCTTTTTAGACAAATGCAAAGGTACCTTCTTTTTCTTTCCTGAAGAGAGTAGGAGGAAGGCATTATTTGTGAAGTCAGAGAATTGAAGTTGGTTGAAATAGCAATGCTATTTATATTATTACCCTTGCAGATTCTTAAGATTAGTTATACTTGTGCTGGGTGTCCACGGCTAAGGTCTTAATATGCACTATTTCCTTTATCACTGTGCCAACTCTATCAAATTGGTTCTAGTATTCTCATCCCTCCTTTACAGGGGAGGTAACAGGCTTAAGAAACCAAACCTCAGATACCTACAATGGACGACTGGTTCTTCACCAAAAAAGGGGGCAAACTCTTGACATTTGCCATGCTGTGGATGATGGATGAGCCTCAAAGACTTTATGCTGCATGAAAGAACTCAGACATAAGAGACTCCTTATCCTGTGATTCTATTTATGTGAAGTGTCCAGAAAAGGCAATTTTAAAGAGCAAGAAAATATAGTAGTGGTTATCTAGAGCTTGGAGTAGGAATGGGCACAAAGGTTCTCATTGGATGGATGAAAATGTTCTAAAACTGATTTGCAGTTACTAAAAATTATTGATTTGTATACTTGAAGTGTGTGAATTTATATGAACACTATATCTTAGATTGTTAGAACCAAAAAAGAAAGGAGAATGGAGGGAAGAAGGGAGGAAGAGAGGGAAAGAAAGGACAGAAAGGAAGAAGGAAGAAAGGAAAAAAGGAAGGAAGGAAGAAAGAGAGGGAGGGAGGGAGGAAAGAAGGAAGGATAAAAAATAAGTCTCACAGGAAGTAGAACATACATCACATCCAGGGTCTGTCTGTTTCTGGAGGCTCTGGTCATAATCACTGTCCTTTATGGTTTCTCCTGTTCTCTCTTCTTTTCCTCTTCTAGTCTCCCTTTCCCTCTCCTCTTCCCTACACCTAAAAGTGTGGTGTCTTTATTTTTTATTTTTATTTTCTTCTTTATTGATTAAGGTATTACATATGTGTCCTTATACCCTCATTGCCCGCCCCCCCCACTCATTCCCTCACCCCCCTGGTATCTATATTCATTAGTTAGGTTTATATGCATGCATACAAGTCCTTTGGTTGATCTCTCCCCCTTATCCCTCCCCTGCCTCACCTTCCCTCTGAGGTTTGGCAGTCTGATTGATGCTTCTCTGTCTCTGAATCTGTTTTTGTTCATCAGTTTATATTGTTTATTAAATTCCACAAATGAGTAAGATCATGTGATATTTATCTTTCTCTGACTGCCTTATTTCACTTCGCATAATGCTCTCCAGGCCCATCCATGATGTTGCAAATGGTAAGAATTTCTTCTTTATTACTGCAGTGAAGTATTCCATTGTGTAGATGTACCACAGTTTTTTAATCCACTCATCTGCTGATGGACACTTAGGCTGTCTCCAAATCTTAGCTATTGTAAATTGTGCAGCTATGCACATAGGGGTGAATATATATCTTTTCTTATTGGTGTTTCTAGTTTCTTGAGATATATTCCTAGAAGTGGGATCACTGGGTCAAATGGGAGTTCCATATTTAGTTTTCTGAGGAAACTCCATACTGTTCTTTATAGTGGCTGCACCAGTCTGTATTCCCACAAGCAGTGCACAAGGGTTCCTTTTTCTCTGCATCCTTGCCAAAACTTGTCATTTGTTGATTTGTTCATGATAGCCATTCTGACAGGTTTAAGATGGTACAAAATTGTCGTTTTGATTTATATCTCTTGGATCATGGTCGACAAACTATAGCTCATGAGCCACATGCTGTTCATGAGCCGCAGTTTGCCGCTCTGTTGACTAATGAGTTTGCTGACCATTGTCTTGGATAATTAGTGACTTTGAGCATGTTTTCATATGGCCTTCATATGCCCTCTCTCAAAAAGTATCTATTTAGGTCTATTGCCCATTTTTTTATTAGATAGTTTATCTTTCTTTTGTTAAGTTGTATGAGTTCCCTGTAATGTTGGAGATTAAATCCTTATTGGAGATAACATTGGTAAATTTGTTCTCCCATGCAGTGGGCTTTTTTGTTGTTTGTTGATGGTTTCTTTGCTGTACAGAAGCTTTTTATTTTGATGTCGTCCCATTTGTTTATTTTTTCTTTAGTTTCCCTGTGGGGGCGTGCAGGTGGTGGCTGATCGATGTCTCTTTCATCAATGTTTCTAACTCTCTATCCCTCTACCTTCCTCTCTGTAAAAAATCAATAAAATATATTTAAAAAATCCTTTGTATTTCTGTGGGGTTGTTATTTTGCCTGTATTATTTCTGATTTTCTTTATTTTGGTCCTCTTTCTTTGCTTCTTGGTGAGCTTTGCTAGAGGCTCATCAATCTTGTTTAGCCTTTCAAAGAACTAACTCTTGGTTTCATTGATCTTTTGTATTTTTTTTTCTCTGTCATTTATTTCTGCTCTAATCTTTATTTTCTTCTTCCTTCTCAGTTTGGGGCTTTTCTTGGTGCCCTCTTTCTAATTCTTTAAGTTGTAGAGTTAGATGATTTATTACCATTTTTTCTTACTTTTTTGAGGTCTGAACTTCCCTCTCAGGACTGCTTTCACTGTGTTCTATACATTTTGGATTGTTGTGTTTTCATTGTCATTCATTTACAGTATGTTTTCTTTGGTAACCTAATAACTATTTAATAGCATGCTCTTCAACTCCCAAATGTTTCATTTTTTTATTGTAGTTTATTTATAATACTATGCCATTGTTGTCTGAGAAGATGCTTAATATGATTTCAATCTTCTTGAATTTGGAGAGACTTTGCCTGTGACACACTATATGGTTTATCTTTGAAAATGTCCCACATGCACTTGAAAATAATGTATATTCGTTGGCTTTGGGGTGAAATGTTCTGAAGATGTCAATTAAGTCCATCTGGTGTGCCTTTTGTTTGTCTTGAGCCCTTACACAGGATGACCCAGTGCACCATGTTTCTGGAACCGTGCACCATGCCTCTGGAACCTACTTGCAATGAAGGTTGAACATCCAGTCTTGTTTTGTGTGTTTATACTGGACTTCTTGACTCAGTTCCTTTGAACTAAATTTTTCTCTGGTCTCATTCCCTGACCCACAGGTGTATTTGGGCTTCCAGTTTTATCATTTGGCAGTCTCTGAGATGTGGGGTGTACTTGTTTTCTGTCTCCATCTGCCCTTTTCTGAGTAGCCACCTAGCTCCCAGGACACAGATGTAGCCTTGGCCATTGTGTCCAGTTTCTCTGTGTGGCCTACTCAGGGATTCTAGAGAGAGGCGCCAGGCATTTACTAATTCATCTCCATATTAACTCTCATGTTTCTTTTGCATTTACCTTTTCCCTTTGGTGGAGTCTATACAGATTTTTTCCACTGGATTGCAGACCAATCGAGAAAAATCTGGGAAATCTGGTCACAAAGTCCATTTCTTCTTTAAAGAACAAAATACTGAGATTGAAGTGTATTACATCTGGTATCTTCCTGAACAGACATAAATTAAAATAATGAATACTCTTTGGGGCCCAAAGATTTCTCATTCTGCCATTTTGGGAGTCACCTGAATTTTGAGTGACTAGAGACTCAAACTAAATAAGCATAACAGGAAATGTATTGATTCTCCTAACTGAGGAGTCCAGGAGTGTATCTGTTTCAGGAATGGCTGCATCCAGAAGCTATTATTAAGGCTGGTCTCTCTTTTTCTGTCTTGCTTTGGTGTTGCCTCCACTGAAAGATAGATGTTTCCTTTATCATATAAAAATGTTATAAATATATTATCTAATTCAGTATTTAAAGGGATTTCAAAATAGTTTAAGGTCAAATAATCAGTCTTTTCATATGCATTTACATTTTCATCAACAATTCCTGGTCACACAATCTTTGAACAAAAAAAGGTCTTAGATGTGACTGAGCCTTATCCCATCAGAGAAGAAGACCTGGATGCAGAGAGGATATAAGCTGCTCAGAGTAACATCTCAAGTCAATAGGAGACCCCGGGAGCTATTCATTTGGTGATATTTGCTTCTAATGGCTAATGTGGGTAGCAGGGGCTCTCATATTAGAGCATGGGAGGATGTGAAACCAATTCTGACAGCATCTGGTTTTAGATATTTGATCTGAGCTGTGAGACCTAACCAGCGTGTGGGAATCAAAAGTAGATGTGTTCACGAGCTTTAACACTGACCTGGAGCTGAGCACTGAGTCCACTTTCTAAGAGGGAGTTCAGCACCTTCAGAAACTTCATCCCGTGAGCCTTCAGATGGAACTTGGCCATGAAAGGAGTTCTGATTTTGCCACGGCTATAACTGATTCGCAAGTAACACACTCTGGTTGAAGAGCACTTCAGAAAGTGGCTGATGCCCTGAGCAGATATAATGTTCCCTAATGTGACAGAAGCTATCAATCTGTTCCATGTGACAGATAATGAGTCACATTTAATGCAGAGAAAGGGACAAGCTGGGTAATGTGGCCTTCACTATTAATATCAGTGATTAAACTGTATACATACCATTTATTTTTTTAATATATATTTTTATTGATTTCAGAGAGGAAGGGAGAGGGAAAGAGATATAGAAACATCAATGATGAAAGAGAAACATTGATCGGCTGCCTCTTACAAGTCCCACACTGGGGATCAAGCCCACAGTCCAGGCCTGTGCCCTGACAGGGAATCGAACAATGACATCTTGTTTCATAGGTTGACACTCAACTATCGAGCCACACTAGCCAGGGTAATTCATAGTATTGATTTGGACAGTAATAATTATTATTGTTATCCCTGAATTAACCATTTGTAAAGAGAATGGGCGTGTCCACCTGCCACATCTTCATTTGTCAAACTCTTAGAAATGTAAAAGGAATTTACTTCTTTGGTAGTGGGGAAATCCTAGTAAATATTCAATATAATTGGGTATATATGTTTGGTTTTACACACTAACTTTAATATTATATGTCTTAGAGACAGCATTTATTTTCTGTACCACTGGTATTGCATTTGGGCTTACTGTTGGTCTCTCCTGCCAAACCACCAGTTGAAGTGAGGTGAGATGAAGGAGTCTGCTTTCGTGAGCAACATGCTTGGTGATGACAGTTATTTCCTGATCGGTGTGGGGTGGTGCTGCAGAACATACCAGAATCCTTACCACATGGGCTCTCTTATAAGGCCCACACCTGGGCCTTGGAGAAAAAGGCCCTTTGATTCCCCTTCACCCTGACCCCTTTTGAATTTTATTGGCTGCATGTAACAGACTAGCTCCAGCAACACTCTTTTGTCTAAGCAATATGTGCAATAATAAAAGTAGGACTGGTGATTGATAGTTTTTTCTTTTCTTTATTATTATTATTTTTTGATCCTCATCCGAGGATATTTTCCCATTGATTTTTACAGAGAGTAGAAGCCAGAGGGAAAGACAGAGAGAAATATCAATGGGAGAGAAGCACATCAATTTGTTGCTTTCTACAGGAGCCCTGACCGGGATGGGCTGGCAAAGAGCCTGCAATTGAAGTATGTGGAATCGAACCTGGGGCCCTTCGGTCAGCAGGCCAATGCTCTATCCACTGAGCCAAACCGGCTAGGGCAGTTTTTTCTCTTTTAGTGTGCAGGTCCATTTTTGTTATTCCAACTACTAACTTTTTAAGAGATGCAGTGATGCTAGTTTTTCTCTGGCTTAAATTGAGGTGCCTTCTGGTGCTAAACCCCAGCAGCCTCCATTTCTGTCTCTTAGCCAAGCTGATCTCTCCTATGGAACGGTCCCCTCTGTAAGCTTCAGTCCCAGTGGCCAGTGCATCTGGAAGGCACAGAATGCCATCTGCCAGTGAACTGGGCTATGGCTGGCTTCTTTTGCACGTTGATTTCTGGGCTCTTTCTTGTGCTATGATGGTCAAGTGCAGGCTGTAACAGAAAGACCTCCTTGATACCTTTAGGTCCAAAGGGGTCACACACTTGTCACTCTGTCCTCAAGGCAACTGGCCTGTAAGCCAAGTGGAGCCAGCAGTGGGGAACACATGTGATGGAAGTGTGTCCTTAAAAAATGAAAGAAGGAGCCATAGCTGACTTTCAGCAGAACTTGGAGAGTGAGAGCATTGATCTTGCTCACAAAGCAGGGGGTCCTGGCTTGGTGCCTCGTTCTCAGCAGTGCTGGTGGGGAGAGGTTCAAAATGCAGGCGGACCCCTCCCAGCACATGAGATGCTTTTTGAGATCCAAGGTCTCAGAACCAAAGGGGAATCGCTGGGGTATAGCCTGTGGACACGCCAAGCTTTGCGCTGTTTAACATCTTGTACTAAAAGGTTGTTCTTTGAAGCCATCACCTTTTAAAAATACAGCGCTGTCCCGAAGCAGCAAGCTTTTTCTTAGAAATGTCACTCTTTACCAGTATTTAAATGATACTGCACTTGTCATGATGAAAGACACAAAGTTGTCAAAGCAAAAGATGAAAAATCAAAAACTGAAAAAATAAAGCAAATTTATTTTATTTTTATATTTTTTTCCCCCAAAACTATTTTTATTGCTTGACTAGGTATCAAACCCATGACCCTTTGGTCTGTGGTCAACACTCTAACCACTGAGCAGAACTGGCCAGGATTGGTTATTCTCTTTTAAAGTAGATGAACAACTGGGATGACATCTGGGGCAACCAAAGGCAGACTTTCTTGATGTTCAAAAGAGCACAGGAATTTTCTCTTGATCTAGAACAGTGGTTCTCAACCTGTGGGTCGTGACCCCTTTGGGGGTCGAACGACCCTTTCACAGGGGTCGCCTAAGACCATCGGAAAATGCAGATATTTACATCACGATGTATAACAGTAGCAAAATTTCATGGTTGGGGGTCATCACCACATGAGAAACTGTATGCAAGGGTCGCGGTCTTAGGAAGGTTGAGAACCACTGATCTAGAAGATAGAAGGAAGAATACCTCTTTCTCTTGTGTCTTGCCCTCGTTGGTACGTACATAAACCATCTCTTCGGAGTGGAACGCCCCCAGCCTTGTGGCCAGGCTCTCCCAGAGTAGTTTAGAAAATCCACAGTTTCCTCAAGTTTTGGGCAGGACACCAAAATGGCAATTGACTGAGCCTACCTGCCTGTCTCCTGGCTCAACGTCTCTCAAGTGAAAAGATCACTTGGAAGCTTTGCTTTTAAACCCTTAAAAATTATAAAGGGCAAGTGTTTGTTATCTGCACTTAATGGATCCAGTTCTTTTTTTGTGGCCTACCCCTTTGGCTTCTCATCTGCCCCCAAATCATGTCACTTTGCCCCTCAGGATTTGTCCCATAAATTCTCTTAAGTCCTCACTTCTGGTCACTCCCTTCCTTGACTGGCATCTTTCATATTGCCTGCATTTTGCCTTACTCTACCAGAGGTTTACTCTCCCTTTTCTTTAATTCTTCTTAAAGTAAAGAGGGACTTGATAGTGCAGAGAAAAGCTAACTGATTTTAGAAACATATATAGGACAACAAACCCCAACCCAGAATTTGATATACTTGGCCCTGCCAGCTCGTTCACTGTGGTGTTAACCTGTTTAATATCCTATGTGGGGACCATCTCCCCGACCTATCTTTTACATGCGCGTGCTGAATAGAATTGCTTAACTGCGGCCACTCCTGTCTCACATCTGTGTCTCTGTCACAGTTACCTATTTGCTTGTCACTGGGCATTGTGACTTCCTCAAACAGGGAAGATTGATTGTGTATGTTGTTACCATGACTCCCTACAGGGTAGCTGGCCTCAATTGATTTTCAAACAGCCAAGGGAAGAATCTATATCCCCAGTCCGAATTCATAGTGTGAACTCAATCTGACTAATAAAATGCCTTCTGAATAACAATGGCATATTGGCAGTTTCACTTATGTGATGTGCATGGGAAATAATGTAGTTCCACTGACACATGGCACTGGGAACTGGCAGGAGCCCGAGGAGTTATCTGACCCAGTTTTGAACTCTAGGGCCACTTGTTACATTAAGTTTTTTCTATGTCCCTATGAGAGTGTTTTATTCAGACAATACCTGATGCTTGCTCGGATTCAGGAACCTCTGATGATGGTTTTCTCGATGGTTTGGGAACCTCCATTTATTTTAGCCACCTTCGTTTTGACAATAGAGGAAATGAAGGAAATTGACAGTAGAGAGAAGTGATTTACACAAAGTCACATGGCAGAGCTGGAACGAGAACCTGGGTCAGTTGAATCCTAATTGTGAGGCTTTCCCTCTGTTTCAGGCTGAGCCTCTTATCGCATTGGTAAAGAGAGACTTTTGTCTTTTCTAAAATAACATTGACCTTTGGGTAAAAATGACTAGAGTACATTTCTAGGCGAGTTGGATTTTTAAAAAATTGTGTTCCCTTTTCTCCACTTTTGGAATTTCTCTCTCTCCTCCATGTTTAGTAAAAAAGGGAAGGGATGTGAAACTTATTCAGCACTTCCTCGGCAGCTCCTTAACATGACCATCCTGCCCAGCATCTGTTCCGATTCATTTCCATTTTATAGATGACGGAAGGAGGTTCAGAGAGCTGAAGACAACCGGCCAGGTTTGTGCATCAGGTAATGGTGTACCTACCAATCATCACAGCTGTGTCCCACCTCTTTCTTAATGAACATTTTCTTTAAAAAATATATACACTTTATTGATTGCAGAGAGAGGAAGGGAAAGGGAGAGATAGAAACATCAAGGAGACAGACACATTGATCAGCTGCCTCCTGCAACCCAGTCCTGTGCCCTGACTGGGTATCAATCCAGTGACCTCCTGGTGCAAGGGATGACATTCGACTAACTGAGCCACACTAGCCATGCAATGAACGTTTTCTATAGGTACACAGGGCACTGCCAGGATGCTGAGAATGTCAGTG
Source organism: Lasiurus cinereus (assembly GCA_011751065.1). Classification (NCBI taxonomy): domain Eukaryota; kingdom Metazoa; phylum Chordata; class Mammalia; order Chiroptera; family Vespertilionidae; genus Lasiurus; species Lasiurus cinereus. The sequence continues at coordinate 9,829,678 of JAAGEH010000038.1, forward strand.
ACTATTAAAAGATATCAAGGCAAAGTGTAACGAATAAGAGCAACAATGATAAAATAATCTATAGCACAGACTTCTTTAAGAAAAGGATAAGCACCTAACCCAGCGGTTCTCAACCTGTGGGTCGCGACCCCTTTGGGGGTCAAATGACCCTTTCACAGGGGTCGCCTAAGACTATTGGAAAATACCTATTTCCCATGGTCTTAGGAACCAACAGACCGCTCCTCGGTGTAGCAAAATGTAGCAATGTAGTTTACTGTTGTCATATGAAGACTATTACCCATGCTACACCACAATTCAAGGCAACATTTCATTTATTTGTAATTAGAAAGAAATATTTCAGAATATACAATTACATATTGTTTTTGTAATTAATCACTCTGCTTTAATTATGTTCAATTTGTAACAACGAAAATACATCCTGCCTATCAGATATTTACATTACAGTTCATAACAGTAGCAAAATTACAGTTATGAAGTAGCAATGAAAGTAATTTTATGGTTGGGGGTCACCACAACATGAGGAATTCTATTAAAGGGTCGCGGCACTAGGAAGGTTGAGAACCACTGACCTAACCTTTCAAGCTTTCAAAAAGAGCATGTGCTAGCTGGTTTCTAGAAGTTTTCCTGACTTTCTAAGGATCTCTTCTCTTTCCAGCCAACTCAGGGATCAGCAGTCTATAGTCAGTGGGCCGAATTCAGTCTACCACCTGTTTTTATAAATTAAGGATTATTGGAACACAGTCATATCCATTCATTACTTATCCAGGGCTGTGTGTGTGTGTGTGTGTGTGTGTGTGTGTGTGTGTGTGTGTGTTACAATGGCAAACCTGAGTATCTGTGATAGAGACTCTGGTTCAAAAAGCCTAAAATATGTACTGTCTGGCCCTGTGCAGAAAAGGTTTGATGATTCCTTGTCTAAAGGAAGAGTGTGCAAACTGTAATCTCCAGAGATCTGTTTCACTACCATGGGATGCAAAAGCCTCTTTTAATGGAGCGTAGGTGGCAGTGTGCAAGGTTCTGGGGCCTCATTTACCTCAAACAGAGCAATTATGCTCTTATCTCTATTATATATTGGTTTTTCACAGTTGAATCTGTGTTAGGTCAGAGTGATGGATGGACTGGAGACATGAGGTCAGATTCCTAGGGAGTTCTATAAATATTTGTCTAACTGTTGACTCTGGCAGGAAGATCCAGGTGCCGTGGAAGAGAAAATGTGAACATTTGGTGCTTTATTTTCATAACTCTGGGAAACAGAAATTCTCCTGCCGGCTACAGAATTGTATTTATTTAAGGAGTGAGAAGCTTCCAAGTGGAATTGTACTCGACAGTGTACTTAGGAAACATCTTACAATGACCATAAAGTTTGGATGGAAGAACAATCTATTAGAGTGAAGGGTTTACTGATGGTGCAAGAAGTACCTGAGGTGTGTTATCTCCTGCAAGGCTGTCCCTACTTCCCAGAAAAAAACGCCAACGATATTGCTGTGACACCGTTTCTAGGTTACCAAAACAACTTCATGTCCCTGAATGGCTGGTTCTGACACATCCTTAATGTGCTAGGTGAGAAGAAGAGAGAAGTGATGTTTTATCCTTGAAAGCATACTTTTTATTGGTAAAAATGTCACTTCTAATTCATTCTGATCATGGTAGAGCAGCTTGTATCGGCTAATGCTTCCACTGACAATAACTATAGACTCTGGATAAAATATAAAACAAAAGACATTTAAAGGTACTTGAGAATGACCCAACGCTGGCAGAAACTGGAGAGTACCTAGTGTCTGAAAGAAGTTAAAAGGAATTGGTTAGTGAGAGGCTAGAGGAACTGAGAAGCCAACAGAGGGTGTTGAAGCAACTCAGATCAGAACCTACAGAAGGTGACTTCCACCCTTAGACATGGAAGCCAGGACTGTCTGGCAGGACCCACAGCTGGTGATAACTGCTTAGTCGCAATGGTGTCCATGAAAGAGCTTTCTGCCAGCTTCCAGGTCAGTGGAGAAGAGCCATTCACTGCCATTGAGGCAGAGGGAGAAATGGACTAGCTTCTCCCCAACTTTAACATTCATTCTTCCACCAATGTCTTCTACCCTAGGCAGAGCCAGTTGGCAAAGGATCCTGGGAGATGTAGTTTCTGCCATACAGAACAGAGCTGAATAAAGATTGGAAATAGAGCTGAATTGTGTCACCCCCATTCCCTCTTCCCCTGAACTGATACGTTGAAATTCTAACCCCCAGTACTTTAGAATGCGACTGTATTTGGAAACAGGATCTTTAAGCAGATAATTAAGGTAAAATTAAAATGTTTACCTTAGCCCTAATCCAATGTAACTGGGGTCCTTATAAAAAGAAGAGATATGGACGCAGATAAGGACAAGGAGAAGACAGCTATCTACACTCCTCAAAAGAAACCAACCCTGTTGACATTTAACCTTGGATTCCTCGTTTACCATGGGAAAAATGGATTTTTGTAGTTAAAGCCACCTAGTTTGTGGTCCTTTGATATGGCATCCCTAGCAAACGAAAGCAAGGAGGTCGCAGCATTCTGAGGTACAGTACACCCCATCATCACCCTTGGAGATTGTCTCCAACACTCAGTGATGAAACTTGATTGTCCCCAGGTGTCCTCAGCTTCCCATTTTCAGACATCCGTGGGGTTACCCCTGCAGATGGAAAGTTCATCCATCACCATTGGATCCTTCCCCTTCTCCTCCTCAAGGTTCCAGGAGATCCCTGCCGTCTTCCCCGTGCACGGAGCGCAGCAATTAGTTGTCTGGTTTCAGGAAGCAGCCTCTCATCCGGGGCCAGGAAACAAACAGGTGCTGAGATTTGCTTGGGAAGCCGTCCAACTCCTCACGGCCAAGCCAAAGCTCTCTTTGGAGTTGCCTCAAATCCTGCACGAGAACGGTGAAACGATTAATCATTTCCCTCAGACCAGATGGCTATTTGATGCTCTGGAGGCAAACGGCTACCTTTTCATTTCTCCTGGGCCGCACCACAGTTCGCGGGGAGCAGGACGCAAGGAGCAGGAGGAAGAACATTCTGCAGTTTCCCCCCATCTGTTCCTGGGAGGCCAGTGGGATAACAATATGGCATTAGCCTCAGGATGCCAACGCAAGGCTCTAGACTCTGACCAGCAGAATCCTGTTTTGTGACAGGAATCTGTACTGAGAGACCCTGCAGGGGAAGTTGGCCAATCCCAGAGCTTAGAAATATGATCACCGTGTCCCATTATCTAGAAAATATATTGTATTTGGCCACAAAATCCCAGGTCTCAAGGCCTAGCTGTGGGACTTCTCATCTGTGTGACCTTGTGTGACTTCTCTCTCTGGACATGAGCTCCTCATCTGTAGGGGGAGAGGCAATACTTGCTTTACTGGCATATCTAGCCATTGGAGGTGGTCAAGTTCAATACTCTGTAAAGGCGTGTCTCTACTTATAAATTAGCACTGCACACACAGACATTGTGATTATCATTTTGTCACGGTCCCAGGCTATAAAGACACATTTTTAGAGACAGAAGACTGTTTTCTGCCCTCCTGTGCTGAATGCATATAAAAGCATCCCTCACCCTCAAATCACAATACCCAGGTTACTGGGTAATATATGCTTGAAAGCTTTTGCTTCATCTCACAGTACAAATATTAGAAGTATTTTTCCTCATTAAAAAAAAAAAAACCTTCACATCCAAGGTATTTCTCACCACATAATTTCGTTGGATATAGTGTTATTCACATAGCAGGGTAATTTTTTTTGTCAGTGTTATCCAAGTATAATTTGCATACAATAAGTTTCGCCAATTTTCAGTGCACCATTCAATGAGACGTGACAAATGTATACAGTCAGGGTGATCTTTGTGCATAATGATTTATAATTTTCTTTTTCCCAAACGCACAGCAGGTTTCCTGGGTTAGAAGAGGTTTGCGGCTGTGCAAAGGGCACCTCACAAGGTCTCTGATTGTCTGAGACCATGACAGCATCAGCTCAAAGTGCTAAATATTACCGCCTGTATCTGGTTTAGGTGGGATGAGGATATGTGAGTACAGTTACTCTTAATATGAGGATCTGTGAAGCTAGGAGGACAGTTATCTGCACACCCTTCCCCAACACCCAGTAGTGGGGGCCTGCATAGGGTACCTGCGGTGGAAATCTCAGTTCAAAAAGGGGAGAATGTGTGGCTCAGTGGTTGAGCATTGACCTATGAATGGAGAGATCATGATTGATTCTTGGTCAGGGCACATATCTGGGCTATGGGCTCAATCCTCAGTGGGGAGGCATTCAGAATGCAGCTGATCAATGATTCTCTCTCATCATGGATGCTTCTATCTCTCTCTGCCTCTCCCTTTTTCTCTCTGAAGTCAATAAAAATATATTTTCAAAAGAGGGGCGTCAAAGAGAATGTGAGCTACAGAGCCTAACTGGTCTATAGCAATTCTGGAATCTCCTCTCTGGGAAGTATTCTGACTTGGTAATTATGCTTCTATGACCACAGCTTAAAATTCCCATTTGGAGAGAATCTTTATCTTAGCTCAGAAGAGACGGTGGCATGTTGGAGGCAGACCAGCTATCACTCACAGTCACTCCGTCTGTCTGTCTGAGCTCAGTTTTCTTGTCTGCAAAGTGGGAACCACACTCGGACCACTCCCATAGGGCTGCTGGAAGGGTGGGCAGGAAAAGAGATGTCAGGTACAGAGCTCCTGGCAGACAGCTGGCCACAGAGTGAACACTCAATACGTAAACGTTAGTTAGTTCCCTTTTGCCTTCATTTAATTAGCAAATGAGTAAAACAATCTGATAAACTAATTTATGAGGTCATTGGAACGTGAGCAATTGATTTTTATAGGCTTTAATATAGCTCCGGCTAATGGCTTATGGATTCCTGGCTGTTGTGCTCTGTTAAAGCAGAGGTGTTTATTAAAGCAGAAAAAGGCAGCGGGTGCCAGGCAGCCTCTGGGCATGGTGCTGGGCCCGCTGCTGGGACCAGGATGGGCAGGGATGCTCTATCAAGGCATCATGGTTTTTATGTAGGTCTGACACTGGTGAGAGGGAGAAGCCCTGTCACCCAGAGTCTTCAGAGCTGAGTGGCAGTGGCCTCCGAGAATGAAAAGACACTGTTTCTCTGTTTCTGAGGCAGCATCTTGAGAAGAGGCAGGGTATGGGGCTTATGGAGAACAATTTCTTGGGCCAGACTCCCCCGGATTGAGTCTTGGCTGTACCACCTATTAGCTCAATGACCTTGGACATGTCCCCTTTTTTTCCCCCTCTTTGCTTCATTTCCAAAAGTAATAGTGTCTACCTCATAGGGTGGCAGTGAAGATTAAATGATTTAATTTAGTGAAGCAATTAAATCTCTGCCTGGCATCAAGGGGGCACTATATAAATGGTGGCCATTATTACTGTTTCAAGCTTGGAAAGCTGCTCCAACAGATTTGTCTCCAGTCAGCCATATTGGCCCTGAGCACTCACGCTGAGGACGAGACCAAGGCACAAGGCATCTGGGGAATAAGCAGTTGCTTATTACAATCTATTTGATGCAAATGGTGCCAATTTATTAAATAGCACCAGTTCCTACACTTGGGACATTGTAAGGATCTAATGGATGGTAGGGGGAGGAACCACTTAACTAAGGAGGACTGTGAGCCAGGGATTGGTTACACCAGTGGTGACAGTGAAGACAAGGCCACTGAGAAGATGAGTCAACCTGAGAGTAGCTGTAGCAGAGAGCTTCCTCCACCCGGGATGGAGGGATAGCAGGAGAATGTTCGGGAACTGGTGGTGGGTTACTTATAGGACCTGGAACCAGGGGGCGGGGCATCTGGTGGGAGTAAGGATCATGGCAGAGGCCACAGCAGTGATGTCACCAGTCAGAAAAGAAGGGAGAGAACAGTTTCTCTCTTCTTTCTGCCCTCCAGCCTCCTCTTGGGTCATTGAGAGACCAATCCAGCCAGAATTTAAACAAGTTGAACCAACGGAAAGATGGAGAATGGACTGGAACACCAAAAGTCCCAGGAGTGGCATAAACATAGGGGGAGGCGTTTTTATTCCCTGTTTTACAGATACAGATATTGAGACAAGGGAAATTAAGTTAATAGTTTACATATTTACAGCTGGTGAAGTGGCAGAGGTAGGAATGGAATCCAGCCTGGCTGTACCACTTAATAGCTCAATGACCTTGGGCAAGTCCCCTTTTTTGCTCTTTGCCTCATTTCCAAAAGTAAGAGTGTCTACCTCATATGTACAATGAAGATAAAAAAAAAGTACTCACTTCATACAGTTGCCTCACTGAGTTAATATATATATATAAAGTACTTTGGCACATAGTAAGTACTCTGTAAATAGTATTTATTGTTAGTTATCTATATTTAACACATACTCAGATGTTTATTTACTAGTAACTATTGTTTTGGTGCATGGATTCATGCACCAATGGGGTCTCTCCACCTGGCCGGCGCCCTCTTGCAGTCTGGGACCCCTTAGGGGATATTGGAGAGCTGGTTTTGTGGTTGAATGGTCGCTTAGGCTTTTATATATATAGACAGTTCATAAAGATTTGTTGAACACTTATGCCTCTATGTCATTCCTCCCTAATCCAAGACAGAAAGCTACTTAGCTTATAAAGATGTAAGAGAGAACTCTCTCAGTCTCTCTTGGTCTAGTCTAAAAATCTCTTGTTTTCATCCCTTTCCTCATATCCTATGCTAGAAATGGGCAGAAGCTCGTTGTCAACATTTTGGTCAACACTAATGGCTGGCTTCCATTTCCCTGAAATAATAATATAGTAAATATACTAAATATAGCAGGTCATTTTTCTCACGCAGACTCCCAGGAAAGAAAGTTGGAAGACGGTACCCCTCAAACTGTACAATTTTGGTGCAACATAAAATTTTGATTTATGAATGCCAAAGTAATTTAATCTTACTCTGAAACATGAGCTGTCATAACTAACATTACCATTCGTGGTATAGTAAGCTCTACTCTAAGAACTTGATATGTATCATCTCATTTAATTTTTACCGAAACTTCTTCAGATATGTTTTATTACTGTCCCTGCTCTGTAGGTGATAAAACTAAGAAGCTAAGTACTTGTCTGATAAGATAATAAGTGACACATACACGTGTCACTTCCTTGTAGCCCATATTGCCTGTGGGACTTGGAGAGTTCACTGTAGATTATAGACACTCTGTCCATTTGAGTTAATTCCGTAGGTGGAAGGCACTAGGAAATTTCTGGTTTGGGAGTTTGTTTTATATAGAATTCAGACTCCATACTTAGCCCTTCTTAAGATTGTGTCTACTTGTAGCCTCGCAGAGTTTGCTGGGCAGCTTTGTAGTCTTCTCCCCAGTTGGAAGAGCCCAATTCCAACATCTCCATCCTTGGAACATCAGGACATCAGCTGGTACCATATGGCACCTTGCATTTGCTCTTCTTAGCCGGCTGTGCTCCTATGCAGTTCAGCCCAAGCCACTCTGTAGGAGAATGAACTCTGACCTGTGCTTCTTTTTGGAATTCTTTCTGGCTGGTGTGATGCTCTTGTAATATTCCATCTCTATCCACACCTACCCTCTGTCCTCCTGCTGATAGTCCAGCCCCTTTCCTGATGGATCTGTTTGTATGCACTCATTTTCTATCTGGCTCATTATCGACAATGGCTGTTAAAATCACAACTGGCTTCTTAATTCAAAACTACTCTAATCATTAAGACAATTATGGATAATTTACTGCAGCTCTGATTGTTATTGTTATTCATTTATTCAGTTTCATTTATAATATAATTATGGCTTAAGCCAGGACATTCCAAGCCTGTGTCAGAGGTGAGGGTACATCATGCAGTATGACACAGTTAGCACAGATCTGGCCTCCTTATTGCAAAACAATATTAAAAGTAGTAGAAAAGGAAGAAAAAAATCATAATAATTTCACCACTCTTGCAAAACTCTTTTACTTTTCCCCATTTCTTCTTAAATTCGTTGAATGCTCTTACTCTGCACTAATTATAGTGTCAGTATGATTTTGTTCTATTTTTTTCCTTTTAGATAATGCTGCACCAAATACAGTTTTTCATGTTGTTTTGCCTTCTATTTAAATGTTATGTTGGATTAAAATTTGAGTCTCTAGCTGTATGGCATTCCACCTATTAACATAGCCTTTCTGAGCTATATCAATTTATGATGTTTTGCCTGTCTCTTGAGGTTTTTTGTGAGGAGTCAATGAGGTGAGGAATATGGAATATGGAAATGAGGAGAAAAGAACCAAGAAAAGGGAATTTCAATACCTGCTAGCTACTATTTCATCTCCTCCTGTGTTTTCACTTCAATGGCCTATCTTTAATCAATAGCTCATTCTTTGGAGCTGAAAAGCTTGGTAGTTGAGACTCTTTTGAAAAAGCAGCCATTTCTCGGAATAATTAAGCATTATAAATTGGCACTGAATCTTGTGAGCCAAACGCCTCTGGAAAGACAGCCAGGGGAAGCTATTGGCCATTTTGCTGGGCTGGTCCAGCTTTAAGAAATCCATACTATTTTGAAGATGGCTGTCTCTCTTCCATCTTCTTGTTTGCAGGCCAAAAAACCCTGATGCTCCAATTTTACTGATTGCAAAAACTAATATTTTTAAACCCTCAATGCTCCGATTTTACTGATTGCAAACACTAATGTTAAACTTTAAGATATATCTAATAATTTCTAAGCATCCTCTATAACTTCTCCACACTCATGAAGCTGCTTTATATGTGCATAATAGTAATCATGATTTCTAGGAAATTTGGTGTGCCTTGTTACTCTGCTAGTGAGAGCCATGATTTTCATTTTTATTGATCTCCACTGGAGGACATATTTAGAGAAAGAAAAGGAGAGAGAGAAAGAGAGAGAGAGAGAGAGAGAGAGAGAGAGAGAGAGAATGAAATTGGTTGCCTTCCACTGGGGATCGAACCTACAATCAAGTATGCAAGTATGTGCCCAGACCGGAAATTGAACCAGCAACCTTTTGGTGCACAGAACAATGCTCAGCCTACTGGATCACTCTGGCCAGGACCAACACTTTCATTCTTAGTGCTTATAATATAGTCCATCAAGTTAATGACATCTAATTTACTGACTCATTCCCCTGTGGGTGGACATTCAGCTTGCTTTCACTGTTTTAGTATCTGAATGATACTGCAACGAGCAAGTTGATATCATGATCATTTTTCTTCTTTTAAAATACTCAAGGATTGTGATTGGCAAACTGCGGCTCACGAGCCACATGCAGCTCTTTGGCCCCTTGAATGTGGCTCTTCCACAAAATACCACGGCCTGGGTGAGTCTCTTTTGAAGAAGTGGTATCAGAAGAAGTTTAAGTTTAAAATTTTTGGCTCTCAGAAGACATTTCAATCTTTGTACTGTTGATATTTGGCTCTGTTGACTAATGAGTTTGCCGACCACTGCCTAGGAGAAATCCCCAAGGTGGGATTATGGAGTCAGAAGGAGTAAGTTCTTAATGGTGTCTGAAGCACACTAATGTAGTTTTCCAGTGGATTTGCACCCAACGTAACCCTCATATCTTTAACATCACAAATTCAGATATCAGTTCTTTAAAATCGTAACAAAGTAGGTTAAGAATGATTTTGTAAAATGACAAAAAACAACAACAACAACAACAACAACACCCACACCATTTTTGGTAGTAAGTGAATAATCACTCCATGCTCCCTCTCCTCTCCTTCCTTTTCTGCTTTCATTAGTCTCAGCCACGTTCTCCATTTGTGTTAGTTAGCAGAAGCCTAAAAGCGAGGGGAGTGTGAAATAGGGAGAACAGAAACAACTAAGATTGATCCAATACATGATGTTTTAAGGCCACATAATTTTAGCGTGGATCTTAACAGCAACCCTATAAGGCAAAGATTATTCCCATCTCGCAGGGGACAGAACTGAGACTCAAGAAGGTACAGTGACTTAATCAGAGTCACCTGGCTTCCCAGCTGCCCATCTCTTGGTCTTCTGGCCCCCAAATCAGAATTCCTTATATGGCACAATTTCTGTTACACTAACATGGTTTGCCTATGAAGTAATGAGAGCACAAATCAGGAAGTATACAGTTAAGGTGCGGGTCTACTGCTATATGATAATGATGACAATGATAACAAGAAAATCAGCTAATCATTATTTACTCTGTACCAGGCACATGCATCATCTTAATTCTCCTGGCAACCCTACAAAGTAGATATCACTATCTTTAGAGAGGAAGTAACGGGCACACAGAGAGGTTTAGTAACTTGCCCAAGAACACAGAGCTAAGAAGTGACAGAGCTAGGATTTGACAGAGCCCTTGCTTTCAATGCCTACTTCGAGGTGGTGGACATGTTTATTAATTTTGCTGTGACAAATTCCTTCCTGGACTTGATAAAGGCCCTCCTCCCACCTGGTCCTGGTTGGGGACACAGCACTGAGACTGCCCGAAGCATTAAGAGTGGCACTGGGCATGCAGAGAAGCGGACCAGCCCTCCACCAGCTCTTCTGAACTTAGATTGCCTACTGAGTGGCCTGTGGCAAAAAAAGAGGTTCTGAATTCACTTTGTTCTCCCTTTTTATGTTGCCCAAAGGAAAACCAAAGCAAAAATGGTCCTTTGAAGCTGCCTTCTGTATGAAAAAGTAAACAGACCCCGCTGCAGCGAGAAAGCAGGATTTCAGTAAAGCTGAGGACGGCTGCCCTGTGGGCAGAGGATGGGTACAGAGCCCTCAGCCACAGGCAGTTTTTTTTACCTTGCTTATCCCTTCTACCAAATGCCTTCCCTGACAACGTCCATTCTTTGAAGCCCCACTAAGGAGATGCTGTGAGCTGCCTTCAAACAGTACAAAGTTAGTTAATATGTTCACTATTAATACAGTGGTACCTCGAGATACGAGTTTAATTCGTTCCGTAGCCTTGAGGCGTGGGAAACTATGAGACGCTCGAGTTGTGGGAAACTGGTGGGTCCTGTGCATCCGCGCGATGACTCCTATCTCAAACGTTGCTCGTATTTCAAAGCAAAAATAGCTCGCATCTCAAAAATCTCGTATGTTAGGGCACTCGTATCTCGAGGTGCCACTTTAAACTCGATTCTTCCCTTACATTTAGAATGGCTGTGGTCAGGCTTTGCATTGATGAAGAGGGAGTAAAGCATAAGAAAGGAATTGATCTGGGAGGGGATGATCTTTGTAGCATCCTCAGGAGTGCTGGTGAAATTTTTTCCTTGCCTCTACCTGTCCATCTATACACACAGGCTTTCCCGTGTAGCTTTGCATCTCTGATTCGGCAGTGAAAGGCTTTCTGGCCTGATTCGGGAATGAAACAAAGATCATACATAGCCTTGTGGGCTCCGTGGAGCAGCGTTTGGCTTGGCTTGCACCGTGTCTATGAAAAATGAAACCTTATAAGATTTCCCATGAAGGTCAGCTGCATTAGTTTTTTTTAAAAAAAATATATTTTATTGATTTTTCACAGAGAGGAAGTGAGAAGGATAGAAAGTCAGAAACATCGATGAGAGAGAGACATCGATCAGCCGCCTCCTGCACACCCCACACTGAGATGTGCCCGCAAGCAAGGTACATGCCCCTGACCGGAATTGAACCGGGGACCTTGCAGTCCACAGGCCGACGCTCTATCCACTGAGCCAAACTGGTCTCGGCTGCATTAGCTTTTCTTGGGACGTTGAATGATCGTAGAGAATGGCAGTGGCCGCCTTCCCATTGGACAGCAGTTGGTTGGTACTGAGCCCAGGCAGCTAATCCCTTCGTTACGTGCCCCATCTACGCTTGTTGATGCATTTATGTACCTGGTTGGTTCCTTTCAGGTTGGGCTTTTGATGTCTGACTTAAAAGCCTGGGAGTGAAGGTGGGGCACGGGGTCCTTCTGTCTCTGTGATCATAGCCACACCCACCTACCAGAGCCTCCCTGGGCCTGTCCTTCCTGCCTCATGGGACATCACTCACTGGATTCCTAGGGCAGCGGGTGATGTTGCTGATGAAATGGAGGCTACCTGTCAATCAGTCTATAGAGCATGAACGTTATGCTGATCATTCTGTGCATAATTACTACCTAGTTATGAGCCAGGGCCAAGAGGTGTGGGTGCAGAAATTGTGGTCAGCCTTCTAGGCACTTATCTCTTTTCTTTACGGCCCACCATGTGGTTGCTGAAATGGTTTGCTTTGTTGGTAGATCCTTATATTAGTTATTAAGATAAAATATTTTTAGTCAGAAACAGCTATTCACTCATACTTTACCCAAATCCTAGGAAAGCAGGTGTTCCATCCATAACATACACACACACACACGCACACACACACATGCACACACACACAAAGTGTGCTTTACTCTTGCCTTCCCCAACCTCCACCTCTTTGACCCAGTTCAATTATAGAAGACAGGACTCTGAAGGAGCAGATCTCAAGCCCTTCTCTCCCTTATCTCCAGGATGCTACAGCTCAGAACAATGAGTTCTTTCCATTTTTCCCTAATGACATGAAAAAATAAATCCTACTACTGCTCTAATGCGATACTTAGAGGTATTTGGTCATCTTATTAAAGATATGATGCCCTTTTTTTGATTTGTCCTAACACTCTTGCCTGAATAATGATCTCTGCAGGCAGTTGTATCTTTACCTGGGCTATTCAAATAGTCAGAGAGTAGTGTGTATTTCTAATCTTTCACAGAAAATGGATGAGGCTATGATTTTTTTTCTTCTTTGCTTCCTCTCTCAGCAGCTTTTGGTTCGTTAAAAGGTTAACATCAATAGACTTTGATACAGTCCTATTAGACCAATGGCTCCGAGGCTGTTGGAATACAAATGAGTTCTGTGCAAATGATATCATTCTTGTTCTCGAGCTTAACTTCTCCTCCTTAATGACACCTCGAGCCTTTCATACTAGATATTTCTCACTGAGTGGGCTGGATGCTTTTAGAAGACACTCTTTCTAATCAAGTCAGAATGAAAACATAAAATAGAGCTACCAACTGCCTGGAGTGGTCCACTGCCAACATATGTCACAGTTTTTACTAACACGCATGCGGGTTCAACAAAGAAGTGACTCTGGACTGGAGGTGAATCTTCCAGCCCTCCATGGATGCATCCATCTGAATTGGGCTCTGACCCATTTCTCAAAATTGAATTATTCCACTGGATACACTCTCTTCAGCCTCTTTAAAACATAAGTGGAGAGAAAGCCTTAAGAATGCCAGTGATTAGGTATGTTTTTTTTTTTCTATATTTAAGTGGTTCAAGGAGACAAGTGGAGTCAATTATGTATGGAAAGACTGAGGAAACAACATTACAACATTATTATCAGGGCTGGTACCTTATTTTCAATTCATCACTATTGATTAAATCTTGGCAAAGGGGTTCTTTTTGAATTAATATGACATTCGCATCGAATGCTATCAGACAACTGGCTATGTCTTCTAGCTCTTATCCTTTAAAACCCTGAGATGCTAGATAGCGTGAGGGATTTATCCTATATTGGCTTAATTTCCAGCCCAAGCCAGCCACAATTTGAAAATTGATTAGGAATAGCACTTAGAAAAAGAATACCCCAGATAAGACTTACAAAATATAAACGTGTTTTCCAGTATGGCTCAATATTAAGTCATATTGGGAACCTGAATTGCATAGAGAAACCAGGTCTGACAGCATCTCTACTGATCTTTGACTTCCCCATTCCTTAATATAGATTGGTAGGCGCCCGTGTGATACATGGGAACACATGGGGGTCTGGTGTGAGTAGTGACGATTGCCTCACAATGAGTTGGCTGCATGCATCCTGTCCTTACGGGTAAAAGAAATTAAATGGCAGTAGGACCTCAGTCTGAAGTTCACACCAACTCCACAAACAGTATCTGTTCAAAGTAAAACTTGTTTTTCTCTTCTAAACTCTCCCCCTCTGTGTTACCTGCCTGGATGAGTGACACCTTTACCTATTCCACTCTCTAAGTCATCACTGCTACCCTCTGCCTACATTCTCACATCTGGTCTGGCCCCCTGTCCTAAACATTCTTCCTGAAAGATGTCTGTAAGGCGACACTTCCTCCTTTCCATCCCCTCTGCGGAGTCTTTGGGTTTAGTTCTCAACACCTGGGAAAACAGCTTCGTAAGTGACAAGCCTTCCCCTTTCTTTCCAATACTGCCTCCTCTATCCCAACCTTCTCACCATGATAATATTTTGAAATCCAGCTCCCTTATCTCCTGCTGCTGCTCAAACAACAAAAACAGCTTTAGTGGGCTCCTGGCATCTGTGGAATGAAAGCCCCAATGCATAAGAAGGAGTTTCACGATCTTGCCACAATCTACAACTGTGGCCTCTTTTTCCATCCTTCCTTACTTTCATTGTAGACTGGAACCACAGTGGAATTCTGGCTCTTCCAAGTCTTTGGGCCTTTGTAGTGCTCTCTGCTGGAGTGAGCGTAACAAGGAGTATGGTTGCCTGACGATATGGACAGGTTGTTTTCATCTAGGTGCCTGGGCTGAGATACACAGTTAACTTGTCTGTCTTATTGTTACTATTCCATATTCTTCTAATCCAGCGGTTCTCAACCTGTGGGTCGTGACCTGTTTTCTGATGGTCTTAGCTCTACAGCAGTGACCCACAGGTTGAGAACCACTAGCAGGGTCACCTAAGACCATCAGAAAACACAGATATTTACATTACGATTCACCACAACACGAGGCACTGTATTAAATGGTCGCAGCATTAGAAAGGTTGAGAACCACTGATTAGGCCATACAGTGATGCCTACAGTCTCTTTTTGTCTTTTAGTAATACTAGAACCAGAATTCTTTCCTTCTCATTTTTTAATGAAGCAGGCCCTTTGGAATTCTAAGAAATAGTCCCTGACATCTTGAATTATTTAACCTAGTGGTTCTCACACTTCAGTGTGCATTAGCGTCCCCTAAGAGTTTGTTGACATGTAGGTTATGGGTCCCCACCTCCAGAGTCTCCGGTTCAAGAGTCTGGGTGACAGCCTAAGGATTTGCATTTCTAACAAGTTCCCAGGTAGTGCTGAGGCAGCACATTGAAAAATCACTGCTGTAGCCAATGCATGTCATGAACAGAGGATGAGAGATGACCGCTGCGAAGACAATACCTCTTGGTGACAATCTGGGCTCAATTGGCATTTGCAGACTGGTTGCTCCCACCCCCCCCTTTTTTTTTTATTGATTTCAGAGAAAGGAAGGGACAGGAAGAAAGGGAAACATCAATGAGAGAGAACTATCCATCAGCTGCCTCCTGCATGTCCCTTCCTGAGAATTGAGCTTACAACCCGGGCATGTGCACTGATCAGGAATCAAAACCGGAGACCTCTTGATTAATGCTCAGCCACTGAGAGCTACTGGCTGGGCTGCCCAATTATTTTAACTAAAAATCTTATTTATTTGTTTGTTTGTTTGTTTATTTATTTATTTATTTATTTATTTATTTATTTATTGCTTGTGGTGAGATGTGGATTGTTACAGAGACAGAAGAGAGGTTGATGCTGATGTGTCTTTAGAAAAGGATTTGTCACTGAAAACAAGGGTATGACCAGTACACATTTTTGTGAAAGGGAACTACTTAGACCCAAACATTGGGTGTTTCTTTTACTATTCTTATGCCAATGGAAATCATAAGGCCAGTAAATGTCCCTAAATATCAGTGAGCCCCACAATTTTTGGTCCTTCTTTTTATTGTCCAAGTTCCCTGGGAAGGCTGTGGTCACCCGGGTGAGTGAGGGAGCATCCTGGCAATAGTGACAGTTTTCTCTCTGCCTGGACTCCACTTTCCCCAGAAATCTCCCAGCCACCTTTAAGACACTTTCAATATATTTTCTGCAAATCCTTCCCAAGCCTTCTAGGAGAGTTATTTATTCCTATGTGTCCAAAGCACCTGTGTTTTTTACACCACTTCTCAAAGATGTTGTAATGATTTAGTCGAACAATTTATCACCTCCTTACCAAATTAATAACTCCCCTTTCTCCTCAAAACTAATGGATGTTGTCCGAATGAATGAATGAACTCTACTTTCATGCACTTGGCAATTCCCCTTTTTCAGGTGTGTAAATCTTGTTTTGCTATACAGATTTCAGGCTCCTACAGGTGGGTACCTTATATTCTACTTTTTTCAATTCCTTCTCTACTAATTGCCCAAGCCAAAATTGAATATACAGTCAGAATTGAAAAAAACAACCCCCCCCCCCACAAAAACAAAGACATGTGATAAATTGTTATTGAAATGCGTCTGGGAAATAGGAAAGCATTAGCAGGGAGGGTTTCCACTTTCTAGCCTCCCCATTAAGAGGCCAAAAAGATAAAAATCTGCCGATGCTTCAAAGCCATGCTGTGCTTGTACTTGGGAGGTGGATGCCAAGTGCTTGTACTTGGCTGTAAAGTTCTTCTCTGTTTGAGATGGCAGTGGCCTTTGAAAGATCAAAAGGCCACTTTTTCTCCTTTCTTGGAATCCTTATTGCTGTTAAAAACCCATTTTGACTTTCTACCTCATCCTCATCCTGACTATGTAATTCTCCACTCAGTCTCAGGGTCTCATTGGGCTTAGCTACAGGTCTTCTGTGAGAGCCAGAGTAGATAGAAATGGGATTGGCAGATATGAACACCTTTGAAAGGTACAGTGAAGATATATGATCCTCTGACAAAGGGCTAGATAGTACATATTTTAGGCTTTGTGGGCCATATGGTCCCTATTTCAACTAGTCAACTCTGCTGTAGTTGTCAGCATAGTCATAAGCAATATAAAAATGAATGAGCGTAACTCCATTCCAATGAAGTGTTCCAATAAAACAATTGAACAAATCAGGGGACAGGCTAGGTTTGGCCCTCAGACTATAGTTTGCCAATCTCTTCTCTAGATAGATCTCACAACCTGGCTCGGGGCCTGCCAGGCCTCCTTAATTTTTGTGCTTTTGACAAGAACTAGAAAACTTGGGGTAATTAAAAAAAAGAATTAAAAGCATCTGTACTCAGTATATCAAGTTTTGTGTGCCCAAGAGTGGCTCTCTTTTCAGATCTGTAGTCCAACAGGAAGAATCAGACGTGCTTTTCTCTTAACTTTTAATCTGTCCTCAGAACCCCCCATTGGTAAAGCCAAACTGGAAGCCAATTAACCAAGAACAAAGGTGTTGCAGAGTCCCTGACGAAGCACCAAAGCAGAGTCTAAATTGGTGGATCTGAAGCTGAGAGACAATAGCTGGACAACTGGCCAAGACTTCACCAAGGGTGTCCATGTTATTAACATGACATGGAGTCAGTAATGAGACCCAATGCAGCTACTGTAGAAATGAGTTTAAACAGATAAAATCTACACGGGCTATGGCTTTGATTACCCAGCTGTAAGATTAAACTAAGATTCCACCTCTAACTCTGGCCACTGCAGACTTTGAGGAAGCACAAAACTTTATGTAAGGTCATCCAAGTTTCTTTCCAGAGACAAGACCGGCATATAATTCTAAGTCATTAAATAGAAACCTAATCATTGCATTGTATCATGTTGGGGGGAAAAATAATAAATGCGAGCAGAAGGGGACAGATTAGCCTAGAGTGCACTCAGTAATGATTGTAGGTCTGATGTTCACAAACAGATTCTCTGAAGTGATTATTTCAACCGTGGCTTGGCAGAAATTGAATATGCAAGGTAATGAGTCTAATTGATTATAAGAGAGTGTTCCTTTTAATAAGATGCCATAATTGCCAAGGGCAGGTTGGCTGCTTGAGATGAGCCCTAGCAAGAAGAATGTGAAGTTTGAAGTAATAATACCAATTTGGACTATTTGTATATGTATATGTGATTGGCTTCCTCTGCAGCCCCAAGGGCAGCCTGCATCCTCATCCCCAAGGGGCAGAATAAATTAATGCCCCTCCTCCCCAATTCCCCAAAAGGAGCTGTTTTGCTTGAAGGGGTAGTCACTTCAGTAGAGTGTTAACCCAGTCAAAGCATTGTGTCTGACAAAGCCTAGCTGGTGAGGCCAGACTGTGGGACGCCAAGATGGCCGGAGTCTACACTTTCCTGATTTTCTCTACCAACACTGGGCAGCGGTTGGATGGCTGAACTATCTTGAGTTGCTATTTTGCTAAAGCCTTCCTCACTGGCGGGACATCAACAACAACAAGTAAGCCTGCTGATGGTTTATTTTCCTGCACTGAGAGAATTATTCTTCAGTCTTTTCTCATGTGGATCTGTCTACAAGGAGGCTTTGGGCACATCTGTTTAAGGGCTCTGTACACAAGGCATTTCTATTTCTCATCATACTAACAAATTGCTTGGCCTTCTGGCTTTGCCATCAGCCTCCCTTAGCTTGGATTAACATGCATGCACCCCAGATCACTGGATCCACTCTTGCAGTGCTGACAAAATCCAGATTCTGAGACTTGAGAGGCAGGTGCCAGAGATGAGCCGTGGAGAATCCACCAAGGCAGGTGATGTCTCGTGAACAGCTGGCCAATGGGGTCTGCCCAACCTGGCTGGGTAGTGTTCATCTCAAGCTAGGACAGATTCTAAAGTCCATTTTAAAGAGGTCATTTTACAAAATAAAATGAAAACCCTTCTTGAAGGCTTAGTTCCTGGCAATAAAGCTCAAATCTGTATGGCTTTGGTGCTACTCTTTTGGGTATAAAAAAAGAAGTTTTCTATTAAAATAGAAGAAAAGAAAAACCAGTAGGTACCTTTAAAAAAAGAACTTTCAGGCAGATCATCTGTACATGAAATGGACCATGGAAGCTGCTGTCTGGGGCAAAGCTGAGGCGTATGACCTGGCTAACCAGGAGTCAGTGTGCCTCTGTGTGAAAGTCGCATCTATTGAAAAAGTTGAGGTGGGGAGGAGGTGAGGTTTCTATTTAAAACTTCTACCATTCTCAGTCTTAGAATATGTAGATGGCCTAGTTCGATTGCCTTGACTCAGAATGACCGCTCTCCACACTGAAAACTTCACAGAATGTTCTATAGCTGACATCTCTTTTTAGTGATAATTAATCAATCAATGCAAAGCCTTCAAGAATAATTATTCTGCTTTCCTGCATCTCTGCACACCTCATTGACTCTCCATCTTGTAGGATCTGCTCTCAGAGACCATCTTTGTCTGCTCTGCCTTATCTTTTAATTTCTCTTTCTCTCTACTAATGGCCTTTTGAGTGGATGCTATAAATTTGCTCCAGGGGGCACCAACCCGTTTCTTCACTGTCTATCATTCATATCAGATATTATTTGCTGTACTAAGTTATGCAGCTTTTAGGAGTGGAAGATGACCCATCACCAAATAAGGGCCATGTGGCATTAACTGTGAACGAAGCACAGTTTATTTCATTTTGTGACAGTTGACACCGAGGCAGGATGCTGGGGCCAACTTCACTCTACGTTTTAAATGCTGTTGTCTTTAAACAGATCCCCCAGCTCCAGGAGAAGAAGGAGGTCCTACACCCACTGGGTGGCCTCGATTTTTAAAAATTAGCTTTTGTGAAATACCACTCATGATCTTTATTTATAAAGAAATCGCATTTTAAAATGTTGGAGCACTTTCAGTATGTTGTCTCCTTTTCCAGACAGTGGATTGAATGAGTTTTATGATTCCTACTTTTTCAATGAGGAGACGAAGATGCAGGAAGGGTGTGTGTTTTTCAGAGTCACACCACTAGTTAGTGTAAGAGCGAAGTTGTTGTTGTTGTGTGTTTTTTTTGTATTTTTTTTATTGTGTTACATGTATACATATCTACCCATTGCCTCCCCTCCCTCCCAGGCATACCACAACCCCCCAGTGTCTATGTTCATTGGTTATGCTTATATGCATAGATACAAGTCCTTTGATTGATCTCTTATCTACTCCACCTCTCCTTAATCTTCCTGCTATAATTTCACAGTCTGTTTAATGCTTTACTGCCTCTGTATCCTTTTGTTCATCAGTTTACAATGTTCATAAAGAGCAAAGTTTGGAACCCATGTCTCTTAACTCGCTGTGGAGCCATTTATAAACTAGCTACCTTGTTTTCATTAGCTATGAAATCCCACACCTTGAGCATAGTAGGCACCAAACTGGGTCATTTTAAGCTGATTTTATTTATTTTTAAATTCCTACAGCGGTACTTAAGTATTTTGTATTTGTCTTGATTCTCTTGGGCAATTTCTAACTAGATCTTTGTCTTTTATATTCAATCTGAATGTTCTACTTTTTAGATCCCTAAGGACTTGGGATGTTAAAAATTCTTAATGCTGGGAGCTTTTTATTCATGAAGAGCATTATACCAGCCAAATCTACGGGACATGATACATTTCTTTTGCTAGGAATTAAAAGTTTCAGAGCTTCTTCATTTCATTAAAAGTATAAGAACAAGCATTAATTAACAGGAAAATTATTAAAAATAATGCATAAAACATGTCCTTCTGGTTGCTGGAATCTGACAGTCTTAATTTGCTTTCTGTTTCTTTTGCTCTGTGTGTTCTAAAAATGCTATCAAAAACTATATCAAAATGCCACAAATTAATTCACTTGTGAGAACTAACTATAATTAATAACCACAATGGGGGTGTGGCTTTTTCCTTGTCATGTTGAGAGATATTGGAGTTCATGATGTAGTGGAACAAAATATTGGCCAGCCATGGCCCTGAGTGGTCAGTGTGTTGTCATCTCAGTTATGACCCTTGTTAAGTCCTTAATTTTATAGAAATGGTTGAAACTTAGAACTGGGAATATCTCATAATGCTTGATATATAGCAGACACCTAATATACATAAATGTTGAATAAGTGAACTCCCATCTTTCTAAAAAATATATAATATTATTGTTTTCAGAGAGGTAGGGAGAAGGAGAGAAAGAAACATCAATGATGAGAGAGAATCATTGATCGACTGCCTCCTACATGCCTCCCACTAGGAATGGAGCCCATAACTCAGATATGTGCCCTGACCAGGAATGGAACCTTGGCCATCTGGTTCATAGGCTGATATTCAACCACTGTGCCATGCCTATTAGACACTCCCATCTTTTTTTAAGTAAGAAAACTAAAGCCCAGAAAAGGGAAAAGAATGGCTCAAGTTCACAAGGTCTATTATTCTAAAGTCAAGGCCAAAATTCAACCTTTGTAATTTCTAGTCCAGCGCTCATTCTACCAAGTTAGGAGTTGGGGAAAGCCTTGCATGCCAGTGACTCAAAGCAAGTTATTTAATATATTTTATTAATTTTTTACAGAGAGGAAGGGAGAGGGATAGAGAGTTAGAAACATTGATGAGAGAGAGACATCCATCAACTGCCTCTTGCACATCCCCTATTGGGAATGTGCCACAACCAAGGTACATGCCCTTGACCGGAATCGAACCTGGGATCTTGCAGTCCACAGACCCATGCTCTATCCACTGAGCCAAACCGGTTTTGGCTAAAGCAAGTTATTTAAATGAAATCTATAAAATAGGTAGTTAGGCAGAGTTATAGGAAAGTTGTTCTTTACCTGGGCAGTTCTTTTGAAGTAGGATTTGATTAGAATTATGTGAGGATCATGATGTAATTAAGTTTAAGATTAATAGAAGCAGCAAGGCGGAGATTTTTAAAAATATATATTTTATTGACTTTTTACAGAGAGGAAGGGAGAGGGATAGAAAGTCAAAAACATCAATGAGAGAGAGACATAGATCAGCCACCTCCTGCATGCCCCCTGCAACCGAGGTACAGGCCCCCAACCGGAATTGAACCTGGGACCTTTCAGTCCGCAGGCTGACGCTCTATCCATTGAGCCAAACCGGTCTCTGCAAGGCAGGGATTTTAAGATGGGGGTGTTAAGGAATCTTAGTGGGAAAATTGTCTTTAGTGAATGCTTTCCATTGAATAGTTCTGGAAAGTTCCTATAATGAGTAAAGAGTCTTCTGATAAAGTTGTGTTGGCAGAAACAATGGGATAGTATAGTCATGTTAATATAGACAAAGTAAGCTATGTAAATGGGGTTTTGGTTCTTAGAAGAGAAGGCAGAGAGTACAGACATCCAGAGAGTGGGTAACTCAGGGACCAGCTCAAGATGGACAGGAGTGGAGCAACTGATGGAGCAGCAGTGACTTAAGTCAGACTCTGGATCGTCTCTATAGGGAGAAAGAGCCCATCATTTCTTTCTCTCCACTTACAATCCTTGCGTATAGAATCTCTGGAAAACATGGCAATTATTTTTTATTGGCATGTTTTTGGTATAAGTTTGGCCTTTTGTGCTAAGGAAATAAGCAACCGTTTAGAAATTTAACAAAAATTATGTTTTTGCAAAACAATTATTTATGTGCTGAAAACCACTGAACAGAAAAACAAAACCAACCTAACCCCTAAATAGCCACCTACAACTAAAACAACAACAAAACCCTTTTCATTTCAAAAGGATATTTCGCTTGTAATCATTGGAAATATTTTTTGGTTAATTGACCACTGGAAAATTGTTTTCTAACGATTGATGTCTAGGTGATAGATTATCCCTATAAACCTGATGCTTAGTAAGTGTAATATTTATGGTTTAAAAATTGCAAATAGTTTTCTGGGCGTGCCTGTAGTATATTTGAGATAATGTAATGGGTCGGTTGATTCCTTTCCAGTGAATTCTCTAGGCCCACGCAGTCTTAGAATCCTCATAGGAATCATCAGCATAGTGAGGTCTCTTTACAATGTTCTAAAGTCCCACAGGTCAAGTTTTCTTTGTTTCTCAGCCATCTTTTTTTTTTTTTATTGTCATCCATCTCCTTGCTCCGCGATTCTGTTATAAGCAATAAAAATGGAAGCTTTCTTTCTCTGATACCCAAGAATAGGTCCCCTGGCCTAAAAAAAAAAAGCTGACCTTATTCATGAGACATTGGTTCCATTTTTTCCCTTCCACTTTTATCCTCCCAGCATCACAATTGTCAGCCCTCAGATAGGATTTTGAATATCATGATGTAGAGAAAACTCCACTTTGCAATAAAAACGTTGTCTGTGAAATCCAGCCAGGAGGTCCAGAGCTGAAACCATTTCCATGCAGCTACTGAGCACAGAGTGTTGAAATGTTTGGGAAGGAATTTACCCTCTTGATGATCCTTTTAATGTTCTTGTCATTCAGAGGAGCACAGTGGGGCCCCACGCACAGGAGGGAAAAGAGAAAACATCTTGGCCTCTAACCTTCTGTAGCATAAAAATTAACATTGGCAAAGCAATTGAATTGTGAGGATTTTTTACGACCTTCTTCGCTCACAAATTTTGTCATTGGTATGTGTAGTTATATTTGTGATTATTCACAGCTTTAACAACAACAGCTTCAGTACAGACTGTCTTTCTTCTGAAAATATCAAAACACTTTTCCGGTCTTTTATCTCGGCTGGCAGAACCTGGCACCTATCATGCTCATTCTAGCAGATCATCAGGGTTATATATAAAATATTAATACCTATAATGTATTTATTCAGATTTTCTTGTAAACATATTTAGCAACTTTGTTCCTCTTAGATGTAGCAATAGGTTCAAAGAAGAAAATTCTCAGCGGGCTACATTAGCTGACCACAATCAAATAAAAATACCGGGAGGTCACACACATTCTTGGGGGAAAAAAAATTGTTCTTTCAACATTTGAATATTAACAACCGTGACCTTCAGGCAAACATTGAACCTTTTGAGAATTCATTGGCTGGAGGAATGATGGGAAACCACCCACTCCTGCATTCTTTGGAAACCTAACTAAGCATTTTATATAGATGTCCCTATTTTTTTAATATGTATTTTTGTTTTTGTATTTTAAGGTGAAAAAAATGAGGTCCATGGCATTATCTTTTTGTAAAAAGATAAAAACAGATGTGACAGAGTGTCTCCTGTCCCCCTGGCCTTCAAGCTTTGCCTCTTTTCTCTAATTTTCCCCTTTCCACATGTTTTTTGGCTACCTTCCCTGCTTTGGAATCTTAAGTAATTGAAAAACCAACAAACAAAACTGCAGGACTTGCTAAAACAGTTCTTGAAAGTAAAGTTATGACATTTCTCAGAAAGCGTTGCACAGATGCACCTGAGCAAGAGGCCTGAAAACCAGAAGAGTTACCCACTGTCCTAATTGCAAGTTTTGTAGCGGCTACAGACCAACACCGGTACCTGAGCCCAACCTCATAACTCTCTGCTTTTCTCCTCACGCTTATAAACCTCTGAACCTGCTTAAACTCAGAGCATGTTCTTGTCTCAGGTACCCTCTGTGGTACAGCAGCTGAATACAGCCTTCACTGGAGCCACTTCAGCTATTTTCTTGTCAGACTTTGAAATAGCAACTGGCCAAATCCTACTCAACCTAATGCCTACCCTTGGAAATGTGCTTCCTTCCGAAGAATGGGTGGATGTTCTGTGGGTGGATTCAGAAATTCCTTTATTGTGGCCTTTAACATAACTGAACGGCAATCACCTTTTTGTCACTTTCAAGGGAACATAAGCTCCTTGAAGGGATGGGGCTTGATCTTATGTTGACACGTAGGAGACACTGATATTTACTAAATGAATGATTGTATGAACTGAGTTATGCAAGTGCAAAGTGTTGATACTTCTTATTCAGCTGGCCTGATGTAAAGGACAGACCTCCACATTCAACTGCATGAAAACAGTGTGTATGTGGAGAGATAGGGTAACTGAAAAGATTCTGATTATCGCTAATATCCAAGAAAAACTCTCCACCTTTTATTTCCATAATTTCATTGTCACCTTGGTTCACATGCTGTTAAAAATGTGAATCATTATTGATTTCTTCTTGGCAAGTTACATTAGTGTGGGCATTACACTCGGTGGCAACATTTTTAGTTGGGATTATCTCGGCCCCACCTCTGCCATCTTCTTCTCTATGAGTTGTTCTGGCAGGCTTAAATATCATGGGTATTTTTAAGTTTCTGCACCGAATCAGTAGTATTTGCTTGATACGTGATCATTCCTCTGGATGGATGAGTGGTGTCATTTTTTTAGACTGGTGGTTTATTTGAAGGTGCAAACCTCTAAAATATTCTTGGAGGTGAAGTCTTGATGAATCCCTTGGCTTAAGCTAAGAAAAATGCTTCTCTCCCATTTGCTTTCTCTATTATAGAATACTAGAGAGCTGGTGCATGAAATTTGTGCACAGCAGGTTGTGTCCCTCCTCCCAGCCTACATCCTCTCCAATATGAGACATTCCTCTCACAATCCAGGACTGCTGGCTCCCAATTGCTCGCCTGCCTTCCTTCCTGATTGCCCCTAACCACTTCTGCCTGCCAGCCTGATTGCCCCTTAATTGCTCTCCCCTGCAGGCCTGGTCCCCCCCAAACTGCCCTCCCCTGTAGGCCTGTCCTCCCCTCCAACTGTTCTCTCTTTCCTGCAAATCTGGCCACCCCAACTGCCCTCCCCTGCAGGCTTGATCACTCCCAATTGCCCTCCCTTGCAGACCTGGTCCCTCCCAACTGCCCTCCCCTGCTGGCCATCCTGTGGTGGCCATCTTGTGTCCACATGGGGGCAGGATCTTTGACCATATAGGGGCAGCCATGTTGTGTGTTGGAGTGATGGTCAATTTGCATATTGCTCTTTTATTAGACAGTGTAGAGGCCTGGTGCACAGGTGGGGCCAGCTGGTTTGCCCTGAAGGTTGTCCCGAATCAGGATGGGGGTTCCCTTGGGATGTGGAGTGGCCTGGGTGAGGGTCTGTGATGATTTGCAGGCTGGCCACACTCCCGGCAACCCAAGTGGAGGCCCTGGCATCTGGGATTTATTTATCTTCTACAATTAAAACTTTGTAGCTTTGAATGGAGCCAAGCCTCCTACTTGCTCCATGGCCGCAGCCATTTTTGTTGGAATTTATTTATCTTCTATAATTGAAACTTTGTAGCCTTGAGCAGAGGCCAAGGCAGGCCAGGCTGTGTGGAAAGCTTGGTTTCTTCCATTGCCAGGAAAATCCAAGCCTCCCACTTGCTCCGTGGCCATAGCCATCTTGGTTGGGGTTTTTAATTTGCATACTCACTCCTGATTGGCTGGTGGGCGTGGCTTGTGGGTGTAGCAGAGTGATGGTTAATTTGCATATTACTTTTTTTATAAGGTAAGACTAGTATCCCTGAGTACGAAATCTGTGTGCCAATAGCTCACCAATAGCATGCTGTCGCCCTCCAGAGGCTGACTGCCCACTGCCCACCATCCTGTAGCCCCCTCCACTCCCCTACCACCAGCTTCTCCCTCATAACTTGCTGCTCTGCCCCCTCCTGTAACTCTCAGCCACTGCTTATAGCTTGCTGCCCACCCCACTGCTGGTCTGTGATCTGGTCATTATGTGCTGGGTTGCTATGCTTTACGGTGTAATGACCATTTGCATATTACATCTTTATTATTATAGAATATGGAATATAGAATCTGGCTTATTGTACTTAGTTACCATCCCAGAACAAGGCATATAGTAGATGCTCCTTAACTGTTTGCCAAGCAAGAGAGAGGAAAGCAGACAGTTAAAGGTCATAGTTATTGCAATAACTCAAGAAAGAAAGAAAACCAGGTACTGTCAGAGACCAGAATAGAAACAGGGTTAGCATCATCAACTATGGTGTCTTCTTCTTTTCATCACTTTTCTTCTCCTTAACCTTCAACCTTACAGTAAAAAGAACCCCCAAGACTGGTATCTTCAGAATTTGTATTCATTCCCCTTTCTGTTCTCCAAAGTGTGGGCTTTTAGTTTCACTGGGTGCAGCTATTGCTTTGTCACCCAGTGTATGGGATGCTGGCAGTAGCCACTCACCTCTTTTTGGCATACACTGTTCGAGGAACTGTAATGGCTTTCTCTGCTAACCCCTGGAACGCACTACCTAAGGCAGTGGTTCTCAACCTTTTTAATGCCGAGACCCTTGAATACAGTTCTTCATGTTGTGGTGATCCCCACCATAAAGTTATTTTTGTTGCTACTTCATAACTAGTAATTTTGCTACTGTTATGAATCGTAACATAAATATCTGTGTTTTCCGCTGGTCTGAGGTGACCCACAGGTTGAGAACCGCTGCTGTAGAGCCTAAGACCATGTGAAAACACAGATATTTACGTTATGATTCATAACAGTAGCAAAATTACAGTTATGAAGTAGCAACGAAAATGATTTTATGGTTGGGGGTCACCACAACATGAGGAACTGTATTAAAGGGTCGCGGCATTAGAAAAATTGAGCACCACTGCAGGGCTCTATTTGAGCTCAACCTGCATGCAGGACATAATGGGGGTGCTGAGAAGTTGATAATTGGGGGGTTAATCTTTGGCCAATGATGGAAGGGAGGTGGTAGATGAAAACCTTAGATACTTTGCTTCTTATGTGAGACTATTCTGAGGCATGTTCAACTGTCACCTAGAATTCCCCAGAGGAATCTATAGAAATAACCTGCTCCTTTATGTAATCTATACAGGCTTTCCTCTCTATCCTTTAAGAAACCCTTGGCATTCAAATCCTTACCTTAGTTCCACTTCTCAGGAAACCAGTGGTAAGTCAAACATCAAATAACTTCCTTAGTCAAATAAATTGAGGAAGTATTGGGTTAAAGTTACACAGGTGTCTGCTTCTCAAAGTCTTTAACTTGCTAATATTCATTGTGAATCTCAATGGGAGGAGATTAGTATGGATTATACCCAGACTTAATTAGGATTGTCTCTCCCAACGCCAAGCATTTTATGAGATTAGTTTGTAAGGAACATACTTGGAAATTTTACTTTGGAGACATTCTAATAACAACAAAACCTCATTATAAGAAATGTTTTGCAGCAAGATGCTTAGCCTTAAAAGACTGGAATTTTTATATTGAATTTATTAGTTATGAATTGTTTGAATAACTCAGCATAGTTTCAAAGGGTGAGGAACTCAATCATTGTGAGGTCACAACTTCAACCTCACTGGGAATGATCAGCCTTGGTGAGCAGATGGTTGATTCAAATGGTAGGGTAACCTCAGTCCCTAAAACCCTGGCAAAGAAGTAACAGCAATGGTAGATGCCATGGCATTTTAACCCTTGCAGCAGTGATAGAACTACAGCCTAACGTGTCTTATGTTGCAACTTCTCCTCTCTACTCACTTATATCTTTCTGAGAAATCCAATGTGTGGGCCATACAGTACTTTGATTATTTGTTCCTGAATTGTGTGAGCATGCATGTGTGTGTGCATGTGTGTGTGTGTGTGTGTGTGTGTGTGTGTGTGTGCGTGTGTGTGTGTGTAGTAAGGAGCAAAGGAGAAACTTTATTCAGCTGAACCATTGCAAACGAGGGAAACACAGCCTCCAGTGGAAACCAAAAGTGTGCTCCAGAGAGACAGCACAGACTGCCTTCTATAAAGTTCCTGCCCAGGTTCCTGATTGGTCCAGTCTTATGTAAATAAGATTACTGCAGTTCTTTATTTTAAAATTTCTTTGTTTACTAAGGTGTTACATATGTGTCCTTATTCCCCCATTACTCTCCCATTCCCCCCACTCATGCCCTCACCCCCTGGTGCCTGTGTCCATTGGGTAGGCTTATATGCATGCATACAAGTCCTTTGGTTGATCTCTCCCCTTACCCCCACCCTCCTCTACCTTCCCTCGGAGGTTTGATGGCCTTTGACTGATTCATTTGTTGGGCTGGAAAAAAAAATATTCAAGATGCCTGGATTCCCCCTGTGTGTGGGCGGGGCGGGGGGTGGAAGGGAGTGTAATTTCTTCCTATTTTAAAACTATTTACCTTCTGTGTCCTCTCCTACTATGCCCTGTTCATGAAAATAAAATCCCCCTCACAAAATGTTTGTTTGCTTAGTGAAAAGCAAATTTTGATTGAAAGGTTAGATCTCGAAAATTAAAATGAGGTTCTGTTGCCTAAGTGAATCTCTGTTACTTGTATTTCACTAAAAAAGGAAGTCCTCAGATTCCAGGTGTGGGGTAAATTCCAGGTATGGGGTAAATTCCAGGTGTGGGGTAAATTCCAGATGTGGGTAAATTCCAGGTGTGGGTAAATTCCAGGTGTGGGGTAAATTCCAGGTGTGGGTAAATTCCAGGTGTGGGGTAAATTCCAGGCGTGGGTTTTATCACAGATGATGCTCTCCAGCCTGCAGCTGGGGCCCGGGGCTTCTGGCTGGAGTTTGTCCCCAGGTTCAGGTTATGGTCAAGCTTCACAGTCATGCCACAACCTGAGCCGCTCTGAGCTTGAGCTGGTTGAGTCCTTGGCAGCATGGAGAGACTTCAAGACTTGGGAGCAAGTGTAGGCTTGGTCATGAGCAGAGAAATGCAAGCGATTCTTGCATACAGGAAGGTAAGAGCGAGAAGTAACTCCACTAGAATATGTTTTCTCCCTGAAGATGGAACAGGCAAGGGGCTGGGGTGGGGGTTGAGGAGGAGAAAGGAGTGCTGTGTTTATGCTTATATTTGTATTTACTCTTTAAATAATTAAGAAACATAAAAGGCAGTTGTTTTCAGCTCTTGGGGAATTGCAAAAGAGGCTGTTAGCAGAATTCCTTGCATCATCATATCTGTGAAGTTCTGAAACAGAAGGATCAGATAAGAAGCTACTAATGAGCACCATGCGGTGCTGCGTGGAGTGTGAAGGGCAATTTAAAGGCAAGAGAAAGTGAAGGCCTATTTTGATCTCTTTGATCACCCTACTGAGTGGGAAATGGAGCCTTGAGGAGAGAGAGGGACAGACTTGGGAGTTGGAAGAATTTACCTGCTTCCGCACACCAAATGAAACAGCCTTTCAGTATCGACGTTCAAAAGACCCCCTTGTTTTCATGAGACCAGAGGGGGGGGGGCTCTTTACAATCCCGAGAAAGGCGTATCCTGGAGATTAGATGACGGTCCTTTTATGTTTGTTTGTTTTTGCCCTTTGCCATTTTCATGGACTCACTTTCCTGAGTCCCAAGGCTGAGATGGAGCAGAGGACCCCGCTGTCACATTCGGGGCTGATAGTCAGCCCTCTTGCGGACTCAGAGGGCAAATGAGCAGTGTTCCCGGAACATTCGGTCTTGGCTTGAGCGCTGGGGATCATGAATACTAACTCCTGGAGTGAAGGGAAAGGAACAAAGTCTCTTTTGAAGTCGAGACAATTTTTGATCAGAGCACACGTTAGTTTTCCTCCTAGAAATATTGAGTGGTGGTTTAGTACCTTGTAACGCCTCTGTGTCTAGTAGGAGACAAGTCTTGGCTGCAAGAAAATGTAAGATTTGGTTTTCATGGTGCATGGGATGAGGGGGGCATTCCTGTGCTGGTAAAAGGGCTCTCTTGGAGGGGTGTGTGGGGAGGGTGGAGAGGTAGGATGGGGGGCGGGGAACCCTGCATTGTAGCATTCACTGATTGGCACGGTGTGAACATTCCCACCATAGCTGGTGTGAAGCCATCCATGCGGAGTCACTGAGAGGAGACTTGGGAAGAGATGTGTTCAAGAGGCTCTTGAGAGCAGGTGGAGCCAGCAGAGCACAAAGCCGGAGGGGCTGACAGCCAAGTTCCTTTCCCTCCAGGACTTTATGGGGTTGACCGTGGAGAGAGGGCATGGGAAGCAGACAGCTCTAGGTTTGTAACGTGGCTTCTCTAAGCTCAACTGGAAGGCCAGAACATTTAGACTACATCCACAGTATGTTATTTTTTAAAATTAAATGTACCGGGGAGACATGGGTTAAATAACATCCTAGAGGTTTCAGGGGTACAATTCTATAACACATCATCTGCATATTCCATTGTGTACTCACCACCCATAGTCTAGTCTTCCTCCATCATCATATATTTGACCCCCTTTTCCCCTTTTATTCTCCGTGATCCCCCCAACAATGCTTTAAAAGGAAGAAATTAAATATACACATATATTTTGAAGCCCCATCTGAGAGTGCCCTGTACACGAAAGCTTCTCATACATGTTGCTTCTCTCGCTTCTCTATATTTGTTGTTTTTCCTGAGCTGTATCACTTTCTAATCCACCCCTGGACCGAAGGAATAGAAGGCACCACACTCTGATGTAAGTCATGTGGGTAGATCTTGACATGGGTATGAGATGTGGGTGGTTATCGGTGGGATTATATCTCGTTTTCTTTCCTGACATTTCTTTCTCTCATATATCTTGTTATCTCCACAAATAACCAGGGAGCTGCTGGGGAATTTACAAGGTTGCCCAGAGATATTAAATGATTTCTTCGTGGGAACACAGCAAATACATGGCAAAAGTCAGACATCAAGCCCAGGAACTCTGCAGCTAACAGGGGGTCCCCAGACAGCTTTTCGTACATGGAGACAGGGACCTGTATTTACCACCTACGCTGTGAACAGCAGGCTGCTCCCTCCTGAGCGGGTGGATTCGTAATAAAAACGTGGCAGCAGGGGCAGTCTGTGTGTAAGGAAAAGCGTCCCAACATGGGGTGTCAGACATGGAGCTGCCTACCAGCTCCCTGAGTCTGGGAGGTGGACAGTCATGCTCACCTTGCTCGTCTCCTAGGGCGGAGGGAGGACAGCTTCACTGATGGAAGGAAAG
The DNA here is from genome assembly GCA_011751065.1 of Lasiurus cinereus. Lineage (NCBI taxonomy): Eukaryota > Metazoa > Chordata > Mammalia > Chiroptera > Vespertilionidae > Lasiurus > Lasiurus cinereus. Next base: position 9,861,073 of record JAAGEH010000038.1, read on the forward strand.
TGTTGTGGGAGCTGGAAAGCACATGAGAAAATGTCAAATAGCATCACTGTCACTATCATAGAGAGCCCACAGCACAGCAGCGAGCACCTGGGCTCCAGAGTTAGACCAACGTGGGATGGAATTCTACTTCTGCCACCTACTGGGGCTACCCCTGGGAAAGTTACTAATTCTATTTGGGGCTCAGTTTTTTTCTCAGTTACCATGTTCTAGGCATGATGATGCTTCTGCCTCAGATGATTGTTACTAATCTTATTTGGGCTCAGTGACCATGTTCTAGGCATGATGATGCTTCTGCCTTAGATGATTGTTAACTAATCCTATTTGAGACTTTTCCTCAATGACCATGTTCTAGGCATGATGATGCTTCTGCCTCAGATGATTGTTACTAATCCTATTTGGGCTCAGTTTTTCCTCAGTGACCATGTTCTAGGCATGCTGATGCTTCAGCCTCAGATGATTGTTACTAATCTTTTTTGGGACTCAGTTTTTCCTCAGTTACCATGTTCTAGCATGATGATGCTTCTGCCTCAGGTGATTGTTACTAATCCTATTTGGGCTCAGTTTTTCCTCAGTGACAATGTTCTAGGCATGATGATGCTTCTGCCTCAGATGATGGTTAGGCGGTTGAAAGGTAGAGGTGGTACGCCTCTTGGCATGTGGCCCTGCATCTTGGAAGTGCTTGTCAGCTGTCGGTTGTTGTAGAGTGCCCTGCATGCCGTGCTGGTCTTTCTTGAAGAACTGGGCTTTCATGTACGTGAGCTGCAAGGGGCACATGGAGGACCCTGCCAGGGGAACTGAGCGTCCCTTCCTGGGTTTGCGCTGAGGCTCTCTTGCCTGTGTGTGGAGCAAAGGCCCACCTTGGCTGCTGCTGCCTCTGGGTCACGCACTGTGTTGGCCATATGCCCCTCTTCCTCCCAGCATCTCTGGGGTTGGTGGCTGTCACTCATCCACCGATGAGCGGTGTGTCTCTCAGAGTGGGTGAGGCACTTCCACAGGGTCTCACAATTTCTTGCAGATGTGGAAGTTACACCCAGGTCTGGCTGATCCCCACAGCTGGCTCTGCCTGCTAATCTGCACGCAACTGATCTAGGACCATAGTTCCTAAGTGTGGTGCCCGGACCAGCCGCAGCCACGCCACATGGCAACTTGTTAGAAACCATCAGAAACTCTGCGGAGAGGCCCAGGATTGTGTGCTGATGCTTGTGAGACCCATTGGCATGATTTTCCATCGCAGTTCTTCCGGGGCCAACTTCCTCCAGGGTGGGTGAGGAAGCAGCTTACAGCTGTTTTCTATCCTTCCATTTCTCTTTCTAGGGAAATCCCCTGTAGATCAGGGCATTGCTGTAATTAATTAATTAGCGTAGATTAACAGCACTGCTTACAGTCTGAGCATGCACCTGGTGCCAATAGTATTTTTTTTTAATTTTGCAGTGAGAGCTCCCCAGGATTTGAGAGGGTTTCAACACTTATTTTCAGCTTAAGTCCCTCACTTTGCTGGCAGAGGAGAAGACTGGGATGCTGCCGAACTACTACGTGAAGAATGACTGTTACCAAAATTGCTCTCTGTTCTCTCCTTTCATCTGAGCACAATAATATAGAAACTGCTGTGTGATGTTAGATACATTATTTTATTCCATGAAAAAATAGTTCTTTTTTTTTAGTTACCCATCTGTCAATAAATGAAATTTGAAAGTTAGGAAGAGACGAAATAAGATATCCTCTGGAAGAGTGAATTTTGCTCACCACTCTGAGGAAAGGTGGAGGGTGGGCAGAATGGCCAGCAAATACAGCTCAGTGATACAGGATTTCTGAATAATTTATACATAGTTATCTTTGAAGAAGGGGTTTCTAGCATTTCCTTCCAAATTTAATGCATCTGGCAGATGATGAGGTTAGGAGAGAGCTATCTGTCAGGCAGGAGGCATGAATTGGTGTGATTTCAACACCAATTGTGGGCATGCAAAATTCAATCATAAAAGAAATGATGTGATGTTCAAGGTCACGGTTGAAGTACACAGCAGGTGACTAGACTACTGATGTAGTAAAAAAAAAATGGAGAAAATGGAGTTTGTTTCTCCCCATTTTCTTCTCCCAGGGATTGAAGTTCCTTTGTTCATGGGTGGAGGATAGCAGAATATGCCACCCCAAAATGTGCCACTATGGCATGGTCTCTCCTTTGTGTTGCAGGCATGTGAAATACAGCAAACGCAGAGAGAGGCTATCTCTGAACTCCCTTTATCTGCCTAAAATTAGATTCTCTAAAAGGAACTCTACTGTCACCAGTTCTTTCCCCTGAACTTACACTAACCAGCGACAATTAACTATTGTCACTGGAAAGGAGACTAGAAGTCAACACCACACCAAACAAACTGTCACAAACTGTTATGTGGCCCATCTATTCATTTTAGGGTCCATTCATCTTTCCTAAAATCATTTACTCTCTTCTAAGATGTATACATCTCTCTAACCCTTTTCCTGTTCGGATGGCATTTAAGCCCGAATTCTAAACCACCTCTTTGAGTTACTCATTTCTCCCTGGGTATCTCTCATGTGAACATGAGGTATACATGCTAGTAAACTTCTGCTTGTTTGTCTCTTGTTAATATGTCTCTTATTATAGAAATTTAGCTAAAAACTCAGAGAGGCAGAGGGAAAATTAATTTTTCCTTCGCTATCATGGAGTTCACTTAAGATGTCAGATTTCATAATTGGATCCACAGTCTTATATTTATTCTCATCAGCCACAACACAGTAAGGGAGAGTCTGCTGAGGCTGAGCCATGTGGCACTTGGGAAAGGGCCAGGCAGCTTGGATGACACGTCTGTGCTGGAGTCAGGAGATCTTGCTGAAGGTTGTTTGGCTCTAGTGTGACTCAATGAGTGAATTCAGACAGGATTTAGTGTGTGAGTGTCTGTTTCTTAGAGATCTTAAAATCAGTCCTATCAATCTCATAGAAATAGTAATAGGATGAAAATATAAGAATACAAACAAGTGTGTATGGATAACTTTAAAGTACTAGATGAAGCTGGGACAAAATTTACTGAAATGTGCATTTCTCAGCCTTGATTGAACTTGTCACTTGCTGACTTTGAGGGAATTTAATCTTTGCTTATTCAGCTCCCCTCTCTCTTTCTCTCTATCTTGCCCTTAATGATGGGAGCTCTATTTCTACAGATAGTTCACAGGCTAAAGGACAAAGTGAGAATAACACAGATTTGGGGGCTCAGGCAGCTTTGGGAGGTACAAGAGGAAATTGTGGGTTTAAGAGTGGGAGGTTCAGAAGCAGTTGCTGAGGTGAAAGAAAGGAAAGGGGGTAGAAAAGAATTAAGGAGGTCAGGATTAATATGGACTTGATTTCCTCTCATGTCCTTTAAGTAATAATTGGAATTGCTCTCAAAATACTCATGTTTGTTGGACTGTGTCTCTTTAACTTCAACACCATTTCCATATAGGACCATATGAGGCTTCAGCTTATATTTGAGTACTGTCTCTTTAAGGTGGGCATCTAGGGAAGAGAGAGTTAATTGCAGGAAATGTAGCTCAGAGAGACAAAAGGATAATGTAGGGTAGACCTATGACCCCTGTTTCCATTTCTGATCCCTCCACTTAAATAGAGAGCTATGTGCCCTAGCCATTTGCTCAATGGATAGAGGATCATCCTGTGGACTGAAGGGTCCCAGGTTCGATTCCGGTCAAGGGCACATGCCCGTGTTGCAGGTTCCATCCCCAGTAGCAGGAGGCAACCGATCAATGATTCTCATCATTGATGTTTCTCTATCTCCCCCTCTTCCTTCCTCTATGAACCCAATAATAATATACTTTTTAAAAAATAGTGAGCTGTGAATAGATTTTTTTAATGTAAATAATCAAAAGCTTTTTTCTCTAGAAAACGAAGTAGCCTGCTTCCAAGAAAAAAGAAAATGCCATCTTGACTATTTCCTCTCACACTTAGCTAGACTCCATTGTAAAGGAACTTGTTAAAGTTTAGCAGCAACTTTTTGGTGCTGAATGAAATGACCACCTTGCAGCTCACTGTTAACTCTTTCTCCTTCCTGACCTCTTTCTGTCCTTGATTTGTAGGACCTCTGCCAGACTCAGGTGCTGGTATGTCCCAGGGTTTCACCTGCTCACTACTACCCTCTTTCACTAGGTAGTGCCATTTTTGCCTTTGACGTCAGTTATGAATTACAGACGGAAGAATTTCAGTCCTTAACTCCATCACTGACCTCCCTCTAGAAGTCTGGACATGTATATCCATAGGTCTGCTGAACGTCTCCATCGGATGACATAAACTTGACATGGTTAAAAGTCTACTCTTCATCTTTCTCTCCAGCCTGCTCCCTCCAATCACTGAAATCAGAAACTTGAGCGTCCTCACTGGTCTTTTGAATTTTCAACCCTTACTTTAATCTATCATTAATTTCTCTTAATTCCGCCTTATAACCATCTCTCAACTCAGCCCCTGTCTTACTCTCTCCCTGTGGAGACTTTAGTTTCACACCAATAAAAAGTATCTGGATCGTTTTAATAATTTCCTAACTGGTTCTCTTGCCTTTATTTTTGCCCAATCCATGCTGCCCCCTGCCAACAGGTGGATTTTTCAAAAAATGCAAGTTAAATCATTTCAAATTTCTTGGGTTGTTAAAATGTCTCCATTTGTTGCCCACACCTTCAGAATAATGTTCAAGTCCTTTATCATGATATTTAAGACCACCCTTCAGAATCTTCTTCCTACTTACATTTCTGGCTTCATTCTAGCCACACCAAATAAGGTACAGTTACCCAATGTACATACATTTTGAACACACTTTTCCTTTATCTGGGGTACCTTTCCCCCTCTTCCCCCCATACCACCACCACCTGCCATCCATCCTTGATTTTCCATTGGAATTGCACACCCTTCTCTAACAGCAAGTATTTCTGTAGATCATGGTTGAACAATTGGTTTATGGCCTCCAAAGATAATTTTGTTAAATTGCGTTTCTAGCATCTGGAACTGTCCTGGCTCATCATAAATCATATAACTGGTTGTTAAAATTGCAAGATTGGCCAGGGAGACTGGACTGAATCTGCAAGAAGTTAGATTTCTTCCTAGAAGTGTATTTATTTTTTCCTTCGTTTCCTGAGCTTCAGCTGGTCATGTCTCTTTCCCTGCCTTCTTTCTTCTCTCTCTATCTCTGTCTCTATCTCTGTCTCTGTCTCTGTCTCTATCTCTCTCTCTCTCTCTCTGGTTGGGAGCCAGACTTGGGTCAATTGTCAAACCTTTTGAAACTTGTTGGTTTCAACACCTGACAATTAGCTTGTCAGGCTGGTGGGATTCCAGAAAAAGATTTGACAGTTTAACGACACCTGGCACACACAGCACCACTCCGCATTGTAGGGAACACCCAGTTGCTGCTTGGCAGCTAGCAGGAAGGAACACTGATGGAGTTTCCATACCTTTGGGAAAACTCATAATTCAATGAGGAGGCTTCATTCAATGAATGCTCAGCTGGCAGTGGGCCTTCCCAGCCTAATTGAGAAATCTCTGAGGCAAGTGATTTGGGACAAAAATGGATGGAGGTAGAGTACCATCAAGCGCTTGACATGGCTATAGGCCTGCCATTCAGGAGAGAGCATGGGTTGGGAGCCAGACTTGGTGGAAATTCTGCTTTGTCACGTTTCTTGTTTTATGAACTTGGGCGAGTTATTTCATTTTCTCATTCCTTAAATTTCCCATATGTTAAAAAAAAGACAAATGGTACCCACTTTGTTGAGATTTTATGAGATTAAGTACATCATTAAATGGCCAGCACATTATAGGGGCTCAATGAGTGAACTCAAAATAAGTTGTGTGAGAATGAGTTAATTCTTAATCATCTACAGTTGGGTAAATAATTCTAAAAAGTGAGAGGGGGAGAGTAAGATTTTCTCATTTTTTCTTGTCTCGGGTATTTCTCAACTTAATAGTCATGGGATAATAACAGGCAAAACAATTTTGTCACTCTTTTCCATGTCCTGATTGTTACAGTTGTATAATGTATTGGGTTTTAGACCAGACCTTGATTTGACCCCTACATAGTCAACTATTTGCATCACCTTTCTGAGCCCCATTCAGTTCATTTGAAGGTGATAACACCCAGCATGCATTTGAGGGAAGGTTAAATGAGAAAATGAGTTAGAATGTATCTAGCATAGTCTCTGGCTTCATCAGCTTTGGGATGACCTCACTGTCATTCTGTCTTTGCTCATGATAAAGAACTTAGTCCTTTCCAAAAGTCTAGTGTATAGCCCCATTGTGGACCATTCAAGTAGGCAAGGGAAAGAGTAACATATGTCTTAGCATGAGTCACAATACCAACACCTTCTAAGTTCCTTGAGATCAGTGAATGGTTTTGGTAATTTGAAGACTTTCGGAAAAAAATAATTATTATTAACTTGATTACATAATACCAGGAAGAGCCCCTCAGCAGAATAAGAGAATAGGAGTTTCTGCTGCTCTGGGCAGCATTTCCAGCTCAGAGCCTCCATTTCCATTTTATGAAAAATGGTAACTGGGAACTTTCCCTGCTCATCAGAGAGGGGAAATTCAGTGGAGCCTGAAATGATGATTTATCTTCAGTCCAAGTCTGATAACCTGGAATTAATTTATTGTAACTCCACAAAAGTACAGATCAGAAGAACTGGTTTCCTAACAGAGTCCAAGATTTTCTTGGTAATTTATCACTCTGTTCATTCTAGTACCTGCCAATTTAAGAATCTCTAACCACACCCACATTGAGTGTTGTATCAACATATGTGTTCAGAAGGTGTATAGAAACAGAAGCCAGAAGCTTATTTTCTGGCTCTCCAAAATCCAGCCCACCACTGCCTTCCAGCCCACATCCCTCCTCTAGCCAGGCTGATTTCCCTATGTTCTTTAGTCCTCCTCTTCCCACCAAAAGGAAGGTAGCTTCATCCCTTCCCAACGCTGCAATCATGCACTCAAGTTTCATCTCCTGCATGGAGGAGTCTCTGAGAATGATTATTAGTTAAGTTTTACCAGAGACATGGCTTTTTTTTCTGGCAAGGCTAGGATTAGAACAGCAATTCTCAATAATTTTCTGAGCAGTGAACCCAGTGATGTGTTTAACAGTTACTACAAAGGATCTGTGAATCCATGTAGACAAGAATTGTCTGTAGACTAAGTAGGATGTCTGGCACATACCTGAAAGGCTATTTTGCAAATGTATGTAGATGTCTTTGTGATGACTAATTATGTTAAAGGTGTTGCTGAATTCTTAGCAGCTTTTGCCATTATGTATTTTCTCAGTTGACAATGTGTGGTTGTGCAGTGTTCAGGCATCCTGAGATGAATCTGCTGACTGAAAAACCAAATCTGTTTTTCGGTTCCTATTATGGTCAAAATTCAATATAACATTATGCAGAAGATTTGTGTTCCATTAACTGTGTGTGACTTTGGGTAAGTTATAGCCTTCTCGAGGCTTGCAATAAATATCTGTTGATTTTGCCCAATATCAACTCATCTGTCTTTTAAGCCTTACTGTCTTCTGGTGACTTCTTCTCTTCAGCCCATAGTTTTGGGGTGAGCATATAGTCAGCAGGGTCCATTCACTCCAAATACATGAGGACCTTGGAGTGACACAGGTTGGTCAATGAATATGAACCCTTGGGTTTTTGCTAGAATTCTGAGGAAGACAGCTCTATTCCTGCTGAAGTTCTAGACATCCTACATGTAAATTGGAGGTCATGCCAGACAAGGTTGATGTTTTCAGAGAGAGAGTACAGTGGTACCTCGAGATACGAGTTTAATTCGTTCCGTAACCTTGAGACATGGGAAACTATGAGACGCTCAAGTCGCGGCAAAGTGGTGGGTCATTTGCAGCCGGCCGATCCGCGAGATTACTCCTATCTCAAATGTTGCTCGTAATTCAAAGCAAAAATTGTTCGCTCAACGGCTCATATCTCAAAAATCTTGTATGTTAGGGCACTCATATCTCGAGGTACCACTGGATGTCTAAAATTAAGGCAATCAGAGACAAGTAGAATGAGAATTGATAGATACTTGCTAGATGATGATGCTTAAGCACTTTGCTTTGTTCATGTAGGAAGTTTATACTACTTCTGGAGTTCTTAGTCACTTAAAAAAAAGTTCTAATTGGCTTTACGCCAGTCTGCCTTGGGTTTCTGTCACATCCTAACCAAGAAGAGTTTGTTTCCTTATCTGTTCACTAATGGGTTTGGACAGATGAGTTCCAAGGGCCTGGTCAGCTTGAGGATACCTGGTTGTTAAAGCTGATTTTCAAAGCTTATTAGCAGGAACATAACCCCCCAATTATTGGAGGAATGCTGACTATAAAGTTCTGGTTAAATAGTTAGTTGATCTATTTTGGATTTCACAGTGAAACCTGTCAAGGATCTCAGAATGCTCTTTGATGGAAAAACATCTTTGAAGAGCAGATTGATTTTGCTTGGGGGTTTACTTTGAAATATAGATGGGGTGAGAATCATCTCATCTTTTCTATTTTTTTCCCAACCACCCTTTCACTAGCTCATCTGCATCATCATTTTTAAAAAGGGAGACACACACACATGCACAAACTTCAAAATTCTCATTCCTGAGTGTAACGTCAAGCACCAATGGCATACCATCGTCTTCAGTGTGTGTGGAGGTGTGTGTCTGTGCAGATCAGCACATATTCCAGAAGGAGGTTTCTGAACTTTTTTTTTGAAGATTGCTTTTTTTGTTTGTTTGTTATACTAACTGCTAGAGCCTGTTTGATAGAGAGAGAGAGAGAGAGAGAGAGAGAGAGAGAGAGAGAGAGAGAGAGAACAAAAGACAGATTGCTTACCGTAATCTCAAATAAGCTTTATTTCTTTCCCTGTGGCAAAACAGTGTGCAGATGGCATAGTGGAAATTTTCTAACTGGATTCCAAACAAAGTGCTGAGAACTAAGTGTGGAGAACATACTTCTTGGAGAGAATGCTCTGCTTCTTTGCTCATGCCTGAGCCTTCCTCCCACAAATCTAATTTACACAGTCCTTGTGTGAGCAGACCTCAATAACGTAACTATATAAGTTCAGGGAAAAAAAATCACCATAGTTTGCACTCCCAGTCCTTGATTATCTGCTGATTCCCCAGAGGACAGCATCTCAGTGAAGTTAAATTTGTGAAAGGCCAGAGCAAAGAGTGTCTGAGACTGGCATATATGTGTGTATATGAGAGGCATGAAGAAAATAGTTACACTTCATTGATCACATGTGTGCAAGCCCTTTCCATTTATGCCCTCATTTAAGTGATTTCTCACATTCATCTTCAGAGGTGTTTAACACAGTCCTCATGTGTTACCAGAACTATAAAGGTTAAGATCTGATGTCTGAGGTGTCTTGACCCCCATACTCCCCGCCTCTTTTTTAAGGGTATTGGCTTTATTGGGGTGACATTGGTTAACTATGTTTCAGGTGTACAGTTCTATAATACATCATCTGTATATTGTATTGTGTGTTCACCACCCCATGGCAAGTCTCCTTTCATCATTATTTACCCTCCTTTTTCCTCACCTATCTCCTCCCCTATCCCTCTGATAATCACTCTGCTGTTGTCTGTGTCTATGAGTGTTCTTTTTCAACCACCAGGCTGCTCTGCCTGCAAGTGGACCACTCCATTGATCCTGTTTAATTAGTAGACAAACCCTTCCCCATTTTCATAACTTTCAGTTTCTCTTGCAGGAGCCCATCCGTCTTTCTGCTTTTTCTTGCTCACATGTCATTAAGGTTAAATGGACCCACTGAGTGTTTATAATTACATTTAGGACAGATCAATAAAGTGATTATTTGCAGAAAATCAATGGTCTCCTAAGAGTCCTTCATGCAGTATGCGGAGACTTACAGAGCTGTTTTTGTTTTATTTATTTATTTATTTATTTATTTATTTATTTATTTATTTATTTATTTTTAAAGAATCTCATTAGTGGAGGTCTACAATGGTTTTACAATAGCGATAAACACCATGACCTGCTGACCTTCTGGATGGATGAAAATCAAATTTTACATGAAATAACTTAATCTTACTCATGAGAGTTGTTTCTTTTCATTCTGTTCTTTTCTTTTTATTGAACAGTGAGGATGATAAGATCTACCAGGTAAATGATATCAAATGTCATGATTGCCCCACTAGATACTGAACAAAATAGTATACATTTTCTAAATACACTCAGAGGGGCAGCAAGATAGAGAGCCTCATAGCTAGTCTTTATTGAAGACTTCCTAAATACCAGACCCTCAAACAAGGATTTAGATCCACAATAGCCTCCCTAACTGATTCTGCTCCATTGGCTTAGAAGACTTACTTTCTTAAAATAATAAAAAATAATAAAATAATATATTGATTGATTTCACAGAGAAAGGAAGAGGAAGAGAGAGAAATATCAATGATGACAGAGAATCAATAATTAGCTACTTCCTGCACAACCCCTACTAGGGATCGAGCCTGCAACCTGGGCATTTGCCCTGACTTGGAATCAAACCCATGACCTCCTGGTTCATAGGTTGATGATCAACCACTGAGCAGCACTAGCCAGGTGACCTGGAAGTCTTTCTGACTCTTTCTGAATTAAGGTGTATTATTTTTCAGGATCCACTTCTGTCCATCTTGTAGCTATGTTCATGCTGGTGACACATCCCCCACTAACTGGTTTGATATATTTAGTTGCTGCAGCCTTTGTAGTAGACAGGATTCAGCTGATTGTCTACCTGAAGAATTGGGGAGAAGGGAAAATTGGGCTAGTTGTTCTGAACTATGACATTAGGGCCCAGGGCGATTCCATGGAGTTGCCATGCTATAGCTCAATGTTATTTGCAGCTGTGGTAGCATTTCCCTAGGGGCGGAGTGCTATTTCCCCACCTTACTTGGCTTGGTTAAGTGATGCCTATTTTTCAATACCCAGCTGTGGTGTCCACCCATCCCTGCCTCAAGTCATAGTAGGCTTTTTTTTTTCTTTCACTCCTGTAAATGTCCCCTAAAATGTGCTATACAACATTATCCTCAGATGAGCACTGTGTTTTATTGCTCCAGGTCAAATATGTAGCCAGATCCCAAACATCCCCCGTTCCTCCTTCTGGACCCCCCACCATGCCTACTTCTCCGAAGAATACTTTAAGTGTTTGTTTAATGTTTGGTTTTGATGTACACATTCAAATGTATGGGGAAGGGACAGCGAACAGAATTCTTGACTGACACTTAAAATTGCTCTAAGTTAATTTTCACTCTTCGAGTACTGCTTCTGTGAGAGGGTCACTAGAAGCCAGGCTGTCTAGTGAGGTTGTTTATTTCCCTTATATTTGAGTGATTCGCCCTTGGCAATAATTCTTTCAGAGTGGGGAAGCTGAGCACTGTGATTTTGCACTGTTAAAAATTGCTGCAGCTTGAGTTTCTTGTGGTTTCTAGAAGTCTCCACAACATCTCTTTTCCACTTGGGCAGAGTTCCCTAAACTGGACCGTGGGATAGGATTCTGATTATCATTTTAAAGCAGGGAATAATACAGAGCAGTTTAGCAAAATGACTAGAAGGGCTTCTAGATAGAATGTCCTTTTAACTGATCCCTTCAGAAGCATCTCATTCCATGTCATGCTACTAGCATGAACAATTGTGAAAGCCTTTGAAATGGGCCCAAAATTCCTTGGAATCCTTTTGATGGGATCTAGGTCTTGTCTGAAGATCCTACCAAAGTTATCTGATTGTATAGGGGGCCAGTACTTTTCATTGCAATTATGTAGAGATAGAAGTTAATCTTAGGGGACCTTTTGGTGATGAAAATGATTCCTGATCATAGAAATGCATAGATTTCATCCAGTAAAGATGCCTTTGATTTCCTTCCTGTGGAAGAGTCAGTGTTTTATCTGTTAGAAAATGTGCTTGTACATTCCTGAATGCCTATTTGTGTGTCCTTCAGTGTCTCCTTTGAATCAGTTATAATATCTTAGTGGTTCTTTCATTATTCACTAGACTAAAAATACGTTTTTGATGTGTGCTTTTATATTTACATTTGTACATATACATTTTTCCTTTTTTAAAAAAATTACCCTTGAACATTCCTATCAGTTGGTATAGTAGAAAAACAGTAATTCAGAATCTCAATTGCCAGGTTTAAATCTTTACTTTGACATTTTCTGATTTAGTTTCTTAATTTGTAAAATTATTTGACTGTACAGTGTGTAGCAGTGGCTGAAAATTATAACGACTCATATACTCTTTGGGGCTGTAATAAAATTAATCTGACACATTTGTCATCATTTGGAATTTGCCTGAGCAGTTGTGGCCTCCTGAGACAAAAGACAAATCTGGTAGGTGGTAATGAAAAAGACTCTCTCCTATTCCAACTCTAGTCAGGCTCCTCTGATCTCTTTTTCAACAAGGCCTCCTTTTTAGGTGTGTACTCAACAGCCCAATTTTCGTAAGAATCGCACTAAGTCAGCTTAGGCAGAATGCCCCACCCTCACCATATGATCACCCTTGGTATCTGAATAAATTTATCATCACCTACCCTCCTCCAGGTGATGTCTGATTACCTGTGGCTGCCTTCAGCAAGAATCCTGTTAGATTACTTTAGCCAGAATCCCCCCTTACCTCTTAGGTTTTTCTCTTAGTAATATACTATCCACTGGTCCTCTCCTGCAGAACCCTACTCTTTGGCTATAAGTGTACACTCTATCTTTTTGTTATTCAAACAGAAGAGACCACTCTCTCCTCTACTGTAAAATCCCACTGCAGTAGTCCCTATACCTATTTTGATAGTCTTGAATAATGTCTGTTTAACAATTGTCATGAATAATTTTTCTTTAACAGGAACTTGAGACATTTTATTATCACCACACTATACCCATAATATACCCCAAGGACTCCATGGAAAAAAGCAATTTAACCTTTAAGTGCATACTGAAGAAAAATATTTTGGTCCAGAATGGGACCACAGAAACCCATTTTCTACAACGTAGAATCAAAGAGGAGGATTTGATGTCTTGAGTGTCATTATGACCTCTGGAGCAAACAGCAGCTCTGAACATTTTCTGGCCATCTAAGTGTTCTTTAGAGTGAAGATCAGCAACTCAATTTTGGGGATCCCAGTTGTACATCTCATTGCATTCTGTGTTTGGGCCCATACTAAGTAGGAAATGAGTGTAGAGTGGAATACAGAACAAATAAGGATGGTTTCTATTGAGTCTAGAGGGGAATCTAGAATCCCAGTAAGACCTTAAAAGATAAACATCAGCAGTAAGACATTGGGAAAGTAGCAGGGAGCCTGTGTCAGCTATATGAATCAAAGAAACAAAGGGTAAGTTTATATACAGATTCCAAATCAAAAAAATTTAAGAAATGGGGAAAATTCTAAGTTCTCTTTGCTTTTTTGTTTACTTTAAAAAAAAAATTAACCTGACCTATGATCTTTGAGGAATGGGCTTTACATAGATCTGGAGTATATTCCCTAAATATATACATTTGTATATTTATTTCCATAAATTTATTCACACTGAGGCTGACTCATTCATTCAACAAATAAATACTAAGGACCTTTTAACTCACCAAGCTCTGTGCTGGTCCTAGAGATAAAATGGTGATTCATAAGGTTCTTGCACTAGATTAGCTCAGAGTGTAATAGATTTACTTGCCATACATCCCAAGGGAATTAGGTGGTCCTTTTATGCTTTTCCCAAATGAATGAGTTGATGACATGAAATGTTAGGCTTCAGTTACAGTCCAGTGGTGGTAGGATATACTCTTATGAGAATCTAAAATGCCTTCTTCTCCAGAAAGCAACCCTTGCTATAAGGGCAGCAAGAAACATGAGGCTCAGCAGAAAGAAGATGGCTTTAGAGGGTCTTATTTCATGACTTACAGTGTGATTTTTGGTAAATTACTCAATTTATCCAAACGTTAACACTTTCATCTGTACAGTGAGAACACAAATGCCTATTTCACAATGTCATGAGAATTAAATGTAATCATCTATGTCATGGTAAACATGCAGAGTAAACATTGCAGGCAAGGTCTGTATACTGCTTAGCATTTAACTGGAGTTCCTCGAACATTACTTTCTGTACCCAACAATAGACAAACTCCAGCCCACAACTGTGGATTTGTGCGCCATCTGTTTGGTTCAGTATGTTACTCTTGCCTGAGATGTTCTTGGAAAGAAGTGAAATCAGCATCTCCAATTGGTGTTTGGACCCTCTTCAGCTGATGACTGATAAGGTTCTGCTCATTTTGACCTGGGATAATGTTCTTATTGAAACTGTTGGTGCCTGGCTGTATCCCTCAGCCCTCTGGGAGGTCAACAGCTACTATGTGGTCTCCTGAGCTTTCCTGTCTTGAGGTTTTCTCTGGGTGTAGAGTATAGAGTAGTCTGCCTGTAGGGTAAGCTGGATGCCCCAGAGAGGTAATGCAGCAGAAGACCCCTCAACCAGCTTCTTCACTCATCCATGAAACAACTCTTAGTTGTCTCCATGCAATCTCTTGGACAACACCTATTGGGACTGAGTATAAGTTTCCCACAACTGTAACTTATTCATTCACACACCCTTTCTGACATGATTGTGTACAAAGCTTTCTGAGAAGATCTTGTACCCAAATCTCTGTCTTAGGGTCTGATTCGGGGGAATCCAATGAAACCATCACTGAGGTAGACCAAACTGGGGAAGCTGGAAGTACAATGCTGAGCATCAGCCTTTGAGGGAAGGGCTTTACATAGATCTGGAGCGCTCTCATCTGAACATTAAGCCTAAAGGAAAGACTAAAGTTGTACACAGGAGCTCTGGCCAGGAATTAGAATCCAGACAGAAGTGAGATTAGATCTGGTGCAGGCTAGGGTGCTCTCAACTTGTCTTTATTGCCTAGCTGATATATGGAGGTGTCAGATGGCTTAAGACAGCCAACCAGTGGTGCCAGCAGTAGGACGATGGGCGCTACAGCTGGGTGGTATGGTTTATTACTTGGCAACCTCCTTCCAGAAGGAAGAACTATGCTTTTTGTCCCAGCTAGACAGAATAGTGGATTTCTGGTGGTGGCTGTTGAGACCGCAGAGACTTTAATATTTTATTGGCAGGTCCCATCCAGAAATGATAAACCCCTTCTCTGGATGAGATTCAGTACAAAAGCTTCTGGCTCATGGGTGCTTGGGGACTACAGCGGATATTGGGATCTGTGCAGATAAATTTTTTAACCTTGATAAAGTCAGTGGGAGTTTAATGAGTAACAGAGATTATAGCAAAGGAGATCAATATGTAGGAGACCAGGAAATATAATTATAACATTTCCTTACTTCACCAGACTTGGGAAACCAGATGAATTCAAGAGTGAAACATACTCTCATTCAAGGCGACACACAGATGAGAAAATGATAGCTGCCTCCTCCTCCTCCACTTCTCCATCAAGAAAATAAAAATGAACAATTTGTGCCACGATGCAGGAGGAATTTAATTGGGTGCTGATGATTCAATTTAGCTTATAAATTAGCTGCCAGAACGACGACGTGTGCCAAAAGAACCAGTCTTGCTGTCTTTTCGTTAACTTGTTGATACATTTGACACAAATTAGATATCAATTTATGGGACCACAGATGACTGAGTTCACAAAGCTATGTGGCACATATCCTGGAGAATAAATGACCAAACTCAGGCAAAAAAAAAAGTTGATCGGCTGATCTCAACGAAGCCAGCTCCTTCAGAGTTACTCTTTATGCCAGCCTTGAGAGAATGAATGGAAAATAGAACTCTAATCTTTGTTACCCTGTTAAGTGGTAACTCAGCTTTTTTTATGTCATTTATTTATGTATCCAAGACAGAAAACTTACCAGCAGATGGTGGACACCTTCTGATCATAAATCTGAGCTAAGAAGTAGGAAACACTTAGCTATATACTTCATAATAATTATCTCATTTAACCTCTATAATAACCCTATGAGTTATTTTTTTTATTCCCTTTTTCAGATGGAACAGACTAAAAGAACTCAACTTGTCCAGGTTTATCCTGCCAGCAAAGGGCAGAGCAGGAATTAAAATCCTTTCATTTCAACTACAATCCAGGTCAGTTGACTTCCTCTGGGTACCCTTTGCACCCTGTCTCTACTGCTACCTGCCTTCTAATTCTATTTGGACTGAATATCCCAACTGGCATCATATTAACAACCAGATAACTCTCCCAGGTTATATTTCTAAGCTGTCATTTTTCAAGAGGTCTTTAGAAATGAGAGCTGATGGGTTTACCTGATCCATCTGTAGTTCCAAGCTAAGTTTATCAGCTGAGCAAGCACTTCTCTACTGGATGCTGAATTCTCTTTCCTCCTGTTTATGAATTCTTTACAATTGGCTGGGCTTCTGGTAAGCATGGCAACACTAGCATGCTGAGGTTGGAAAGGGTTGCTGGTTACATGTTGGGTACAGGTAAGGAACATGCAATCGTACATTCATTCCTATGTTAGCTTCTGAGCTCGAGATGTTTATGAGATGCCTCTTAATTTGTGAGATAATACATGCACATAGATTCACACAGCTTCTCTCACCCCTGCTCTGCTACTCAGTACAGACATGAGGTCTGAAGCTCCTGATTCCCTTGGTGTCTTTCCATACTGGCACATTTCCTTCCTTCCTGATTCAGCAAACTGGGGAAAGGATCAGTTCAGTTGCCAGTCTGGCTTCTAAAGACCTCAATGAGTCTCACTTTCCATTTATGAACAGAAATCATTGAGAGGCCTGCCCAATAATGACTCAGCTTTAAATACATGTTCCAGATAAGCTTAGGGTGACATAAATTCAAAGAATGCATATCCATTCTCTCAGTGTTGGTACTAGTTATTTACCATTGCGCCTAAATATTAGAAATCTGCTTTATTTGTTGAGTGCACATGTACCTACTCCGGAATGGAAGATTTTCAGGATTCTGATTGAGACAGTGAGGCTCAAGTCTGATTATCAGAATTGTCTGGGAGTAATGTTTGTACTCACCACCTTAGAAACACAAAGTTGAGATGAGGGTCAAGCATCTCTATAATCTTAAAATGTTCCTTCTGGGCTTCCAATTATAACT
The DNA here is from genome assembly GCA_011751065.1 of Lasiurus cinereus. Taxonomy (NCBI): domain Eukaryota; kingdom Metazoa; phylum Chordata; class Mammalia; order Chiroptera; family Vespertilionidae; genus Lasiurus; species Lasiurus cinereus. The sequence continues at coordinate 9,878,130 of JAAGEH010000038.1, forward strand.
AGGTTTTAAACATCATGGTCCCAAGGATCCCTGGAGGTTCCAAGTACCAAAGTGGACTCATTCCTTATGAAAGTTGTAAAAATGTGTTCATTTTCAACCCAAATCACTAATTCCTTATTAACTATTTAATTCAATATTATGTTGATACTAGAGCTAATAATTGTGGGAGATTCAGGAATGGGTGAGATAATTCTTACTTCATCAGAGTCTAAAGTCCTGTTGAGTATCTTGAGAATCAACATCATAAAATAAAAATCCAGCCTACTTCTTCAGACATAGGTATATGATTAATTCAGAATTGGCTGGGTTATTTTTTTTTATCTATAAAGAGCCAAAAGATAATTGGTCATTTTGGTTGATAGAATACAGGATTTTTTCTATTGCTGACTAATCCTGCTGATTTTGATTAATACTTCTGTATTGTCTAGACTTGGGATCTCATCAATATATGCCCCATCTCTTGTGATGCATACTTCTTCATCTGAAAGACTGTTTCCCATCTTGTGTAAAAAACTTTGAAAGGGAAAGTGCTGCTTACTATACAAATAGTATATTCTCAGTTTACTTGGCATTTAATGGAGCTTTCGAAACACTCCTAAAGACAGCCAGGGTGGCATGGTCTTAGACATATACCTGAGGAAGTCACTTGGATAGGTTTCCATATGCTTTCCCATGACCATTCAGCATCAACAGTCAATATAGTAAAAAATCAAGCCTGTGTTTCTCACTCTGGGTTCATATATTTATGAATGGGTGTGAATAAGTGTGTCTGCCATTCACTGAACTTCCACCATATTCCTGTCCATGTGCTAAATGCCCTACCTAATTAATTTTTTCAATTAATTTTTACCATCTCTCTGTGAGTAGATAGATATTGTTGGCTCCATTTTACAGAGGAAGTTATTTAGGCTCAAAGAGGTGAAGTAACTAGCGGGTAAGTGAGAGACCCAATATGACAACTCAGATCTGTTTAACTCCAAAGCCCTTGACCTGTCCTGAGACAATGTCACCTCAACTTCACATCTGTACACAAGCATGGCGTCTCCACTGGAGACACATTCAGGTGAATGTTTTTGGAAAAGGAGAGCTTAACACAAATTTAGGGCCAGAACCTACAGTCAGAGGTACAGCTTTATCTGAAGTAACATCTTTAATTTATTAGAGTGTTACCTTTCAGTTAGAGATAATGTACTTGAAAATTTCAAGGATGAGCAAATTGCAATCTCAGATTTTCGAGGACCTGTCTTACCTGATATTTTCACAGAATAATAGTTCTCCAAATGGCACTCTCATTTAAACTGACAGTTTACTTCCCTTTGCAATAGAATTACAATAGGCCTTACATTTTATTTAATGAACATTTCAATAAAGGCTATTTCCTGTTTATAGACTCAGTGTAAATGAGAGTTTTAAGTTATGTGAAGATATCCTGGACAAACTGTGATTCAGCACCTGCTAATCTCTGCTCTATTCCCCTGACAGAATCATGCTAGCTTTCCTTCTTAGCAATTCCTTTTATTTGAAGACTCTGCCCCTTCTCTCTCTCATTCAAAGTTGACTCATCTTGAACCTTCAGCTCACGGCTTGATGCCTCTGTGACACCTTAGATAGTTCTACCCATTGTTATCTTACTACCCCTCAGCACTTTCGGCTCAATAATGTCCAATATTCTATAATAATAAAAGCGTAATATGCCAATTAGACCAGACAGCTGAACGACCTTCCGGAGGTCCTTCTGGATGACCTTCCAGATGAATCTGGGGCTTCAAGGGCTGCAGTTGCAAGGACCGAGTTCCTTGCACAAGTTTCGTACATCAGGCGTCTAGTAGAAATATAATACAGGTGCAAAATACATATATAATTTAAAATTTTCTATAGCCATATACAAAGTAAACAAAAAAGATTATATTAATATATTTCATTAAACCCAACATATCTAAAGTATGATCATTTCTATATGTAATCAATACAAGATACTTTGCATTCTTTTGTTTATATAAAGACTTTAAAATGTGGACTGTCTTTATGTTTATAGCACATATCTCATTGTGGACTAGGCCCAATGTGCTTGGAATGTACATGTGCCTACTGACTGCCATCTTAGAGAACACACCTCTGTGGCATTTATTTTATATTCTGTGAGGCATGTCATTTTCAGTGTGGTTGAGAAGAATGGACCTGAGTTTGAACCTCCTTCATTTACTAATTATATGATCTTAGGAAATATTCAAACTCAGTGAACTTCATTTTCTTCATCAGCAAAATGGAATTATTTTTACTGTAGCCTTCACCACGCTAGGATTTTAGGATTTTGTGAGGAATGAATAAGATTGTGTGTGTGTGTGTGTGTGTGTGTGTGTGTGTGTATTTGATCCCAGGGGGGCTTGGTACAAAGTGGGGTATTTAATCAGTGTTAGCAGTAATGGTAATGGTGATGGTAGTAGTATATTCTGTATATTCTGGACATACATTTTTATCTTTATATTTTCTGCTCTAATTCTATTTCCCTATGAGGCCTTCTTTAAATATTCAAGGTTTAGAAACTTTATTTTAGCAAATATTATGCTGCATTGTAGTTATCATAGTCAGCTTTGGAATTTTGTCATTGATACATAAACATATTCTCCCACTTGTACTTTGGTCTATGGGCTTCTCAAGGGCAGAGTCTCTGTTTTGTTTTTCTGTGAACCTAGAGCAATGTCTACCAAGGAACAAAATGTCAATAAATATTGAACAAATGAATGAAATGTATATTTTACTGTTATTAATTTTTCATATGTGGATATATGACTTCCCAAATAGTAAGTGGATAGATTTTGGATTCATCCAATAAATTAATGACAAATTATCAGAATGTATTGATGATTAGATATGGAAGAATAGTTTCTGACTTGTGTGAGTGTAACTCAAGGCATCTTTCATTGAGATGTAGATGATAAGAAACAAGAGATTTTTGGGGAAATGCTGGTTACATTTTAGTCATGTTGGATTTAGGTTTCAGTGGGAAGTCAAAGTTTGTATATTCAAAGGGTAGTTGGATATTCAGGTTTGGAGCTCAGAAGATGAGTATGGGGAGAAGAATGGCTTTGAGAGTCATCCTTCAAATGCTATCCTTAACATCAGGTGTGAGGAGAAAATTCCAAGTTTCTGCCTTCAGCCATCTTCTCTTCCTGAGAAAACACTGTGTACAAGAACTGGCCAGAGGAGAGCATGAGATGAAAACTAAGAAGAAGAGGCCAGATATTTAGGAGGAGGTCTAGGAATGAGTGATGTTAGAATAGCCAAAGGAGGAAATCTTTAAGATTTCTTAAGGTGTGGGTCTGTTAAGCTCATGTTTCAAGTTCTATTCCATTTTTTTAAAATTTCTGACTTCATAGTCTTTTTTTTTCTTCTTGGATGGCTTTCAATATCTTATTGCTTTTTAATTTCTGATGCTCATTCTTCCTGGGTTGAGTCATAATAGTCCCGTTGATGAAGAGCCTAGAGAATTTATAAGTACCCCGAGAATTGGAATGGTAGCTTCAATGCATTTAGGTGACTTCCAGAATGGATTTCAATTAATGTAATAAATTCACTTAATCTCTGTTTGAGAAAGCAAGATAATAAAAAAAATTAAAAACAAACATTTATTTGATGCTGACAGCATTAGAATCACTGTGTTAGTAGCTTTATGTACATTATCCTATTTAATTATCAATCAACCTAGAAAAGAGATATTCCCATTTTACAGATGAGGATTTTATACCTTAGAGAGATGGAATAATTTACCTAACTAGTAAAAAGTAAAGCCCAAGCTTGAACTTGGATCTCTTTGACTTAGAAGCCAAGACTGTTTAGTACCCTCGCCCAATGAATCAATGATGTTATTTTCACTATATTAAGTTTCCCTAGAAAAATAAATTTTTAGGACAGATGCCTTATGGTATTCAGCCGTTATATAAATGCAAATTTGACTTCTCAATGGGGATTTGCATGAACTCTAAATTAACATGAGACCCTAGTGAATATATCCTGTTCATTAAAAGGTATGATGCATTGTTCTTCCCCGAAAGGCATAATTCTCTCAGGAGTGCTTCTGGTCTGAGTTTATTTCCTCCTAGCTTCTCCTTCTCAATAGGCTGCAATTTTGGCCTTCCCTAAGAATGATGATTCAGATTTATTTGGTTATAGCTAAATAAGTGTCAAGCTCATATATTGCAGTATCTGTATTCATTTTTACCTGATTTAGGGGAGGCAACAAGAAGCAAGACATAGCAGAACTTTTACATTATAATCAAGTTGGCAAATAAGTGTCTTTTTAAAATAATTCTCACCCAAGAATAAGTTTTTAATGATGAGAGAGAAAAACAGAGAAAGAGAGAGAGAGAGACAGAGAGAGAGAGAGAAACACTGATGTGAGGAACATCAATTGGTTGCTTCCAGTATACTCCCTGACAGACCAAGGATTAAACCCATTACCTAGGTATGTGCCCTGACCGGGAACCAAACTCACAACTTTTTAGGGGTACAGGATGACACTTCAACCAACTGAGCCATCTGGCCAGGAAAAAGTTGAAATCTTGTAGTGCCTTAACCAGGGCCAGGAATGTGCTCAGAGTGTCTAGGTATTTATGAGTTATCCATTGGTACAATTTTGCCCTTGGACCTAAGCTTCTGATACCTTTCTATGGGAAGATGAGCCAGGTCGAATCAGAAACCAGATTTGTGTTTGGTCCACTCTTTCATATCTCTTACAGTAGTTCTTGACTGGTTGTGTGTTCAGGTTGCTTGGGAGTCATAAAAAAACATCCCAAAGTCCAGACCACCCTCCAGAACAATTAAAAAAAATATCTCTGCGGTACTCAAGCATCAGTGTTTTTAATGCTCCCCAGGTAATTTCAATGTATAACCATAGGCTGAGACACACCGTCTTCAAAGTTCTGTCTAGAAAAATGGTTTTAAACTTTGGCTGAATATCAGTCATTAAAAACATGCCCGCCTAGGCCACACCTGTGATTGAAGTGCTTAAGCAGTAATACTTTTAAGGAACTTTTCAGGTTATTCTAATATCAGCAGGGGTGAAAGCTGAGTTTTGAGTAGAAGTCCTTAGACTGCTTCTCATATGGAAAGGCCATCATGAATGCCCTGGGGGTCTTATTGAAATACAGATGCCAGAACCTCACAGATGCTGGTCCAGTTGATCTTGGGGCAGGCCTATGAGTTTGTGTTTCTAATAAGCTCCCAGGTAATGCTGCTCATCTTTAGACTACTCTGTAAGCAGCACTGGCTGATCATTTATCTCACCATGGTAATCATCCAGTGTGCCTCCTGATGGGCTAGGTCAGTGGTCGGCAAACTCATTAGTCAACAAATATCCACGGTACAATGATTGAAATGTCTTTTGAGAGCCAAATTTTTTAAACTTAAACTTCTTCTAATGCCACTTTTTCAAAATAGACTCGCCCAGGCCGTGGTATTTTGTGGAAGAGCTACACTCAAGGGGCCAAAGAGCTGCATGTGGCTCGCGAGCTATAGTTTGCCAACCACTGGGCTAGGTAAGAGTGGTAGGCTGATCCTCTACCTCACCATGCTAATCAGTCAGTGAGCTTCCTGGTGGGCTTGGTAATAGTTGGTAGGAAGGAACACACTTTCTGCTCTTTTGATGCTTGAGTGGTATCTCCTAGTCATCAAGCACATTGACTTGAGAGTCACAAGTTCTTAGGTTTGTTCCCCATCTCTGCTTCAATGCTTCGTTGCTATGAGATAAAGGCCAGAGCAAGAGAAGCTGTGTTTCCTTAACTGTAAAGTGGGGATGTTAACAGTATTCAAGAGTTATTGTAAGGATTAACAGAAATGCTACATATTAAGTCATTAGCTCAGTGCTTGACACATTCTCAGCACTCAGTAAAAAGTAACCAGTGTGGATCTGTTACATTCATGGGATATTAGGTTTTTCAATATATGTTAGCCTTAGAACCCTTCCTTTAACTGTAACTTACATGGAACGTCCATAAATGTAGACTAGGTCTTAAAGCAGGTTTATAGGGGTGCCCAGCATCTGGAATGCCTTGGCTTCTCCCCTAGTCTTCCATACCCTTAGCCAAAGTAGTAGATGTGGCATCTTCTGTGACTATACCAAGTCTAATCCAGACTACTTACTTACAGAAAAACCCCTAAGTGTCTTACCCAAGGCCATTCAGCTAGTAATTGGTAAAGCCTGCTTCTGGCCCATTGGACCTGATTTTAGCTAAGTTCTCATTATTCGTTACATGACAGAGGAATTAGAACTAAAGACTACACTGCTAGATCCATCTTCCTCTTCACAAAGAGACTTTTTATTAACTGACTTTTAATTTTATAATCAATACAGGCTGTAGTAAGAAAAATAATTAAATATAAAAAGAAAAATGTTATGACTCCCATCCCTACTCTAAAAGGCAACTATTATAAATAATTTTCTGGACCTTTTCAGAAATTTTCCATGTACATGTAATTATCTATCTCTCTCTATATATAACCCTAATATGCAAATAGACTGAACAATGGAACAACTGGTCGCTATGACATGCGCAGACCACCAGGGGGTGCGCACAGAACATGGTGGATGTCGGGAGTAGGTGGCAGAGTGTGGAATATGGCAGGCATCAACCACAGTGGGATGGTCGAACAGGTGAGTGGGGGGCGCCAGACCTAGGCGGGTATCGGTCCCTGTCATCTCAGTGAGCCTCTGCTGGTTACTGAAAATTCTTTGCTCCCACGGGCTGTGGTCCCACTGGGTGCTTGCACCTGCTACCAGTGCCGGCCCTGATCACTTGGCGCTGTCAGCAGGTGTGAGCAGTGGCTGCTGGCCCTGATTGCCCCTCAGGGCTTCTTCACCTCCCCTGGTCCTGAGGAGTGATCAGGGCCAGCAGCCACCTCTAGCACCTCCTGTGAGCACCTGGCACTGGTCCTGATTACCTCTGAGCGCCTTTCCACCTACCCCTGCTCCTGAGGGGTGATTGGGGCACCAGCTGCCACTTATACCTGCTGCTGGTACTAGCCCCAATTGCTCCGCACCATCAGCAGGTGTGAATGGAGGCGGCGCTGTCAGTGTGGTGAAGCGATAGCAGTGGGAGCGGGGCTGCCTGCAGATAGGGGACCGGGGCCACAGCTGGAGGGGCTGGCGGGGGCATGGAGGATAGGCCACGCCTCACTTGTGCCCACTGCAGCCTCAAGGCCCACAGTTCCTTTCAAGGTGCATGGATTCATGCACTGAACCCCTAATAATATATAAAATATCTCTCTATATATTTTATACAAATGGAAACAATACACTATTTTGTTTCTAGATTTTTTTTTCACTTATCTTTCAATTCATTTCATTCAACCCATATAGACCTACCTTAATGTTCTTCATGGCTACAAAATATTTTTTAAAATTTTTATTTAGCCTGTCTTTCTGGTTTTGGACATCAGATTCTTTGTCATTTTAGATATGGCTTTAGGTACATAGTTGAGTACCTATTTCTAGGTTCCTAGAAGTAGAATTTGTAGAGGGAGTACGTGGCATACCCAGCTTAGCTTCAGTGTTGCTACACTGCACTGTAACTTCCTCCCTTGGCCTGGAGTGAATCACCCTTGGGGAAAAGTAAAGGAGTTTCCAGGGCCAAGAGTGTCAGATTCATTCCGCAGCATTAGCCTTTTCATCATGGTCTGGCTTATAGAGGCTGAAAGTTTCAGCTCCAGCTCTGAGCGTTTTGTGCTGAGAACTAAATGGAGCAGATAAATGGTCTACCTTCCCTTCCCACTAAGGGAGAAAATCAACTCTATGCTATCTGCAAGAGATACACTTTCACATTAAAGAAATCCATAGATTAAAATAAGTGGATTTAAAAAAAGAAAGGTGAAAATAATAAGCATAAGTAGCCCAGAAAAGCTAAATCCATATGAGAATAAAGAGACTAAAGACAGAGTATTGCCTGTGATAAAGAGAAACATTTCCTGGTGATAAAAGGGATCAATTTCTTAGACATAATCATAAATCTGTATTGTTAATGACTGTAATTAATTATTATTAGCAACATAGACTCAAAAATAAATGCATTTATCAATGTGTCTGTAAAAAAAGGAACTAAACAGATATTTAAAGGCTTCAGCCCCTGCTCCAGCCCTTATTCACTCAGAGTCTCTCGGCTAACCTGTGAACCCAATGTGTTCCAAAAAGCACAAAATGACATTATTTCTCATTGATAATTCCGTCTATTCTGGGGTGGGCCGAAATGGAGGAACCTGAAACATGCACCCTGATCTATGAATCTTCTAGTGGACAAAGTCGTGCAGTGATTTTTCAAATACGGCAGCTAGAGGAGAAGCAATGGTTTCGAGCCATGATTAATGCCACTGTGTTCCTGGGTACTTTACTTCCTCAGCTCATCACTGTAAGTAATTACCTGCCTGATCCTGGACAAGTCATTCTGTTTGGCTCAAGTCAGCTATTGATCATTTATTTAAGAATTGCATACACCAGGGAAGGTGAAAAAAACTTTTCTAAATTAAATTTTTTTTTGAGCCCACTGTGGTCATGAATAAATATCTTTCATTTCAGACAATTTGCATCAGCCACTGCTTAACGATGGGAATTTGTTTACCACTTCTGACCTGCTCCACTGAAAATTGGTTTTCTAACCACTCTGAGAGTGGCAGTTTTAAATTGACACATTAAATTTTCAAAATTGTATTTGACTTACTGTCTCCTGCTCGCAATGAAGCTCAGTGCTATGACAAATGCACACTGGTGTTCTGGTTAGAAAACAGGAAGGCTCCCAAGGCTTTGCTCTTGGAAGCACATGCTTACCACACAGGTTGGGACTCTGGTTAATAGTTCTCTTAACTTGAAGATGTAGGATGTGCTGATTCTTGAGCAATCCTGGTTTGAAAAATAAGCAAAAAATAGTCATCAAAGCAGCTCACTTTAGAACCAGCTTATGCTTATTTTTACCTGAGCTCCCTGGTAAATGTGAATCTTTATGAGCACTGAATATAGTATGAAACTACTTCTAACAATTAAAATAATATGCATTTCTAAATATATAGCCTGAGTCAGAAAATACATTTGCTGTGAGAAGCAGTCATTCTTTTTCCTTTATAGTGTATGAATGTGTGTGTGTGTGTGTGTGTGTGTATCTACCTGCTTTGTAAATGTCAAGTAATCTTAGTGTTAACATAGTCCTGTTAATCTGCAAGCATTTTCTTACTATTAATTACTAGTGATAATAACTCCCTGAGATCTTAAAACAATCCTTTTTGACAAGGGATTTGCTGCTATCGAGAAATGTAATTTTGTACAACCATTTAATAGGCAGGCCAAAAGTTTCCCTTGTGTGCACAATTCGATTGGTTCAAGCAGGCAGGGCCATTGAACCTGAATGCAGCACTCAAATACAATGAAATTCAAGTTCAACACTAAGGAGCTAAGGCTAAGATATAGTATCACAGTCCTAAAGTTACACTTTTGAAATTTCTCAGCTCAACATTGCCATCTGCAACCTAACATAGTGGTTTAATCAAGCTTATCTATCCTATCTAATAAAATAGTAATATGAAAATTAACCTCCACCCTGCTACATGCACAAGCCACACCCATCAGCCAATCAGGAGTTAGTATGCAAATTAATCTAACCAAAATGGCTGTAGCCATGAAGCAAGCAGGAAGCTTGGGTTTCCTTGGCAATGGAGGAAGCCAAGCTTTCCACACACCCTGGCTAGCCCAGGCCTCCACTTAAGGCTACAAAGTTTCAATTATGGAAGATAAATCCCAACAAAAATGGTGATAGCCAGGGATCTGGAGAGACCAGGAGGCTTGGGTTGCCCCTGGCAATGGAGGAAGTCAAGTTCCCACAGCCCTGGCCTACCTTGGTCTCCACTCAGGGCTACAAAGTTTCAATTATAGAAGACAAATAAATCCCAGATAACAAGGCTTCCTCTTGGGTCACAGGGAGGTGTGGCTGGCCTGCAAACCAGGCCCCTCACCCAGACCACCCCATGCCCCAAGGGAACCCCCACTCTGATCCAGGACACCCTTCAGGGAAAACTAGCTGGCCTCCACCCATGCATCAGGTTTCTATACTATCTAATCCTATCTAATAAAAGAGTAATATGCAGATTGACCACCATTCCAACACACAAGATGACTGCCCCCATGTGGACACAAGATCCTGTCCTCGTGTGGATACAGGATGGCCAGCACAAGATGGCCAGCAGGGGAGGGCAGTTGACAGGGACCAGACCTGTAGGGGAAGGCAGGTAGGGGTGACCAGGCCCACAGGGGAGGGCAGTTAGGTGTAAACAGGCTGGCAGGGGAGCATCAATTAGGCTGGCAGGGAAGTGGTTAGGGGGTGATCAGGCTGGCAGGCAGAATTGATTAGGGGCAATGAGAAAGGCAGGCAGGTGAGCAGTTGGGAGCCAGCAGTCCTGGATTGTAAGAGGGATGTCCCAGATAGGATCAGGCCTAAAACGGGCAGTGGGACATCCCTCAAGGGGTCCCAGATTGGAGAGGGAGCAGACTGGGCTGAAGGACACCACCCCCCACCATGCACAAAATTCATGCACCAGGCCTCTAGTTCTTTAATAACTGAGTTGGATCTTTAGTGTTTGAGAAGACTGTTTTCTTCAGTTCTTTTCCTTTAAATTTTTGTCTTTCCAAAGTCACAGACAGAATTCTATTAAGATACTCTTCTAGGAAAAACAAGATTGAAAAATTCAATTATAGAGTTTCTAAGGACATGGTCAAGAGGCAGGCTTGCTGAGAAGAAGTCTGTTTAGGATGCAGGAATGATGGAAAACTAGCAATGTGACTGTCTCTGGCTCTTGTTGGCTTCTCTGCTGCCTTAATGAGTTCAAATTTGCCAACGCTTAAATCTCAGGAGTATGGTCATAACCCAACGCCTTTGTGGGCTGGAAAAGGTGCAGGTAGGCAGAAGAAGAGATAATCTGGGCAGAATTTTATTCAAAGGACAGTGGGTTTTCATGCCTAAAGGTCATATAACCTTCCAGTTTACAAGAAGCATCACCTTAAAGTTTCAGGGCTTTTGAGGACCTGGGTTGAAAAATATTCTCATCTTTTTCATCTTTGAGGCCAAGTTTTCTCATTCTTCCCAAAGAAACCAAGGAAATAAAGTAATTTTGTTCAAAATGCACTTCAGTATGAAAGGCTGCCATTTACCCCTGCTCATTCTAGCAGAAGTGATTAACATTCAGGTTGGTGCTGTGCAAAAGAATTAAGCTTACCCTGTATTCTCCAGCCATTTATGTTAATTGCAGCCTCTCATTTGTATTTAAAGATTCATAAAAGTATTAAGAGACACTTTCCACTGAATTAAAAACTATTGGACTTGGCGTTTGAAGGCTCCTACTCAGAAAAGAACAATTATTAAAATTTAATTAAGCATAGAAATCTACATTTATCTCCAAAAGCTGAGACTATAAACAAAAGTGCTACCAGTGACAATGGGTCCATTAAATCCGACAAATTATAATATATTGTATTTTATGTGGAGTTGAGCAAGGAGACAGGGAGTAGAGAAAGACTAATGATGGATTTAGGGCCTATTACCCCAAAATATGGCACCTTAAAATATTGAATGCTTCAAACTGAAGAGGTTTGAGGAAACTGATGAAGCAGGAAGGTCACTGTGACCTCCTACCATCTACTTTCTCCCCTGATGCAGGTCATAAAATCCTTATGTAAGAAGTTCCTTCTCTATCTCTGGAAGAAAGGAGCTCCTTATCTCTAAAGACAAAGGGACACCAAGAAGAATCCTAACAAGCAGGCCTTGTTAAGTCTCCCACACCCCTTTTATACTTGTCTTCCATTCCTTAACCTATGGTAATGTTCAGGAAGGTCCACCACTCATCAAATCTAGATAAAAGTACACAAGTCTTTGTCTTTGTTTCTTCATTTCCTTATGAAGATTCCAGTGTTCTGTAAAACTTATACTAAGTAAACTTGTATGGTTTTCTTCTATTAATCTGTCATTAGCTTAATTTTCATACCCAGCCTGAGATCCTAAGAGGGTTGAGTAAAACCTTTTCCCCATTTACACTAACAAGATGGTAGAAAATTCTAAGCTGTTCTCCTCACACCTATAGGCTGATAGAAACCCTCTGGACTTTTCTAATACCTTCCTAAACTAGTCAATGAACTTTCAGAAGTGGTCAGTCATACACTCAGAAAGTCACCTGTAGACTCTTGCTCTAAGAAGACAATGACATGCCCCGAGAGCAGAGCCAGAATGAAAGATTCTCAACTGAGAACATATTTCCTAGGCTTGATTTTTCCATATCCCAGGAAATATGAACCAATGAAGTCCATTCTCCAAAGTGCCAGTGCTGTCCATGGCTTTGGCCTCTAACTACACTGACTGTTCATCGCTCTGTTTGGTGGGTTTTGAATTCACCTGTACTCCCCTGTTTTGCTGCAAATGGCTTAAGTCAAGGCATCCAGAGCTTTGGCACAGAGCTTTGGCCCCTGGTCCTGACTACATTAGAGGCAAGCTGGTTGCTGCTTTCTGCTTCCTGGCTTGGCCAGAGCTTTGTAAAACACACATTACATAAGAATGGAAAATTGTTGGGAGGAAGGAAAAACTGATTGCATTATTTTCAGAACCTCTAAGCAAAATGTTTGTTTGCTGTCTAAATAAGGTGACCTCCTCTGATGCATCTAGAAATTTGGCATTTAGCATAGATAATATAGAAGCCAATAGCTACCACCTTGGGAGTCTGTCAAGTCTGAGAAATGGATTTCCCCAGGCCAAGAGAGTCTGGCATGTTGTTGGTCCTCCATAAATATTAAATGAAGTTTGGATCCTAAGCATCATTTCTGGAAGAGTCCCACCATTGGCCAAGGATAGAGCTTCTTCAACATTTAGCAGATGTGTCTGAAAAGATCTCAACTTGGGAACTTTTGAGGTTAGTGTGGTCATTACTCCTTCCCTCAAAAAGCATCCCACAGGAGCAATTTTCCCTCTTGGTTCTATTTGGTTTGATTGGTTACATAGAGTTTAAGCACCTCTATGGCCCAGGTGGTATTTCAGGCACTAGAAAAAATAGACAATGAGAACTCAGCCATTGTCCTTGAGGATTTCTGAATCTATAATGCAAATATACTAGTTAGTGCATATTTATTAAAACTTTACCTGAGCTCAGTTTTTCTGAGGAAAGTGCTATGAGAACCACAGCAGAAAGCAAATCCTTAGTTTACTAGGGTTACAAAAATGTACACACAGGAAAAATGAAGACCGGGTTAATGCTGATTTATTTTGTGCATGGGGGAGATCACAGGCAACTTTAGACAAGGAGAAATTGTGTTTGCTTCCTTGCAATTGGGATTTTCCTGTCAATGTTTGCAGTTAAAGCTATCCCACTTGGAAAGGAAGGAAGAAAGGAGGAGAGAGGGAGGAAACAATAATGAAAACTCTCTCTCCATCCACTTCCAGCTGCCATTCCATCTTGCTCCTTCTTGCTTCAGCCATATTTCTTGAGAAATGGTCTTTACTGTGTCAGCTCCCATCTTCCACAAAAGCTACTCTTGCTCAGGTCAGTGATAATCTACACATTGCTAAACCCTGTGCTTTTTCATATCTTCGTTGTACTTGAGCTCCTAGCAACAACTGGCATGAGTCATCATTCTTTTTTCTTTTATGTTGTGGTTTTACAACTTGACACCAACATTTGTTCACACTTCTCCCATGGAGAGGGAGGGCCTGTGTTCCTTCCCCTTGAATCTGATTGACCTTGTGACTGCTTCAATCAGTGGAGTGCGGCATCAGTTAGACTGTGTGACTTCGGAGGCTAGGTAATCACCAACCACACAGCATTTCCCTGGTTCTCCAGGTTTACTTGCTCTGGGGGAAATCAGTCATAATTTACAAAGCTGAACTGCCCTGAGATCACCACAGTGGAAGGCCTCTGTGTAAGCACTTCAGTCACCTGTGAAGTCTCCAGATGAAAACCAAGGTCAACCGATAGCCATATCAGTGAGCCATTTTAGATGTCCAGCCAGTGGAGCCTTCAGATGACTACAGCCCTAGCTGACATCTGACGGTGTCTGCATGAGAGACCCTAAGTGATAACTGCTTGAGTCAAGCCCTTTGAAAAGTCTCAACCCACAAAATCATCAGCAACGTAATATGATTGTTTTAATGTACTACATTTTGGGGGTGTTTGTTATGCAGCAATAGTAACTGGAATACCTTGGCTTGCATGATAACAAATTCTCCTGGGTTGCCTAGTAAGCCTCTAATCACGTTTAGTCTCCTATGTGAGCTCCTCCAGGCCCATGTGTGGACAGCACAGGCCTTAGGGTTCAGGTGTTTCCTCTGACTTCCAGTTCCATGGCTACAGTTGCCCAGTTGGCACATTGCTGACCTTGGTTCCTGAGCACACCATGTTTCCTTCTACCACAGGGCTTCCCTGAATGCTGTTTCCTCCCTGGAATGCTCTGCACTTCCCTTCATTAACTCTTCCTCATCCCTCAGATCTGAGATGATGTCTTAAGAAATGTCAAACCTCAGAGGGAAGGCAGGAGAAGTGGGGTAAAAGATCAACCAAAGGACTTGTATGCATGCATATATGCATTACCAATGGACACAGTCACTAGGAGGGTAAGGGCATGTGCTTGGAGTGGGGGTGGCCGGGCAGAGGTCAATGGAGGAAAAAAATATTGCAATAAGTATGTATGAGCAAGGGGAGGGGTACTTGAAATATCAGGGGACCACTCTGTAAAGTATATCATTGTTACCTGAAACTAATACAGAATAATATTGAATGTGAACTATAATTGAAAAAAAAAATGGAGAATTGTATGTTATATGGCTTTCATCATAAAAAAAGGCAGCTCAAGTGAATTTAAAAAAAAGAAAAGAAATGGTGTATCTTCAGAAACACTTTCCTTAAGATAAGATTTCCTGTTTTTATGTTTCATGGAGACTTTAAGTTCAGTTTAAATTTACATTTATTAGTGCTGTATTTTCTTTGAAAACTAAGGTCTAGAAACAGTATCTATGTAGTTCATTTCAACAGAGATGACATCTGAATTTTGCTCGCCATTCCCCCCGCAGTGTATAGCATAGTGCCTAGCTCAGAGTTCTCTCCTTTATTATTTATTTATTCATTTCATCTTCCTACTCCCATTTCATTCATTCACTTATTCAGTTATTCCCTCAATCTAGTTCCATTTCATTCATTCACTTATTCAGTTATTCTCTCATTCAACTAATATCAATCATGATAAAGGTTACCATTAATTAAATCACAGGAGGTGCCAAGCCCAAGCTAAGCATTTTGTAAATTACATCTTATTAATTACTCATGCTAACACTATCAGGAAGGTATTCTTATTTTCCTTTTGCAAATGGGAGAAATGAGGCACGGAGAAAGCAAGTTCATTTTTGAAGGCCATGTAATTAGTGGCAGAGCAAGGGTTTGAACCTAGGTCTGTCTAGATTCAAATCTCATGCTCTTGAGTGCTGCCCTTACAATGAGGGGTGGAAGCAAGATCTCATGGTGGGGAAAGGTAAAACTAAAGTCTGTGGCCACCTGGCTTCCTTGTCATTTTTACGAAAAGCAAATTATGGATGATAGCCACTATGCCCGGGGGTGAATTTAAAGATAGGAGAGCTGATGGGGCAGGAGAGCCCTGTACCGAAACTCCTTTTTCCCAGCACCCAGCATTTTACAAAGCCTAATCCCTAGGCTTCCAGATGTTGGGAGGGAGTGGGCTCTGCTTTAAGGCTCTAGCCTACTTCTGCTAAAGTGTTAGGGGTTAATGAAAGGAAAGAAATCTAACTCAGGAATAGCAGAACCATCCTATTGCCAGCTATACCTGTCCATTATTTAGTGACTCAAATGATCCCCACGTCGAATTTGTTAGCGTGACTAAACCTGGGCTGCAGAAGGGGCTGCCATAGTCCCCCTGACTGGCTGACAACCAAATGGAACAGGGAGTACTTCATTACCTTTCAGTGTCTACACTTATTCTGAATCTGATTATTGTTGCCTCCCACTGCTCAGGGTGAACCAGCTAACAACTTATTTCTGTCACCTAGAGATGTGTGTCAGCTGTGGCCTCCTCAAGCTTAAGGGATTAGCAATGGGTAGGAGCTAGATGAGTGAGGCTAAGCGGAAGAGAGAGGGCCTCCAACTATGAAATCTGATGTGTTAGAAAGGTTGCTTTCCAAGTGCAAACTCTGACACCGGTTCCCCAGGGTGGGTGGGTGGGGGGTGTGATTCTGAGAAAAGGTTCTGGACAAATGGAACAGAGACAAGGATCTCACATGAGTACATGGCTTTGCAATTAATCTCCCATGCACGTCCTCATGAGTTCTCACCTTGTATTGAAAGGTTTATTACTTTATCTATGTCCCAGTGAGAGGGAATAGGCCCTTTCTTTACAGAGACACCTTCTCTGCAGGTCACTCATATGGAAATTTTATAATTTATATCCCCAACAGGGCCACTTTCTGAGAATGAAGAAGGATACTAAAATAATCAGTGGGCATTTCCTGGATCTATGACATGGGTAAACTGGGACTCTGCTGAGCCAACTAGGACAGTGGCACAATGGACATGTTGGTATCTTTCTCCAGTAAGAATCAAATAGAAAACTTCTGCTGGCAACCCTTAATTTTTAAAGTAAAGGGAGTCTATGTGGCATAAAAGGTGGGACTTAAACTGCTTGTTGGTCATGCACATAAGTAGCCTTCAAAGTCAGTGCCACTGGAGACCCCTGGGTTTCCATAGTACTCAGATGAAACGAAAAGATGGCAGAGAGTAATAGAGTTGGGTAGAATTTTGAGCAGAACTGAAGCTTGCCACTGGCTAAAAGTCCAGGTCGGATAGAAAGCTGGTTGAAAACGTGGCTCTATCACAAATGCCTCACTGAATAATAAAGAAGGAATGGCTTAGAGTTTTCCCATCGGTAGCCAACCAAAACTTCAGGGTCTTTCCATTCCTTCTCATTTAGAGGTGTCTAGATCGCTGAGCTTATAATGCAATTTATATCACCCAGGTCTCTAAGGTAAGATTGAGGTGAATGATTCTAAAAGCAAGCAGTAGCCCACTTGAAGAGACCAAGTAGAACATATCCCACTTGATTCAGGGCTAACATCAAGCTTGGAGAAGCAACTTAAGATGGGAAAACAGAAAGCTGAAAAGCTCCATGGAACCTATGACACAAAGGAAAGTATTGTTCTCAAGCAACATAGAAAGAGTATATTCTTGAAACAAACAGGTTATACAGGATTGGGTAAAAGTAGGTTTTTCAATGGTATGTATGCAAAACTAGGGGCCTGGTGCATGAACATTCATGCACTGGAGTGGGAGTCCCTCAGCCTGGCCTGCTCTCTCTCACAGTCTGGGAGCCCTCAAGAGCAGGAGGCCACCTGGAAATCAGAGGAAGGCAACACCCCAACACACCTCTGCTGCTGCCACTGCCAGAAGCGCAAGCCTTGGCCATCCCTGGTTGCCTGAGCCTAGGGTAGCCCTGGGCGGCTGGGAAGCCACCATATGTGGCTTACCTGCACCTTGGGCCAGCCCTGGGGGGCTGGACAGCCGCCATCTGAGAACTCCATAGAAAGGTGCACAGCGAGGCTTAGGGGATTGGGCACCACCATCTTGTGTCTATGGGCACTGCCATATTTGAGGGTGTGGCAGTCAATTAGCATATTCCCTTCTTATTGGCTGTGGGTGCCACCATCTTTGCGATGGTGTGAGGGTCAATTAGCATATTCCCTCTTTATTAGATAGGATAATACAATAATAATATAAGAATAAACTCCCTTTTGCATATTTATAAATTTACGCCTTCTTTTGCTCCACCCTGTATATCATTTTTAGACAAATAGGCCCTTCCTTGATAACTTTTATTTTTTAATTTTAAAAATGTTTTTTTATTATTGATAGTATTTACAGATATCTCCCATTTCTCCCCTTTCCCCCCCTCCTCCTGAATGAGTGAGTCGCGAGCACAGTGCCACACCGCTGCTCCCATCCTATTCAGGACTACAGAATTAGGGACACCCACTGTGTCCAGTCACAACCTTTGTGGTTCCTGTCTGTGGGCACCTGCAACTTGTCCAGGCACCTAGAAACCACTTGGACGTAGACGTCTTAATGGAAAAAAAACAAAACACTGAAACCTGTAAAGAATTTTTGTGAGTTTATTTGAACCAAACTGTCGACATATGCCGGGAAGCAGAACCTCAATGAATTGAGGGTTACATCTGTATTTATACATTGCCATCAAAGGAAAGGGACGCAGGTGAGTTACATGAAATCCACTGGTGATAGATTAGGGAAGTGGGATAAAGCAAAGCGGGAAACCTCTGGCATAGGGTAAAAAATGAAATGATGGACATGTGCTTCTTTTACAAAGGGGAATACAGGATCCTTTAATGTAATTAACAGTTGACAATTAACTTGATAACAATAACAATGAGGGAATGTGTCCCGAGTCATTTGTTGTGCCCCGAGGGGACGGGGTAAAAAGGAAGTTACAAGTTACCCAGACATCTCACAGATATGTTATCTTAGAGGCAAAAAAGCAAATGGGCTCAGTAAAGAAGATCTAAGTTGATCTTTGTCAGGGAAAAGACATGACTACCCACTCTAACCTGTTTGTAGTTACATATTTAATTTTCAAGCCATCTTTTGCGGTTATTTTTGGTCTCTGAGTTTGCAAGACTGCCACGCAGGCCTCCCCTGAGCTGGTCAGGTCAGCATGTGGCTCCTTTCGTCGTCCACAGACTTTACCCGAGCTTGAATGAGCTCAAATAAAACCGATTGTTAATGAGAAATGCAAAGCACAAATAGTACTTTCCTGGAGAATAAGGATGAAGCTCGTTTGGCCATATGTCAGCAAGCTTAAAGGGAAGAGGCTGACTGTGGTTATTACCCTGTTCATTCCCCTCAGAGTTCCACAAAACTCTTTTGATTTGCAGAATTAAACTGTAGTTTGCATGTAAACAAGACCTTAATGTTTTCTGGAAGATCCCCAGAACACTGAAACCAAACAGCAGCGCCTACAAATGCCGTGAATTGTAAATGTGGATCTTCAGACATTAAAAACCACCTACCCTTTGTTAGAAGAAAATGCGTCAATTAACATCTCTATTGAATATGTAAGACTGTGTCAAATCTCAGCTACTGTGTGGGAGGTGGTGCGAACCTACTGCTTTTAGCACTTGGGCCATATTTATGGGCCCAGAATGAGTTACAGAGAACTGTCTTGGTAGAAATGACAATACAAATTCTTCCCGAGAAGATGAGTTAAGCTATATAAAACCCAGACAAAAATGTTAACTTAGAAATATATATATTTTAGTGTTGTAATTTGCATAGTGTGAGACATAAAGTCGGGATTCTTTAATTTACATGTAACCAAACTTGTCAAAACCGTAAGTCAAAGTGGCTTAAGCAGCAGGAGTGTTTTGCCTCCTGTCACGGAAAGTTCCAGAGCTTCAGAAAGAGCTGCATGCAGGGGGTCAGGCCTGTCCTCAGCACAGCCCCTTTCTGTTCCTCAGTTCTGCTTCCTTGGTCTCAGCCACCCTCTCTCACCGAGTGGCCCTGGTAATGGCAGGTTTATAACGGTTCCCACTGAAGTCCGAAGATTGCAGCTCTTTGGCTTGAATTGGGCTGCAGGCCTTTCCCAAAAGCTATTACTGTGAGGATGGGTTGCATCCTCACCTCGTGCCTGAAGCAAGATAATGACTTGAGGGCTAGCGCCAGAGATGAAAGGAATAGATGCTGGACAGGTACATAGCAGATGTCCACAAAAACTCTGACGGAGGCTGATGTGATGTGTTGTGCCCAGAGTTCGGGGTCCCCAATAATCCACCACTAAGGAGCCTTTTCCGATGCAAAAGCAAAGAGTCTTTATTCAAACGCGGGTTTGGCTCTCTGCCTCTTTCTGACGCAGCAGCAGAGGCAAGAGAGCTAGCCAGGCGGGAACAATGAGTTTTATGGGGTAGGATAATTAGGGGGCTTGGGAAAGTGATGAAGGTTACAGAGATTGGTCACTTGAATTGGGGTCTTTCTGTGGTTAAGCCTAATTAGGACCTTAGCTGTGTCCCTGGAGCTTCATTGGTCCATTTGGGTGGGGGTCCGGGAAGTTAAGACATTGCTGGCACACCTGTGGCCACTCCCAGGGGTTTTAGGCAGGGGTCCCAGCCCTATAGGACAAGATGGAGGAGAGTTCATTTCCTTTCAGATGATGCGATGATGATGGTATTCATTAACATAATCGCCACTGCTTAACCAACACCTTCTGTATTTCAAGTTCTCTACTAGCAATCATTAACACAAAACTTTAAGAAAGGTATTATTATTTTTTAATTTTTTACTTATTTTTAAGATAGGTATGATTATGCCCATTTTACGAACGATGAAACTGAAACACAAAAGGGTAAATATATTGCCAGAACTGCATAGCTACTAAGGGGGAAAGCCAGGATTTTAACTCAGATCTATCTTAGGATTCAAGCTCTGTCCATTGTACTTATCCTTAAGTGAGCACTTCCTACTCCTCATCTGATAGAAAACAAACAAACAAACAAACATAGAGTGTGTGCTCAGGTACATTTGTGTGTATTAAGACTGAGAATTGTAAGACCTGTGGCGAAGGAGGCGAATTATGAGGGAAAAGGAGCTGCTTTCAGAGCGGGCACCCGTGACTGGGCGGGTGTGTCCCCCCAGTGGCACATTGTACATCCCTGGAAAAGCCAGGATGCCCGTGTAGCTGGGAGATGTCATTTGGGGGGCTCTGGGAGGTGGGCAGGCGGTTTTTCAACACCATGTGTTCCTATGGCTTTGTTTTTCTCATTACGTTCCCGACAGCTGCAGGACTTATTAAGACAGAATCATGTTGCATATTCATCAGATGACTTGATAATCATCTGCCAAGCCCCTTCGGGGATCAGGAGCCCTGGAGCTCTGAAGGAGAAGAGCAGACAACATATCCTCCCGCTCTTGCGTGATGTGTTCTTGGCAATTATATCAAAGTGGGTTTGAAGCGGGAGGAGGGGTTGTTTGTCAGCACAGCATGCTTGCTTTCTTTGTGGTCACGTATGTTATCACCCTCTATCCCCATTACATAGACAGGTAAAGCAGGAATACGCCCCAGTTTACAGAAGGGAAAACTGAGGCCCCGAGAGTGAATGATGGAAAGTTCAGTGTACGTCGGGTCTCTTAACATTTCCATCAACATCCCAAGAGGAAGGGATTTTTCATCTGGACTTTGCTGCCAAGAAGTTGCTCGTTAAAATGTGATTATCTATTTCACCAACAAACCCTAAGGTCCTAGGATCCAGGCCAAAGAAGAGATTAAAAATTTTTGTTAAATGATTGAATGAATGGTGAATGAATGAATTTAAGTTCGTTAGACCCAGAGTGAAAACATTCATTTTTGGATAATTTCTTGGGTTTTGCTCTTCCTCAGGGGGAAAAAATGAGTGGACACATGTATAAAGGGACCCATTAAACTGGTTTCTCCATGAAGGAAGGAGAAAGTCTCCCCCAAGATGGACAGACTAAAGTTCATCTTCCACCCTAAAGTTCTGAAACCGTGTGAGATTCCTAGAATATTCTTTTCCAGGTTCAATAATCCTAAAATCCAGACCCTATGTCCAGTTCCAGGAAGGTGATCACTGATTGTCTTCAAGTGGAAGTTTGTTTTATTCTTCAGACGGGCCCGTGCTACAGCAGTGTGGTCTGAGTGTGGTCTCTGGACAGTAGTCAGCATCGCCTGGAAATTTATTGCAAATAACAATTCTCAGAACCCACTTCAGACCGATTAAATCACAACCTCTGAGGGTTAGGTACAGAGCTGTTTCAATGAACTCTTCAGGTGATCCTCAATGCTTACTTGAACTTGATGCTCCTTCACAGTCAGTCTTGGTGCAGAAAAGCCCAGGTTTGTTCGGTTTGCTGTCCTGACTGCCTAGAGGCCTCCAGGCTTGGCTGACTCCCCATCTACCCCCACATGTCCCCTTTCCTCTCTGCTTAGCTTTGCTTGTGTCCTTCAGAGTACAGCCCTGGACCATCTCTTTCAAGAGTTCTTCTTTCCACCTGGGAGGAAGCATAATGGGCGAATGCTTATAAGAACAGTCTTCAGAGGCAGACAGCCCTAGGCGGAAGTCTTGCCTCTGTTTCTTATGCCTCAGGCAAGCTGTTTTCCTCTCTACTCCTCAGTTCCCTAATTATAGCTACCTTTTTGCTGTGAGTTTTCAGAGTTATGTGAAAGCACATTTTTGTGTGTGTGAAATTAGGTAGTAACATGGCAGCTATGTATAAAATGAACAGCCTGCTAACAATTCTACTAACTAGTTTTTACTCTAATCACCACAGGGTAATCCATAGATCAGTTATCCTCACACGATATGGCTCAAGAAATCACCCATGTAGGTTTTAGGATTCTGGTGCCTATGCAGTATCCTAGACCCATTAAGTCAGAATCTCTAGGGGTGGATATCAATATTTTTAAAAATTTATGAGGGGCTGCCAAGATTGGGAACCAGTACTTTAGACTGCTTTCTAGTCTCTTTATAAACAGTATGAACCATGGTGTTTGGCCCAGTTTTATGATATGAGGCTGTTGTATCAAAGTCCATCTTGTCTATAAATGATACTTTGCATGTGTGACCAGAAAGAATGTAAGTGCCAAGATTGCTGACCAGGGCTCAGGCCTCCTTGTTTTCCCATCTCTAACCCTTGAAAGGTACGTGCCTTGAATTCAGCCGCTGCTTGTTTTTGATGAATTAATTGAAATAGAAAATTGGCTTCAACGTGTAGAAAGGAGATCCCAACAGACCATTTCCAAGAAATTGAAAGCTAAGAACAAGGGCTCTGAAGCCAGATCTCATTGGTGTGGATCAAGGTATAATACTCATTAACTGTATGACCCTGGATAAGCTAACCTCTCTGTGCCTCAGTTTTCCTGTTCTTTAAAAGGAGCTAATAATATGGCCTGCCTGTTAGAGAATTTGTGAGGATTAAGCATAATAAAATGTGGAACACTTAACATAATACTTGAGATATAGGAAAATGTTACTTGTTACTATGAGTATTATGCTGGAGACTTGTAACCTGGCTCAGAGTTCTCCTATAGGTCTATGATGCCAGATAGTGTGATTATAATCTTTCTTTTCTTCTCAGTTTCCTTGGATGGGATCCAAGACAGCCGAGCAGCTTTATATGAAATTCTGTGAAGTTTCAGGATCTTTTCTCTTTTTTCTTTTATACTCAATACAGTGCCTGACATACATGAAGACTCAATAAATGTTTAAATGAAAGAATAAATATTAACTGAATTAAAATGACCTGTTTCTCTACTGGTTGTCCCTATAAGAGTGGAAGAAGGAAACGGGTCTATTTCAAAGGGAAATACAAATGCCGACAGGAATCAAGGATGGAGAGAAAACACACACCGTGTACCTTTGTTGTTTAAATCATCAGAGCACGCCGGTATAGAATTCCCCTGACACTTGCTTCCCAGCAGTCTGACTTACTGTTTCAGAACAATTTTTTTTCTGGCTGTTTATTTTTGTAAAGTCTCTGCATTTCAGCTTTTGCTGAGTCCCATGTCATCCTCACGAATTCATTCAGTCACCAGAGAGACAATGCCCATTTAAAGATAAGCTACAGAGAATCAAGTCCAGGAAGGGACTCTGACAAGCTCTCCCACCGCCTGAGCAGAGACATTCGTGAGCATGTGGCTCAGACACTCCCTGCTTCTCGGCTTCCAGGTCTAAGGCCATGTCATAATGAACTTGTCTGAAATATCCTACAGGTTCTTCTGGGACTAAAGTGTTTGTTCCAACCTTTGAAAGGGAACAGAAACCCTTGGGGGTATATTGATTTGGTAGTTGGGGGGACCCAACAGGTTTGACCTGGAGACTGGGTCAGTGGATGGTGGACATGTAGGAGCTGGATCACAGTGGTTTTGAAGAGAAGAGGATTTGAGACCTGATGTGCTTGGGTTTGTGACCTGGAGCAGTGCTACACAAGGTGTAGGTCACAGACCACCATCAGTCCACACTTGTTACTGGTCAGTGAAGACACACGGAGCTGTGCTAGAATGCAAGTCGGCTACATCCTTAAGCTCACTATTCTTTTTTGTTTTTAAAATATATTTTATTGATTTTTTTACATAGAGGAAGGGAGAGGGATAGAGTTAGAAACATCGTTGAGAGAGACATCTATCAGCTATCTCTTGCAAGCCCCCTACTGGGGATGTGCCCACAACCAAGATACATGCCCTTGACCGGAATCAAACCTGGGATCTTTCAGTCCACAGGCCAAGGCTCTATCCACTGAGCCAAACCGTTTTTGGCAAGCTCACTATTCCTATGACTCTTTTTCCCCAAACCAAGACTTTCCCAATGAAGGAAGCAGGGTTTTGATTTACACTCTAGTGTAAGTTTCTCATTCCCTTACTGACTAATAGCAAAGAGCTTGAAGAGCAGCATTTTGAGTAACACTCACCTAAAGCCAGTTATTTCACCATTCTGAGGCTCAGCTACCTCATCTATGAAGTAGGGATAGTGATTCTAAGAAGTCATAGAGCTCTTGTGAGAATGGACAGATATAGCAAGCCAGGTGCTTAGAATGAAGCTTGGTGTTTAGCAGGTACTCAATAAATGAGAACTATTATTTGTAAGATAGTCCTAAGAATACGTATCTAATAGTTTATACTGTTACCTGAAATAAAAACAATGGTGTGTGTAAAAACAAAGGGTTCCCTGGTCAAATTAATTCAGAAAGCAAATGAAACCTTGGGGGCAGTGTGGAGAGGGGGGAGGGAGACAGCAGGAATTCATCCCAGATGTATGCCATGTTTCTGAACCTTCAAGATCAGAGGTAATCGAGTTTTGGTTTTCCAAAGCTATCGAAAACTGTGCTGAATAAATGTCTTGAAAACCCAAAGGCAGATTTCACTTTAGAGTCTGGTATCCTGGCCCTGGTATCTTATTTCTCCTACTTCTATGCCCTGGCCTGTCTTGAGTATGAGTGATTGTCTCTTCTCTGTTACCTCGAGCTGTCTGCAGCTCCGCTCCTCTAGCCCCGGGTCCCTCCTCTCACACCTTTCTTCTTAGATAACTTTTGACAATTTGGCAGCAGGAGACCTTTACATTAGCTGCAGGCGCTCTAAACATCAAGAGGGCTTTTGGCACTGTGGCCCAGTACATGATTCTCTGAGGGCCAGCTGACCTTGAGTAGAAGCAAGTTCTTTCTAATAAGTCACAATCTTTGGAGGCAGAGTTAGATTCCAACACATGGCATAAAGTTTCCACATGAAATATCAAAGGGCCCCAGGGATGATTCATGGAGGCCAAACTGGTAAAATTCAAGCATTTTCACCCTGAAACTTTCCATCGTATTTCTTCACTACAAAACGTTAGGTTTTTTTTTTCTTTGAGTCAATGATTCTTCACTTACTTTAGATTAGCTCTACATTAATCAGGACTCTTTTAATTAAAAGTAACAGAACTCCAATCAAGGTAGCTTAAAGAGAGAGAGAGAGAGAGAGAGAGAGAGAGAGAGAGAGAGAGAGAGAACTTCTTGGTTTTTATAATTGGGAGGGATGGAGGAGATGTTACCTTGAGATATGACTGAATCTGGGGACCCAATGTCCTTGGGGCTTCTCTTTACTTATTCCATTTTCTCCTCTTTCAGATTTATTTCTTCTAAGTAAATGTAACTTGGATGCCAGCAGTTCTGGGAATCACATCCTCTCAACCTGTAATCCAGCAGACAGAGAGCTCTGCCTCTGAACATTCAGTTATAAAATCCCAGAGTCACTGCCCATCCTGGATCAGGGGGATGAGTCAACCAGTCCTGGGTCATGGGAAACTTTTGCCCATCTTCCCCCTTTCCCTTATAGTCAGAACTACTTGTTGTTGGGGAACATGCAGTTTCTCAAAGGAGGCAAGAGGCTGATGGAAAGAAAGGAGGGGAAAACATTGGCCTGGTTTATAGAACACATATGCATTACCCAATATGGCAGGAAGAGGGCAAAGCTTAACAGAAAAACTATAATAGAACTTCAAAGATAATAAGGGAGCAAGTTCTAAGAGAAAAGCCATATCACATTTTCTCATCACTAACTTGACATTGCTGATGGACCCAACTCTCATCTCTCTGTCATTTCTTTTAATAAAATATCTACCACCTGATAAATGTTTAATGTACATTAGTAATTTCCATCATTTTGATTTGGGTTATTACAAGAAACAATCTCATTAAATATTTATAATAGCCTAATATATAATAATCTTATATTATAATTGCTCCTATTTCACACGAGAAAACTGAAGCTCAGAGGCTGTGCGACTTGCTCCAGATGATGCCATTAAGAATTGGTGGGACTGATATTATCCTGGTTTGTCTAAAGCTGAAGCTCTTGATCTCTACATAATGAATTCCATCTCTGTAGTTGGGAGATGAGAGGAGAAAATTTTCTTTCCTAACATAACTGCAGTCTCAGCTCCATAGTAGTAATTTGTACTGCCATGGCCTTAAGCCCTGTGTCTCATCATACTTAGAAAGCATCAATTATATAAGGACCCCTTGTTTAATTTTTAAGACCCTTGAGTAGAAGATGCTTTCCTGATATCCCAATCTAATAACATACAACAAAATTTCCCCACACACATTTCTTGCTTAAATAGAAATGCCCCATCTTGCCCTGACTGCTTTGGCCCAGTGGATAGAGCATTGGCCTGTGGACTGAAGGGTCCCAGGTTCGATTCCAGTCAAGGGCATGTACCTTGGTTGCGGGCACATCCCCAGTAGGGAGTGTGCAAGAGGCAGCTGATTGATGTTTCTCTCTCATTGATGTTTCTAACTCTCTATCCCTCTCCCTTCCTCTCTGTAAAAAAAAATTTAATAAAATATATATATAAAAAATAAATGCCCCATCCTATTTAATTGGAAAGGCAGAAACAAGATTGGGCTAGTTGTCAATAGTTCCGTTTGTCCTTTGTCATTACATTTTCATCCCTAATAATCTCCTCCTGGGTTGTGGATCATTTCAGCATTATTTTATCTCATTTCTGTTGCTGCTGGCTGCCCATGCTTGTTCATTTCCTAACACCTCCCAGGATGTTCATTTTGCATGTGACATCAGCTTGAGAGCCTTGAAAGATGTTCCCAACATGTTTAAGAAAAGATAAATATGCATTCTCTTTGGGTAAGGCACTGACAATGATTTTTCTTCCTCTACTTATTTGACTCAAGTCCTCACTGATTCACATCTATGTTTGAACATGGCATTGAAACTTGTAAGAAAAGGCGGCTTCTCTGCTTAAAAATCTCTGGATCAGATGCATACTTTAAATATCTTACAATATTATGTGTCAATTATACTTTGAAGCTGGAAATAAAATCTTTGAATCAGAGTTCAGTGGGAGATGGGAGTTCCTCCTCTGGGTTTCTTCTTTGGACCATAGTTCTCTCCCTTCCTTCCCTGGCTCTCCTACTCTCTCATTTTTCAGGTTCCTGTCTGATGGATTGGGATGTTTCAGCTGCCAGTGACAGCTTTCCTGATGTGGACATTTGCCCTATATGTCCCCAAGTCTCCATATTGGTTAGTTCTGGGTTGGTTAATTGAGCTCCTCGGTTCACATTCCTCTTTTGTGCTCTCCTCGGGAGGTTGCGTAGGGTCGTAGACTTGTCGTCTTGCTGCAATGGGCTTCAAATCCAAGAAGTCACATCTTAGGCTGGCTAACAAAGATGGTCCCTTTTGTGTCTCAGCCTCCTGCCATCTGTGAGGGTCCTTCTCCCAGCCCTTCTCAGTGGCCAGAGCTGCATCCTAGATCCATGTCTAAATCTTGCAGGAGGCCTGGAATAACTTTCACAGTCTCAGACTACTCAGGATGTTGTATGACTGTAAAGATGACCAAACAATTCACCACATGGAATGAGAAGACAAAACAAAACAAAACAAACAAACAAACAAAAAAACTGGTTCTTTCACTAAAAGAAGTAGGTAGTGTCTGTCTCATTATCTCATGGGCAGACTCCTTGGTGTGACTTATTGCCTTCACTGTAAACAGTAGGTGATAAATGATTCATAGTTCTGAATCTTTGACCTGGATTTCTTCCAAGAATCAGAGGGGAAATTCCAGATATCTGCTTAGCTTCTCCATCTAGATATACAAGTCTTCCTTTGGATAGCCTACATCCCTCCAGCTACAGACACTTAGACAGCCCACAAGCTCTTTCTTGGAAATATCAAATGACTTTTTAGTCTACCCCCTTCATATCTAGGTCTGTTTCCAGGCCACTGAACGCTCCCCAGAAGTTAGTCAAATGAACAAAGGCCATGCTAATGGATCTCATTCTCTGGTACATGCTGTGGACATCTTTGGGAGCCATTATTATTATTTTTTTTTTATTATGTCTTAGGTGAGCAGAACTCCTCAGGGACATATCGGAAAATACAGGCAGTCCTCACTTTCCATGATTTTGTATGACCATGCAAATGGAAACCACACAAAATGATCTTAATAATCAATGGGAAAATGTACTACTGTTTGGTGACCTTTAAAATGTTCTATTAAAACATTAAAAGCTCTCTTGCTGTCATTTATAAATGTATAGAGAAAAGGGAAAACTAGTAAAACTAGTATTTACTTAATACAGTGTTATTCAAATATCAGAAACATTGAGAATCAAAATAGTATTTTTTTTTCCAGAAATGTATTTTTATTGATTTCAGAGAGGAAGAGAGAAGGGGGAGATATAAACATCAACCTGGGTATGTGCCCTGACCGGGAATCAAACTGTGATCTCCTGGTTCATAAGTCCATGCTCAGCCACTGAGCCACACTGGCCAGGCAGTATTTTATTCCTTAGAAAAAAGGTTATAAAGAGTAGTTTAAATAGTGCCTGCCTTCTTCTCATCATATAACCTCTAAACCTGAGTGAACTTCTTTTCTGTGCCTTGGGGAAGTGACATACTTTTTTCTTAGAATTAGCTTTCAACGTTTTATCCTTTGCACTTTCCATGTTGTGAAATAGCTCTGAGTTCCTTTCATGGGCAGTGTCTTGGCAGTGCCAATTTCTCTGGCACATTCTCCTGCTTCTCCTCATCGATGTGGATGAGTCACTTTCACGAAGTTCTCTGGCTGCCTGTCTAGGGTCTCTCCAATAATGGTGGTCAACAGTTCACTGTCAGCCATTATTGCTCTATTTACACTCCATTCACATGCTACTTCCAGTGTCTACTTCCTGTTTCTTTGCTGCACCTTTCTCTTAGTTGGCCAAACTCCTCTTTGACTATGCATTTTGGGAAAATGTCCCATGGGTTTGTCACTGAGCGACAAGGGGGCAACACAACTCCAAGGTCTGCTGGCTGTGGATGGAATACGTGAGCAGAAATAAATCACGGCCAGACTTTGAAAGACATGACATGATTGGTCACTGACTGTGGGCGTATCTGTTAATTACACAGTGATTTATGGACTGCAGAGCTGGCAGCAACATTTTCACTTTATTCAATTATTCACAGTTAATATACTGTTGTAACTGAAAATTGAACTGTGTTGTTGGGGGACTATTATTGAACTAAATCGTGGCAGCCAAAATCTATAAACTAGATTTCAGAACCATGCAGAGTGAAGGCTGCCTGTATTGCAATGCAGGACATATGTCTGCTCACTGGCCCCTCACCGGCAGAGTTGCTTTCAGCTCGATGCTTCAGAGACACCCAAACCGGCCCCCGTCCCGTGTCTGCAAAGTAGGCCCAGCCCACAGCTTGAGCAAATGCCCAGCCCTAGATGATCCTTGGTCTCTGGCTCAGGAAAGAATGTGTATTTCAGCCTTGACTCTGTGCAGCCGGCACTATTGGAAACAGCCGTTAATTAGGGAGGTGATGTGCAGTACCACACTGCTGAGAAGCAAGAATGCCATTAGCAAGTTTAATAAGCCAAATGACTGCCCAGGTGTCAATCAAAGACGGTAAAGGGAATGAATATGTAGCCTACAGGTTTTCCTCTCTCTTCTTCGGTTCTGGTTCTTGGGTAAAAATGAAAATTCACTCTCTCTGAGTGCTGTAGCCTTTCAGAATCTAATCTCATTCCATCTAATGAAGGGAGTGCTAGAAACCCTCTCCCTGTCTAGCACTGTTTTTGCTGTATGACCTTACAGAGACATCTTCACCTGTGTTTACTGCACTATCATTCTCCCTGGGTTTTCACATCCCCTCCTTGCCACGGGCATGTTGGAGGCTCCTTTGACACCTTCAGAGTGAATTCTACCTTCACTTCCAAGTGGTTTGAAATAGTGAGAAAAATCTTGGACTTGCTAACTTGGAGCTTATTAAAATACCACCTTTTTTTTAAAAAAAAAATAAGAATAGAGAATACATGCATCTTCTGTTTTTGTGTATGCCTATTTAAGTATGAGCTTCTTTTTATGTGACCAAGAGAACTATTAGGTTTTGGAAAGAGCAAAGATTTGGGACTCATTAGGGATGTGTTAGAACTTAGCCTTGCTCACTGACTGTACTTGAGACATTCTACGTCATTTCACTGAGAGTGAATTTGATATGCGGTGGCTACTGTCATAAACTGGTGGCCACAAGCTGATGTGTGGGTCAAAGAGGCTGATGTCTGTAAAACATTTCATAGTAACTGGGACATTGTATGTGCTCAAAATGCTATTTTCATAACCTGCTACTCTCCTTTCTACTTTAGCTTCTAGTAATCCCAGAAACAGCCTAGTGGCCAGTTGTAATGATTAATCAATCATCGATGTTTGCTATAGCTAGATTTCTGCTTATTTAGTTTTAATTTTTTGTGTGTGGTTTTATTCTTACATTGTTTCCTTCGGATGTTCCTTCATATTAGAAATCCACTCTCAAGTCATGTGTAGCTATAGATGGGGATACAAAATGAATGAATGAATGAATGAATGGGCACATGTCCATTTCAGTCCCAGTGAGATGCAAACTGTTCTGCCTCTTTTTGTCTGGCCTGGTAAGCTGTTACGATGTAGAACTATTCTTCAACTTGTGGAGAGCTTTACCTCTAAGACAATTCAATTCCCCCTGCTGTTAGTGTTATTTAAAGCATGGTCCCAACCACCTCCCTCCAGTCTACCTGGGATACGTCATGAAATGGGAGGGGCCCCTGGCTCCAGCACATGGCATCGAGCCAGGATTTGTAGAAACAGGCCCTCAGTGGGCTGATCTCATATACTGGTTTGTTCCTATAAATTCAAAGTTACTTTCATTCTCAGAAGCTTCCCTGCTTTGATCATAAACTCAGTGGGCATTTTCCAGGCCTGAAGCTTTGCATTTAAACAGCTACCCCTGGTGATTCTCATGCATGTTAAAATTTGAGAACCACCACTCTCAGTGTGATGTGGGCATTGCATGGCATGAGGTTGTTAGTAATAGAGAATTTAATGGGGGGGAAACACTCAGAGGTGTTATTTATAAAAATCATATTCTGATAAATATCACTTGTCTCGGGTAGAAGAAAGATTCTACAGAGAAGCAGACATGCAAAATATACTATCTTAAATATGAATTATGAGACTAACTTTTCTAGTTGGCTTCAAAGAAATCAGGCAATCTGGCAGATGCGCCTTAAGGAACACGTAGAGTTTATTCCTACATGGAAATTCTACAAAGGCAGGTGTGGCCGCCACGCAAACCCATGAGCTTTTTCAGAAATGGCCTTCTAGGAGTGGTCACTGTGAAAGGGCATCCTAACATGGTCCCCAGGGCTGAGAAGCTTTGTGGCCAGAAGCTACAAACTGGCAGTCCCCAAGGCCTGGCCACCCACTGCTGTATTCGGTCTGTGCACAGTGATTTCCATATATCATGGCATTTCAGACATTTAAAAATCAGAAGATCTCAGGTTTAAATAATGATTTCTGACTTCTCTTGAAGTATCAGAGAGATTCACAAGAAATGAGATTTGTTCCCACATGGTAGACTTGACTAGCTAAGTAGTGGCTCCCCTCTTGAATGGAGCCGAGATTTCTACTACTTCACGATGGTCCCCTATTTCATTCATTTCCATCACCTGCCTAGCCTCATGGCTGGGATGCTGTTGCCCCTAGTTTCTGACGAGGTGACCCATGGTAATTTTCAAAGAGTAGAAATTCCTAATTGTGATAAAGTCCCAATTTTACTTTTTTTCAAGTAAAATTTAAACTTCTAGCTACATATTTATACTCTTCCTCTGGCTATCAGTAAGGGGAGCTGGACTACCTAATATTTACTCTCAGCAGTTACATCTTCAGCGCGGGTCTGTCAATAAGGAGGAGATGCAGAAAATAATGGATTTCGATGACAATTAGAAGTCTTCATGTACATACCTGTTTTCTCAAAATTCAGATTGTCTCCTCCCGCCTCCATTTAAGAAAGGAAGTGGTGGTGCAAATTCACAATAAGGTAAAAATCACTGTCAAGGGAGAAGCCCGTGTGGACAGAGGCTGTGGGAGGGCAAAGAGAAGGAACAGAACGCCGAGTACCTGAGAGAGATAGCTGGGGAACTCCCCTGGAGAAAATGATGCAGAAAAAGGAAGCCGGAGGAAGAAAAGGCAAAACCTGCCAATTTCACAGCTTTGCCAAGATTCGTTTGGTCCCTCAAGTTCATCCTGCACTGTAACTTTGAAGATAAATGTGAGTAAATTCATCTCTATCTCTTGTGCTAGGAATGAATAAAATTTCCACACCAGATGGTGGATTATTGTGTTAAAATGCAGATCGGCCCAGCCCCACTCTGTTGAGTTTGTCTTTCTTCTTTAATGAGTGAAACCCACAGAAATCCCACATTCCTCACTTCTACATCAACAGTGTCAACATTATAGGCTTCAACCCTAAAAGTGGAGATGGCATTGATAAAGTTCACGCCCTGATTGTCACTTCTACTTTGGCTCAAGCTTAACATTAGGCCACCACATCCTCCAAATTCTGTGCTAAGAGTCTCTTCCTGGGTTGAAGATACTTTATGATGTCCCTCATTAGCCTTAGTATTAGTAGAGCCTCAGATGCCATGTAGGTGAGCTCATCATCTTAAAGATATACAAACTGAGGTCAAGCGAGGAAAATTTCAATAATTTCTGATTGATAGAGCTGAGACTAGAACTCATGTGTCTCCACTTCCAGGCTATGCTTTCTGCCACACGAGGCAGCTGTTGTCTTTCTAGCATTCATTTTTTTTAAAAAAAATATATTTTATTGATTTTTTATAGTGAGGAAGGGAGAGGGATAGAGAGTTAGAAACATCGATGATGAGAGAGACATCAATCAGCCGCCTCCTGCACGCCCCCCACTGGGGATGTGCCTGCAACCAGGATACATGCCCTTGACCGGAATCC
This sequence comes from Lasiurus cinereus, assembly GCA_011751065.1. NCBI lineage: Eukaryota > Metazoa > Chordata > Mammalia > Chiroptera > Vespertilionidae > Lasiurus > Lasiurus cinereus. The sequence goes on from JAAGEH010000038.1 coordinate 9,911,475, forward strand.
AACCTGGGACCTTTCAGTCCGCAGGCCGACGCCAAACCGGTTTCGGCCAGCTTTCATTTTGAATGTTCTTTCTATAATTTAGAGGGGTGGCCCTAGTAAAACCAGCAATGATCTACATTGCTCCCGTTTAGGCCTCCCCTACTCTATAAAGGACAGCTGAGACAGCTATAGCCCACCCACCCAGCCACCCAACCCGTGCTACTCTCTGGCTATGGGCAAGTAGTGACATGTGGGCTTCTGGAGTCAGAAAGCTTGTCCCAAGAGGAACCTGATTCGGTGGCTAAAGTCATAGGAAAGCCTGTGACAGGTGGCTCAGTATGGGGCCTCAGCTCCATACCTATCCCTGAGCCATCACGAAGTTGGAGTCTGCTTTCTCACACACTTCCTGAGCCAGCGTAGCTTCCACAGGTCCGAAACCCAGAAGTGGATTTAGACTAATTGATTAGCTTGGGGAAAGCCCTCGTGTTGATTTTTACAAGCTCCAGAAATAAATACCATATGAATGCAATGTGATTAATGCGGACATAAATGCCAAAGGAAGTAATAAAGATCTGACACATTAAAAAAAGTGTTGCCAGGAAAAGCTGAAGGATTATTTTAATATAAGCACCGTGTGGTGCATATCCCTCGGCTTTGCTTTAATTTCCCCACAGATAAGCTGCGGCACATGCCATACCCTTGTGAAGCAGATGAAAAATCATATTGGAAATTAAATTCTAAAAAGGAGCTGCAATTGTTTTAATTATAAGTCACCCAGTGCAGTTCCTGAGCTAGACAGGCTCTCAGGCACTGATGAATTGGGGTGTTGGCATTGACAAGGGACTAGGAGCCAAAGCTGGGATCGTGGCTTTGCAGCACATTATTTGTTTCTAGGCCCGACTCCCAGGGGGAAGAGGATATTCATGATAATTTATCATACGAGGCAAAAGCAGGTGCTTATTCCAGCATCCACAGGCCTTCTGTCTACATAGATCCTATTGAAGCTAATGGGGCGCCTAGGAGTAAAGCAGCATACTCTAAATCCAGAGGATGCTCTTTAGGGCATGCGATGAGGGAGCCCCCTGAGGTCTCGTGGGTAAATAATCTATACATTGAGTAGACCTTAAGTCATCATTAGAACTCAAAAAAACAAACAAACTCCTCCATCACATGGACTGAAACCACACTAGGTACTAGCAATACCCAGGTTAACTGGTAACCCTTTCCAATTCAACATATTTGAAACAACACACTTGTTTTTTTCTACCCTTCGCCCATTAATCTCAGTTAATGACACCAATATCCACCCTGATATTTCTTCCTTTTCCCCCTCCTCAAGCAAAGAAGACATCACTAGTCATCCTGGCCGTGGATGTGATATTGCCGCTGTGAATCCAAAACTCTAGCTCAACACTGCCATAGCAGCAGTCAAATGAGTGGGTCTAAAGGTCAGTCACCAACACCGCAGTATCTACTGTGAATACTGGAATTAGAAGATGGTATGGATGGAAATGATCTACAGGAGGAATCTTCTAGGTTAGATCTCAGCTTGAGTACAGACACACAGTTTTAGGATGTGTCTGTGTATACATACACACATGCATGTATACATATACATATATATACATATACATATATATGTACATGTAGGAAAAATATATATATGTATCTAAAAATATAGATACATATATGTATCTAAAAATATA
>JAAGEH010000038.1:9913169-9937056 GCA_011751065.1 Lasiurus cinereus
ATATATGTATCTAAAAATATAGATACATATATGTATCTAAAAATATAGATACATAAATGTATCTAAAAATATAGATATATATATGTATCTCTATATATGTATCTAAAATGTACATACATATATATATATGTATCTCTATGTACATATATATACATACATATATATAACACATATTCTAATTTTATTTCTAAGTTCACTTTTAAGAAAAATTTTAAGTGAATTTCTCTAAAAAATAATCTTAAAAATCCATAAACCATTTTTTCTTCTATGATAATTTGCCATATCTGCTGTGAAAAGGAGGTGAAGCAAACCAAGGAAGTGGAGTGTGATCCTCTGAGGGAGTAGGGACTGTGGTTCTAGCAGCTCATGATGGTCAGGCCAAGTTCAAGAACCAGTGAGGTAATGTGAGTCATCTAGGTCATTGTCATGTCTCCTGATTTATAGTTTTAGCATGCATTTGTGAGATGCTGTTCCAAGTTTTTTTAAAAAATATATTTTATTGATTTTCCAAAGAGAGGAAGGGAGAGGGATAGAGAGCTAGAAACATTGATGAGAAACATTGATCAGCTGCCTCCTGCACTCCCCTTACTGGAGATGTGCCCGCAACCAAGGTACGTGCCCTTGACTGGAATAGAACCTGGGACCTTTCAGTCCGCAGGCCGATGCTTTATCCACTGAGCCAAACCGGTTTTGGCTGTTCCAAGTTTTTTAATACAATAAAAAGCATTTGATTTCTTTAATTTGCCATTTCTTGTTTAATCATAAAATTTTTAATTTGCACATAAATCAAAAACAATTTCCATAATCCCTTGCAGCAATTCATCTGCAAGATCATTTTTTGAGGTCTATTTTAATCTAAGCATGCATTATCTTTCATGAGGCCCTGGTATCCTATCAACAACACATTATAGCCTTGGCCAGTGGGGCTCAGTTGGTTGGACTGTCATCTCATACACCAAAGGTTGCTGGTTCACTCCCCAGGCAGTGTGCATATGGGAGACAACTGATTGATGTTTCTCTCTCTCTCTCCCCCTTTCTCTCCAGAATTAATTTAAAAACACAGAAACAAACAATGTGTTACAATGCGATAGAAAACATGTCTTTGATTAACTAGCTCAATTCCAACACTTCAGCTACCTGGATGATCTTGGATTCACAAGCTAAGACCCTCCACCTTGGGCCTCCTCTTTCCCCTTCCGAAACCGTCAGAATTGTAGCATGGAATGGAGACACCCCTCTTATGGGCCCTTCTCAGTTTCTCTACACCTCAAACTCAGAGGCCTTCTCTGCCACCCCCCTACTCTCCTCACTCTTTTATTTCCCTATTTATATCTCTGTCATTCTTTTCTATACTCCTACCCCTTCATATACACACACTCAGCCATTTTGAGTCTTCAAAGAAATTAAGAGGTACTCCTGTCTAAAAACCAGCAATCACAGTTTGGAGATCCCTGATTTGGGATTGAACTCAGAAGGAATCTGGAGACCCAGGTGGTGTATCCTAGCTCACTCTTTCCTAAGTGCTGATTTCAGGCAAATTTAACCCCCACATGTGAGTTCTTATGTGAAATGGGCATAATAATGGCCACCTGGCTAACTCACAGCAACGGATAGACTTGAAGGTTCTTTGAAGTGTTAAAAGCTGATATAACTCCACTCTAAGATTATAACAATAAATCACCTTGACTAAATCGAGTGTACAATTCAGGAAACCAGCCATTTTTTAAGATTTTTTTTTTCCTACAGGACAAGTCATGAACTGACTCTGCTGGTTGGTTTTGCCTTGTTTGAGGGAATTCAATTTTCTTCCATTTTAACCATCTGAATCGAGTACCTGCCATGTGCCAGACTCAGGGACAGTAGGAATAAAATGAGAAGTTATTTCATAAAATCCAAGAGCTCACGATTTAGTCTGGGAACTACTAGCTAGGCTATAACATGGCAAAAAGAACCAATGTGTCTGAAAGCACTGTGGTAGCTCCGACAAGGATACAGCACATTCCGCCTGGGAACCGGAATAGTCATGGGAAGCTTTTGCACTGGGCATTCATTTGGTCACTCAATTACTCAGGCAACAGATCTCCTTTGAACCTTGACTTTGTCTCAGACACTTCACTCCATGCTGGGAATATAGTAATGAGCAGGTCAGGTACATTCTGTTTTCAGCAACTCACAGGCTAGTGGAATAGTCAAACATGAACCATCTGGATCTGAATTCATGCTCTTTTCTGCCTTTTTCTATTTTCTTTCCTTACCAGCTAGGACATTGGTGCTGGTCATTATTAAGACACCCCGCATTCTTTCAGTTTACTTCCTTATTAGGGGAGCACATACTCAGTCCTTTTATGGAAAAAGGGGAATTAACAGGTAAGATGAGAAAGACCAAAAACTCAGGAGAGTAAGTTCAGGGATCTTTTCTCAGGATACCATAAACATGATTCAGAGTTCATGACTTGGATTTAGTTTCTTATTAAATTTATTGGGGTGACATTTTTTTAAAATATATTTTATTGATTTTTTTTACGGAGAGGAAGGGAGAGGGATAGAGAATTAGAAACATCGATGAGAGAGAGACATTGATCAGCTGCCTCTTGCACACCCTCTACTGGAGATGTGCCCACACCTGGAATCGAACCTGGGACCTTTCAGTCCTCAGACCAATGCTCTATCCACTGAGCCAAACCGGTTTCAGCTGGGTGACATTAGTCAACATGAATATATAGGTTTCAGGTGTGAGTTTCTATGTTACAAGATCTGTATATTGCACCGTGTGCCCACCATCCAAAGTTAAATCTCCTCTTGTCCACATTTATTAGGATCCCTTCTCAACCCACCCACTTCCCTTTGGCAACCACCATACTGCTGTTTGTGTTGAGTTTCAGTTTTATATCCCACATATAAGTGAAATCATATGGTTCTTAGCTTTTTTGGACTGACTTATTTCACTTAGCATAATGTTCTCAAGACCCATCCATGAGATTACAATGGCGCTATTTCGTCCTTTCTTATGGCTGAGTAGTATTCCATGATGTATATGTCCCACATCTTTCTCCAGTCCTCTATCATAGGACATGTTGTTGTTTCCATGTCTTGGCCACCATGAGCAATGCTTGAGTGAACATAGGGGTGCATATATCTTTGTGAATACATGATTTTGAGGTTTCTGGATATTTACCCAGGAGAGGGATTGCTGGGTCCTCTGGTAGCTCTATTCTTAATTTTTTGAGGAATTTGTTTCTGATGTACTGTTTTAAGTAGACTTTGAGTGGTCTGTCTTGGGGGCGCTAACCTTCCCTGGATCAGTCTCCATGGCAGGGGGTAAAGAGCACATAGGGAGTGTCCACGGTGGGCCAGGCAGTACTCTGTGTGCTTTGGGCATGTATCTCATTGATTCTCAGAGTAACTCCACATAGCTGCTATCATACTCCTCATCTTACACAGGAGGAAGTAAGACATAGACAGATGAGACATTTGCCAAGGTCACGGGTAGAAAGGAGATGAGCCAGCTTTTGACCTTGAGGAGTTTGATTATAGACACTGTGCTCTAATCACTATGCTACGGGGGCCTCTCTAACACAGATATTGATGTCTTTCCCTCTCTATTCAAACAGTTTTCAGAAAAATAGGGATTGTTATGAGATAGACAGCTACCTCCAGGCTTGTTTCTGTTATCCCAGCTCAGGTTTAAAACTTCAGCTTCTTCTTAAGATCCGGTCTTCCTGAGCTATCAAGACCACAGCCCAGAATAAAATAGAAAATTCCAGCTGATTCATATCTGTGCTACTAAAAGCACCCACAGAAAGCATACATGCATGCTTTTCCAGTTGGATGCAGGTCACTCACACACCAAGGGCTATATAAAAGTATAACCAGAGGAGTGAAGACATTTCAGATGTTTTTCATTCTCAATTCCATAATGTCTTCTTAGCACATGACAACTTACCCCCTTTCCAAAAATGATCATGTCCTCACCACATCCCTTTGCATCTTCCTATAAGGAAACTTTTCCCCTTTGTCTTTCTTTAAATCATGGGGGAGATAGTTCATTACCTAATTCACTGATTTGAGCAGGTCCTTTGGGGATAATAACATTTTAAATTATTTTCCTGTCAGAGAATGACAAGGAAACGAAACACATTTGGCTGCAACAAAAGAAGTTTTGGGGAGTTTGCTGTGCCTGCTTAGTCACAGTGCTTTTTCTCCTTGTGCATCTTCGGCAGAGGAGTTGATGAATGGATCCCTCTGCTTAGCTCAGAAATGCGTCAGCTATTCCAATGTACACACACAACATAATTCAGTGTATTAATAGACTAATCAAGAAATTACATGATCGTATCTATTGATATAGAAAAAGCAAAATTTTTAATGTTCATTCACGATTTAAAAAACTCTCAGCATCCGAGACATAGAAGGAAACTAGCTTGACATGATCAAAAGCATCTAAAAACCTATAGCTAACATTATAATTACTGGTAAAAACTGGATGTTTTCCTTATTAAATTCAGAAATAAGATTAAGGATATCTACTCTCACCCTTCCTTCAGTGTCACACTGGAAGCCCTGGTCAATGCAGTAAGAAGCAATAAAAGACCATACAGTTTAGACAGGAAGAACAAAAACTGGTACTGTTCACAGATAACATGATTGCCTCTGTATAAAATTCCAAAGAATGTATAAAACAAAACAAAAGAAAAAATGTAAGTTTACTAAGGTTGCGAGTTACAATGTCAACATAAGAAGTCAATCATATTTCTGTATACTACTGGCAAGGAACAGTTTTTTAAAAATTACTATTTATAATAGTTCCCCAAAGCCACATTGAATTTGTAAACTAAAAACTACAAAATATTGATAGGGAAAAATAAATAAAATCTAAATACATGGAGAGACACTATGTTTATGGATTGGAAGACTAAACACAGGAAAACATCAGTAGTATTTCTTTTATTTAATACAGGTGATTTTATTTAATAAGATTGACATGTAACAGGCCATACATATTTAATGTATACAACTTGACAAGTGTAGAGATAAGTTGCATCTGTAAAACCATGACCACAATCAATGCCATCAACATATTTGTCACCTTTAAATTTTTCTCCCATCTTTAAAAAAATTATGTAATAAGAACACTTAATATAATATCTAATATCAGAAAAATTTTAGGTATATAATATAGCATTATTAACTCTAGTCTGTATAGTAGATCTCTAGGATTTATCTTCCAAAACTAAAACTTAGTATTCTTTGACTAATACTTCCTTCTTGTTCCTCCCCTAATCCCTTGGCAATCCCCATTCTATTTTCTGCTTCTCTGATTCTGACAATTTTAAATTCATCATGTAAATGATATCATGCAGTATTTATCTTTCTGTGATTTCACTTAGCATAGTCCTCAAGTTTTGTTCACGTTTTTGCAAATGGCAGGATTTCCTTTTTAAGGATAAATAATATTACATTGTATATAAATACCAAATTTTCTTTCTTTATCCATCCATGGACATTTAGCTATTTACATGCCTTGGCTATTATGAATAATGCTGCAATAAATATGGAAATGTAAATATCTCTTTAGATCCTGAACTCAATTCCTTTGGATATATACTCAGAAGTGGAATTGCTGGAACATATGGTAGCTCTCTTTTTAATTTTTGATGAACTTTCAAAATTGTTCCCATAGTAGGTGCCCTAATTTATATCCCAACAACCAAGTGCAAGGGTTGCCTTTTCTCCATATCTTCATCAAAATGTATCGCTATCTGTTCTTTTTGATAAGATCTATCTTATTATCTCATTGAGGTGATAATCTCATTGTGGTTTTTATTTGCATACCCCAATTATTAATACTGTTGGTCACTTTGTCATATTCCTGTTGGCCATTTTTATATGGCCTGGGACCTCCTATTCTACCATCATGCTGTCATTTGACTTTAAAACTCATGTGAAAAGACAAATACAGTAGAATAGCTAAAACAATGTGGGAAAGAAAGAATAAACTAGGAGGAATCTCACTACCCACTTTAAAGATTTTTTTATAAAGCTATAGTAATCAAATATAGGGGTAGCCACATAAATTACTGAAACGGAATAAAGAATCCAGAAATACACCCACACAAATATGGTCAATTGATTTTTAACAAAGATGCAATGCAATTTAATGGGGAAAGGACAGTCTTTTCAACAAATTGCATTGAAATAGGTAGTCATGCATATACAAGAGAAAAAAAATCTCGTCTAATCCTCACCTCTTTTGCAAAATGTAACTCAAAATGAGTCATAAATCTAAATGTAAAATATGAAATCATAAAACATATAAGAAACTATTTGCTAGATAGAGTTCTTTTAACATGACACCACTAGCAAGAAACCAAAAAGAAAAATATTGATAAATTAGACTTCATTAAAACTTTGAACTATGGCTTGTTGAAAGACACTCTGAAGAGAATGAAAAAACAAACTACAGACCAGGAAACATATTTGTAAATCCCATATCTAACAAAGGGCTTGTATTAGGATATGTTTTTAAAAATGATCAACTATTAGTGGTAAGAAAACAAACATTTCCCACTAAAAAGACATTTAGGTTGCTTATAATTCTTGCCTATTATGAATGAGCTGATATAAATTTCTGTGTACAGGTTCTTATGTAAGCATAAGTTTTTATTTAGGCTAAATACCTAGGAGTGGAATCCCGGGGCCACATGCTGTGTGCATATTGAATTGTGTAAGAAATTGCCCACTGTTTTCCAAAGTAGCTGTATCATTTTGCATCCTGAGCAGCAATGTGAGAGAGTCCTAGTTGCTTGCCAGCACTTGGTATTTTTATTTTAGTCGTTCTAATGGGAGTGCATTAGTGTCACATCGTGACTTCAATTTGCATTCTCCTAATGTCTACTAATGCTGGGTGTATTTTCATATGTTTATTTGTCTTTATATATCCTCTTTGGTAAAGTGTCTGTTCACTTTTAATGGGGTTAAGGAATCATAATGTAAATATCTGTGTTTTCCGATAGTCTTAGGCAACCCTGCCAGCGGTTCTCAACCTGTGGGTCATGACAGGTTGAGAATGGCTGCTGTCAATCTGTGGGTTGAGACCCATAGGCTGAGAACCGCTCGCAGGGTCGCCTAAGACCATTGGAAAACACAAATATTTACATTACGATTCATAACAGTAGCAAAATTACAGTTATGAAGTAGCAACAAAAGTAATTTTATGGTTGGGGGTCACCACAACATGAGGAACTGTATTCAAGGGTCGCGGCATTCGGAAGGTTGAGAACCACTGGTCTAGACTATGGTGTTATTCTTGAACCTGGATAATACAGGAGGAAGAGCTCCTTAGTTTGGGAGAGGCAAGTTGTTGTTATTTGATCAGTTTCATTGAATTACCCATATTACACATTTCCCCAAGTTGCAGTATGGCCTCTTTCAGTTCTATTTGCTCAGTAGATTTTTATTTCTTACACATTGGTGACAAAAACACTACGTATCACCTTGGAAAAGGGCTCTCCTGCTGTTTACAAGGTGATGGGAACTTTGCATCTTTCTTCTCTGCTGGAAGTACTCTGAGTTCTCAGGGATGTGGGTTTCCAGGAGGCGAGGGGGTTAACTTTTTACTTCAGTGCTTGCTGCTAAGTTGGAGCAAATGCATATGTGATTCTAAGGTCTTTTTCCTGAAAAAGTAACTTCCCAATTTCAATCTGAAATACAGTCACCCATGGAGCAGAATCATCAAATTGCAATAGTATCTCCAGTCTACCAGTATTAAACAGACTTTTCTCAATTCATAGCATTCTTACATCAAGCCTAAGTGCTCAATATTCTTGTTCTGAGTAAACCGACTCTGAGGCTTGGGTTTGTTCTCTGTTGCCCTACTTCTGGCCTTAACTATCTTCCAGCATGTTCAGGCATCTCTGCCATAGCTGGGAACAGGATCCCAGTATTCAAATCTCATCCTGGGTTACTCATTCAATTTTATGTCTCCCTTTCAAACGAATTTGTACATTGCAAGTATTTAAAAGGCATATATAATTCTAATAAAAAGTAGATATGGAAAGGATAGGGTAACTTTAGCAAACTTATTAAGGGAGTGTCAGTTATAATTTTTTTTATATATTTTATTGATTTTTTACAGAGAGGAAGGGGGAGGGATAGAAAGTCAGAAACATTGATGAGAGACACCGATCAGCCGCCTCCTGCATGCCACCCACTGGAGCTGTGCCTGCAAGCAAGGTACATGCCCACAACCGGAATTGAACCTGGTACCCTTCAGTCCACAGGCCAATGCTCTATCCACTGAGCCAAACCGGTCCCGGCTGTCAGTTATAATTTAAAAGAAATCCTGAAAACGTTGTCTTTCCATCCTCTTCCTTTCTTTTTCCCTCCCTTTCTTGCCTTCTTTTCCTTTCTGTTTTTCTTTCTCTCTCCCTTCATGAATGTGTTTAAAAAATGAGTACTACTGCCCTAGCTGGTTTGGCTCAGTGGATAGAGAGTCGACCCTGTGGACTGAAGGGTCCCAGGCTTGATTTCGGTCAAGGGCACATGTCCAGGTTGCGGGCTTGATTCCCAGTAAAGAGACATGCAGGAGACAGCCAATCAATAATTCTCTTTCATCATTGATGTTTCTAACTCTCTCTCCCTCTCCCTTTCTCTCTGAAATAAATAAAAATAGATGTTAAAAAATGAGTACTGCCATAAACTAAAAGAATTTTTTGAGAAATGACACTGAGTGTCTTCTGGACAGCTGGTCAGTTTCCAGGATTTCTCTTCTCATTGTGATGGAGATTGAGGACAACTGATCCTTGAGCACATGCTCACTCTTCAGTGCTTTAGAGAAAGATTAGGAAAGATGGGAAGGAAAAAAAAAACCCTCTATCTTTCTAAAGCTAGGTACTTCTGAAATCACCAAAGAAGATGCTATCTAGAACGTTTTATCCCACATTGAGAATATGCATCAGTTTTAAGATGCCAAAGATGAAAAGTAACCCAGCCTTGGATCCTGTCCTGGTGACTGGGCCGAGCAACATTGTGTTCATGCTCTCAATTTACTCCATTTAATAGCCATGGCCATAATCTTGACATGAGCTGTACTCCATGCCTGGAGAAGCCTTTAGAAGCAAGGCCCTGAAGAGAGTGAGTCACATTTTCTCTGCTTAGTTGCCTGCTGGGTTCATGTATGTGGCAGAAGGTGCTGCTTCTTTCTTCTTATGTAAGAAGAAAGAAGCTCTAAGGCTCTAAGGCTCTAAGACTCAGGTGACCTCTAAAACCATTCATTTGAAAGGTTTACTTTCTATTGACTATTAAGCCACATTATGATCAGAAAGGGAAAGGCAAACAGAATTATTTTCAAGTGTATTTCTTCTCCTGATTCTTATTGTTGGACATAGTTTGACCAAAATTGCAATCATGGTGCATGATTGTGTGCAAATTGCCTTTGTTTCCTTTCTGAAATGAAAGTCCACTGTTATTGTAAAAAAATAGTTGCATGCTATTGTAAAGGTATATCCAATGCAAAGAAGTACAAAGGATGGAGTGAGCATAATTATAATCATGTAAGATCATAGCACCTGGAGAAAAGAACTTTCAATGTTTTCAAGGACAATAAATTGCCCTTACAAAGCCATCTACACACACATGTGGAAAAAAGGGAGTATGAAAGGATGCTGGAAATAAACAAAAGTAGGTGATCAGGATGGCACATACCGTTCCAATTAACTTGTGAAGAAAGGACTTTTGTCTTTGGAGAGGTTTTCTAGAACTGATGCAACATCCGCAAGGCTAACCCATATCTGCTCAAAAATTTGAACATTTTTGGACTAAACTTCCTAATACACATCTAAAATCAGTTTCTTGAACCACTAATTCAATTCGATTGAAATTATCAGAGTGGACTTGTCTGTGTATCTACATGTGCTGTGTATGTGCATTCTGTGTATGTGTGTACACATGTTCTGTGTGGCTGAACCAATCAACAGAGACATAGACTTGTGGCCTTGGTCTAAATTAGAGAAATAAAAGGAGTTCACAGTGGGACAGCTTTCTTCTGGAGAGTAGGACTCAGAGACCCTTCACTCTCAGGCAAGGCTCAGGAAGATCTATTTTGGGTTTATTCTTGAGTAAACCCTTTGCTAGGGAGCCCAGATCATCCTAGGTGTGAAATGGTGAGCCTGTGGGGTTCCTTGATATACCCAAAAGCCAATAAGCAGAAAACAGCATGTAAATTTAGAATATCAAACAGTTTTCTTTCATTTAGCTTTTTCCCCCCTTTCCCTAGGACAGTGGTTGGCAAACTCATTAGCCAACAGAGCCAAATATCAATAATACAACGATTGAAATTTCTTTTGAGAGCCAAAGTTTTTAAATGTAAACTTCTTCTAACGCCACTTCTTCAAAATAAACTCACCCAGGCCGTGGTATTTTGTGAAGAGCCACACTCAAGGGGCCAAAGAGCCACATATGGCTTGCGAGCCGCAGTTTGCAGACCACTGCCCTAGAAGGCCCTGACAGCTAAGTCACAGGAACAGAATAAACACATCTTCGATTTAATCAATTTCAGAGTTCTGGTCTGTTTGCTGACTGGTATGAATGTATTGAATTTCCCCAGCAGGTTGGGAGGGGAACAGTAGCTTGCTTGTAGCCTAGGATGGATCTTGACACCTTGCGTAAAGGTTTCATCCTTTGTTTGTAAGGAATCAAGTAAAGATTCGTTTTGTAACTCTGCTAAATGGCTGCTTGCCTGCTAGCTATCCCCAGACAATAGCTATCCCCACACCAAATCACCATAATAGGAATCGTTGCCAATGTTTCCCCTCGATAAATAGCTGCTTTTGGACTATGCTTGCCTTTTGGGATAGATGGTTGAAGATCCATGAGTCTCATGTCATTACCAAGTTGGCAGATAAATGGTTCTATTCAATAATCTTCTTTCAGACAGTTATAAGTTCACATAAATAAATGTCATTGGCAGCCCCCCCACTTAGCATGTTGTCTTATTGATGCTTGTTAGAGAAATTAAAATAAAACCTCTACATTTGCTTGGCAGGCAGCTGGATTATTTAGGCACTCTCCAGGCCCAGTATTCTTTCCTGGTTATGGGTGAGGGAGTCACTTGAAAGTCAAAACCTTTTTTAAAAAATATATTTTATTAAATTTTTTTTCTTTTTTTTTTTTTACAGAGAGGAAGGGAGAGGGAGAGAGTTAGAAACATCAATGAGAGAGAAGCATCGATCAGCTGCCTCCTGCACACCCCCTACTGGGGATGTGCCTGCAACCAAGGTACATGCCCCTGACCACAATCGAACCTGGTACCCTTTCCAGTGAGCCAATCCAGTTAGGTCAAATCAGAACCTTTTTAACTTAGGAGTGAGCTAACCTTGTAGGCTTGACCTTCTAGAACTGCACTCCCTGAGTGCAGAGAGAGCTGTCTTGACAGAGAGACCAGCATTCAGCTGACCACGGGTGGTTCTCTGCACAAAACTGAGATTTGAATTAGGAAAGAATGGGAAACACCAGGGGAGGAGAGCGTGCTGAGTAAACTTGGTCCAAGAAAGGGAAGCTGCCCTCCTTTGGGTCACATAATTACAGTGGTACCTCGAGATACGAGTTTAATTCGTTCCGTAACCTTGAGGAGTGGGAAAATATGAGACGCTCGATTCGCGGTAAACTGGTGGGTCGTGTGCAGCCGGCCGATCCGCACGATGACTCCTATCTCAAATGTTGCTCGTATTTCAAAGCAAAAATCGCTCGCTCGACGGCTCGTATCTCAAAAATCTCATATGTTAGGATCACTCGTATCTTGAGGTACCACTGTAATTTAAACTGGAGCAAAACCAAAGGTCCACACACCAGCCTTCCCAGAGATGCGATTCCCTCTGCTACCCTTTAAATGAGTCCTTTTGGTTTAGGATGACAAGTTCCCCCAACGACCTGGGACAGAGAGCAAGCTTGAATGCCTCGTCCTTCCACCTAAGCAATTAACAAGAGTTGCATAATCTGGGAAATGACCAATGACAGTGCAGCCAAAAAGGTAACATGGAACCTCCCTCACTTCTGTTGAAGCTGGATACATCCCAAGCTTCTGAGAGGAATGCCAAGATGATGAACCAAATCCTAGGAGAGATGCCCTTTGGGAATGCCTTCCTCTCTTCGTCTGTGAAAATTCCTCCATTCCTGCAGCATTGGTACTTTTGACCAATCCCCTCCTTTTGGAGTTTTTTCAGTGTAATGATCCCGTAGCCTTCCTGAGGTTTGTTGCTGATATCTCATCTTTGTAAGTCAGGTCTTCTTCCCAACTCAGACTTAATTCTATACTTTATAAGATACATTTGGGAGAAACAGAACACCTCTGTACCTATTCAGTCCAGCTGTCCAACAGATACTGACCTTGTGCCCAACTTCGATGATGTTCATGGTGACAAAGTCCCTGACTGCTGGATGTACACAGACCAAGGAGGTAGTAGTAACTACCTTTTTCAAGTTTTCAAACAACCAGTTTTTTTAATACCTTGGCGATCTGCCTCACTCAGGATTTCCCTACATAGGGAATTCTGTTGCTTGAGAATTGGGCAGGTCTGTCTACTTGGCCACATCCACCACAGGTTGAAAAACAGATGGCCAGGATAGATGGAGCTGAAGGAGGCAACAGCCAGGAAGTCCCATGCAGGGAGTTAGAAGACAGATTTTAATGCCAGATGTCCTTGACTGTGGAAGGCCAGGATGCTCAGAGCATGCTAAGCAGCAAACAAAGGAAAATACATTTTCAAAGTCTACTCTGAAGGACAGAGGACCCAGAAATTGTCTATGGCTCTATCCCTGCTACTTCTAGGATTAGTGAAATGCTATTGATAAAATGCCAATGACTTGCCATCATGCAAAAGGAGTAATTACTAGTGAAAAGATCCATAAAAGAATATTTGAAGTCACTTTTGTGTCCCCCAATGATAGCATAACCTTTTTGTACAAATGTGTTTCTTCTGGCACTCCTTGCATCTAACTGAGTCTGGAAGGCTGCATGCTGATAGGAATGGCCATCTGTTTGGGGAGATTATTACTATTTTTTAATGCTGAAGGCTAAATGGCTCGCTTTGGTAGGCTCCAAAGGTTTGCATAATTCAGTTGACAACCTGAACTTAGAAGTGGTCACCTGAGAATCTTGAAACAAGACACCAAACAAAGAGTACAGTCATTTCTCTGTGACTGACTTTTCAGTGTCACTTTTTATGTGTGTGAAGGACAGAATACTTCCCACAGACTCCACCTCTAAATATCATTACATTGGAAAATAAGGCTTCAACGTATGAACATTCAGCATATAGCAAGGGATTCGGAGAGTATAACTCCAAAAAATCATGAGGGAAAGAAGCAGGAGGTATCTCTCTCTTTTTTTTATTGTGTTACATGTCTACATATCTTCCCATTGCCCACCCCCCTCCCAGGCATACCTCAACCCCCCAGTGTCTTGTGTTCATTGGTTATGCTTATATGCATGCATACAAGTCCTTTGGTTGATCTCTTATCTACCCCACCTCTCCTTAATCTTCCAGGAAGTATCTCTTTGAATGATGTATACTAGTGGTATTTTCCAGAGCATCTTATTTTAGACTTGTCCTAATTTAAAAAAATCCATTTTATTTATCACATAGCAAATAAGATAAATTAAATATCACTATGTTGATGATCTATTACTACGATAGTGCTATAGAACAAACCATTTCCAGACTCAGTGGCTTAAAACAAAAATTATCTATTGATTAGAGTATAGAAATCAGCTATGGGAGTTGAAAGGAAAGACAAGGGAAGTCCATAGAATAACAATTTAGCCTATTGCTTTAAACAACAGATGGAGATAGATGTTTATCTTTTCACCTTGCTCTTGAAAACCATGAAATCATTAAAGGAAACATTCAATAACTGTCAATATTTAATCTCCCTCAAGGGCATTAAAATTACATTCTATCTCATTAAAGAATAAATACCTCCCACAATACCTCCACCATTAGAGGCCGGATGCACAAAATTCATCATGCAAGATAGCCCTTCCTTCCCCCGTCTGCTGGCATCTGCTTCCCTCTGCCACCTGGGACCTGGGCTTCCCTTTGGCTTCATCTGGAAGGAAGTCCAGAAGGATGTCCAGTCTCATTAGCATATTATGCTTTTATTATTACATATATATGAAATATTTTACTATTAAAAGCTAACACTTATTGAGTTTTTTTATGCATAATCTCACTTTAGCCTCACAAACCTTTAAAGTAAGAACAGTATCATAAACTCAATTTTCAAATAATAAATTAGAACCACAAAAAAGTTAAGTCACCTGTTCCAGGTCACAAAGCAAGTTAAGTGGTGGAGGTGGGGGGCTGTACTAGTATGTAACTCACCACCACATGCTGTCTGGCTGCTCCCTCTGAGATTCTTTCAGGCCTCAGAAAATGTTGGCTTCTCTGATTCTTATGCCTTCCTCCCCAAGAGTCATTGTTCCAGAAGCAAATTCTGTGACTTGTTTACAGCAGGACAATTTATTGTTGTTGTTGCTTTTCCTGTCCCTCTGGCCAAGGAGAGAACAAAAGAATTCTTTAGCCATTTTCAGATATCTACTGTCTTTAAGAAAAAGGAGGGCAGCGCTGGCTGGTTTGGCTAAGTGGACAGAGCATCCATCTGCAGATTGAAGGGTCCTGGGTTCTATTCCAATCAAGGGCATATGCCTGGGTTGCGGGCTTAATCCCCAGTAGGGGGCATGCAGGAGGCAGCTGATCAATAATTCTCTCTCATCATTGATGTTTCTGTCTCTTTCCTCTTCTCCCTTCCTCTCTGAAATCAATACAAACATATTTTAAAAAATAAAACAACCATCCTTAAAAAAAAGAAAAGAAAAAGGAGGGCATTTTTATCAAAACAAAAACCAAATCAAACGAAAACAAAAACACAGTGACTCCAATAATGCAGGGAGCTAACCCGAGAGATACTCAAACTGGCAGAGATGAGGTCAGAGAGAAGCTCAAGCAACATCCCATTAAACACCTGCAGGGAGAAGACTCAATCGCCATGGGAAATGTTCCACTGTTCCTTGCTTTTGCTCTGTGCATCTTCTGTCTGCCTTCATTCTCCTCTAACTAGCCTTCCTTTAACCCCTTTAGATGCCCTGCCATTTATCTTGATTGTTTCATCTGAGGATATTCTGTTCATTGGGAAGAAAGATAGTGCTATCATTTTGATCTATTTTTGTCCTAGAAACAATTATAATTTTCCCCAAGTCATATCCTTGAACATGGAGATGTCTGGCATTGTGCCACCAACACCCCAAGAAAGGGAGCTATGGCTCTCTCAGTTCTGGTCCTTTTAAGAGTCATGACATTCCTCCTCATCCTACCTTGTTTTCCCTTCATTTTACAAAATTTATTAAAGTTCTAATATGTGCAAACTCTGGACTAGACACTAGAGATTAAATGGCAAGCAGACCAAACATGTTTGCAATATCTGAAAGAAAGGGAGACAAAATTAATGAATAATACAATTATACACAGACTTATATTGGAAAAGTGCCCTAAGGAGGTCAAGTCAAAACCTTTTTAACTTAGGAGTAAGCTAACCTTGTAGGGTTGACCTTCTAGGACTGCACTCTCTGAGTGCAGAGAGAACTGTTTTGACAGAGAGACCATGCTAGGAGACCATATAGCAGGTGCACCTGACCTTGCCTGAGAGAATATGAAAAGACTTCTGCAAAAACTAAAAAATGAATAGATTTAAGTTGGTTGTAGATAGAAGGGTGGGACATTCCAGGAAAAAAGAACAGCACAGAATACCTTTCAGGCCAGAATTCAGAAACCACAAGGAAAGATGACAAAATGTCAGTCTGCAGAATTGGGCAAATTCATACAATCTTCAAGGTCACTTGTATGACTTTATCCTAAGAGTATGGGAAGCCATAGGTTTTGGTACTTGGGTAAGGCCACATATCTCCTGTAATCAGAGTTATGTTCTGAAAAGATTCCTCTGGCCTCCAAGTGGAGAATGGATTAAGAAGATGGCAAGAGGAGATTAGAGAAATCAATTATGAGGCTAGTCAAGATGTTCAGGCAAAATGGCATGGACTAGAATATTGACATTGGAACCAGAGATAAATGTATAGATTATACCAGTAAAGCTATTGGAATATGAATTTAATAGGAATTGCTGCAAGATTTACATAGAGCAGTAAAGAATGAGTTCTTTCTGGTTTGCATATTTGGTAAGTCACAGTGTCATTTGACAATAACAGGGAGCCCCCAAAGAGAGCCAAGTTTGGGGATTAAAATCAAGTTCAGTTTTGGGCCATATTTTCTAATTTGGAGCATGTTTGAGTTTAAAATAAAGGTGTTAGGTAGGAAGTCAGATATATGGATATTCAGTTTAGGAGAAAACTCTGAATAAGAAATATAAATTTGAGAATCTGTGGCATAGAGAAGATAATCAAGATCATAAACAAGGAGTTTGCTTTGGGAGAGAATGTAAAGTAAGAAAAGAGTGTCTAGAACTAAGCATCAAGGAACTCAAATTTCAAATATCGATAAAGATGGGAAGATTTGAGAAGGAGACTAAAAATAAATGGACAGAAAGTTAGAACTGAAGACAACCAGATGTCATGAAAAACAGAAGAAACTCCTTTAGGAAGAGGGAGGAGTGAAATACTGTGAAGAATACTGTTGACTGGTTAAGTAAAATGGTGTTTTGGTCTTATGGGGCTTCCATAACAAAATATTATGGGTAGCTTAGAAATATTATACATTTATTTCTCAGAGTTCTGGAGATTGGGAAGTCCAAGATTAAGATGCTGGCAGACTCGATGCCTAATGAAGGACTGCTTCACAGACAGCTGTCTCTTTGCTATAAACTCATATGGCATGAAGAAGGGTAGAGGGGCTTGCTCTCTGAGGTCTCTTTTATAGATATACTATGCCTCCATGACCAAATCACCTCCCAAATGTTTTTCATCCTAGTATACTTGGGGGGTTAGGATTTCAAAATATAAAATTTGGGGGGATGCCAACATTTAGACCATAGCAAATGGATACTGAAAGCATGCACATGGAATTTAGCAAGTTGGAATTCATTGGTGACCTCTCAAGAACTGTTCTCTGAACTATGCTAGATGGGGTATATGCCAAATCAGAGTAGATTGAAGAGTGGCTGAGAGATAAGAAAATAAAGACAGCAAATGTAGAAAAAACAATTAGACGTTTGGCTATGAAGGGCAGATGGGAAATAGGGTCATAGCTAGAAGAATATGTAGAGTCTTTTTCCAAACTTGGCCTTAACTCTCATTTGCCCTTCTTGATTTTGGACAATTTTATTCTTTACCTTCTTCAGCTTAGACTCTACTGTGTGTGTGTGTGTGTGTGTGTGTGTGTGTGTGTGTGTGTGTGTTAGTGAAAATTTCTGGCTCTGTGTTTCTGGCCATAGTTCCAGGTGACTATCTATTATGGCCTCACCCTCATTCATGACTCTTTCCCACTGGCCTGGTTACTGGATCCCCTGCTAGGCCTGCTCCAACAATAGGGTTGTACTTACCCTAACACCACTTAAGAACAAAAAGTTCCTGACCAGCATGGCTCAGTGGTTGAGAGTTGATCTATGAACCAGGCGATCATGGTTTGATTCTTGGTCAGGACACATGCCCAAGTTGCGAGCTCGATCCCCAGTGTGGGGCATGCAGGGGATAATTGATCAATGATTCTCTCTCATCATTGATGTTTCTATCTCTCATTCCCTCTCCCTTCCTTTCTGAAACCAATAAAGAATATATATTTTAAAAAAGTGAGGGAGATCTGGCATGAAATTGAATATACATGGTTGATTACAACAAAAACAATTGTGTATGTGCCTTGAGTGAAGAGATGGGAGGGAAATATTTAGGTTGATTATAAATTGATGGCCTTTATTTCATCAGTTTAATTCAATCACCACCCCCACCCCACACTGGAGTATTTTGGAAATCATAGCTTTGATGGTAATGGCATAAAGCATTTATTAAGTTATTACTATGGACCAAGCATGGTACTAAGTATTTCACATATATCTTATCTTTTAATCTTCACAACTACAAAGTAAATATATTATTATCATTTCCATTTTATACAAAAACCTCAAGAACACTGAGACTTAGAGATGTTAAACAGTTTGTTGAAGAGCATACAGAGCTAAGTAGTGAAGTACCTGAGTTCACTGTTAGACTCCAGAACTTGTGCTTATAATCATCTCACTCTGCCTCCTTTCAAATCCTCTCATCTGAAATCATTCGGGTAGATTATTTCCCTAATGATGTAGGACCTTCAAATGGCCACATCCTTGCATCTCCTTCCACAAAAAACAACAACAAAAACAACAACAAGTAGCCCAAACTGGTTTGGCTCAGTGGATAGAGCATCAGCCTGCGAACCGAGAGGTCACAGGTTTGATTCCAGTCAAGGGAATGCATCTTGGTTGTGGGCACATCCCCAGTAGGGGGTGTGCAGAAGGTGGCTGATCGATGTCTCTCTCATCGATGTTTCTCTTTATCCCTTTCCCTTCCTCTCTGTAAAAAATCAATAAAATATATTAAAAACAAAAAAACAAGTACCCATGAAATTTCTGCTACTTCATGTTCCCAGTTAGAAGGAATGAGGTTGAATGGAAAGGATGCTGGACTCAGGCTCAAAGGAACTGAATTGCATTCTGACATTGTCACTTGCTAGCTCTGTGACCCTGGGCAATGTGATTTACCTTCCCAAGCCTCGGTTTGCCATTGGTTAATCAGAAATAATATCCATCGTGTGATGAAGATATGTACGGCATTTTCATCTCCATTATTGCATTAAATCCTTACTCCTTCCCAAAATCTCAGTTAAGGTTTCATTAATATTCCAAATTTTAGAAATGGGGAACCAGTTAAGAAAATGATTTTTATCATTTATTTTTAATACTTAGCCTCTTATAACCATGATCATTAGCCTCTTGTAACCATGATCATTTTTAATGATTAGCCTCTTATAACCATGATCATTAGAAAGGTGGTACATTTCTCTGTACATAACCCAGGCCAGTGTGCAAGGCCTGCAGAAACCATCATACCAGCCCCTTCCCACCATCCTCTAAGCCAGTGGTCCTCAACCTTCCTAATGCCGCAACCCTTTAATCCAGTTCTCATGTTGTGGTGACCCCCAACCATAAAATTATTTTTGTTGCTACTTCATAACTGTAATTTTGCTACTGTTATGAATAGTAATGTAAATATCTGTGTTTTCCGATGGTCTTAGGCAACCTCACTAGCGGTTCTCAACTTGTGGACTGCTGTAGAGCCTAAGACCATCTGAAGACACAGATATTAATAGTAGCAACATTACAGTTATGAAGTAGCAACAAAAATAATTTTATGGTTGGGGGTCACCACAACATGAGGAACTCTGTTAAAGGGTCGCAGCATTAAAAAGGTTGAGAACCACTGTGTGGTTATTTCGTTCCCAAAACCTCACTCTCCCCAGCCAGCCACCTCCTTCATCTCTTCTGTCAAAAGGTAATAATAAGGCAGCAACATTCTGTTTAAGCTCCAGAATCCTTGGTGGAAATGGGAATTTCTCAGCACGTTTTGAAGCTGGTCTGATGGATAACTGCCAACTGCTTGGTTGAGCTATTGTCTTTTCAGGGAAGCTGATCCCCTTCTGCCACCTTCACCCCCATTTCATTGTAGCCAGTGTCTCTCTTTGCATGTCTGGTCAGACTCCCACAGAGGGGAGGAGAGGAGGATGTGACAGTAGACAAGTGTCAGGGAAGGGTCATTAGCCCATGCGAATGTTCTCTGCGCAGGGCCAGCCCACATACTGTGTAGTGGGCCTGGGCCTCTCTGTGCTCACTCAGGGCATCCAGCTGGTCACTCTGCTCTACGCTGTGGGCAGAATGAGTCTAATGATCATGGTTATAAGAGGCTAATTATTAAAAAGTCAGTCCCAAGCAAGCATGACATTGAAACATTAAGGAAAGAAGGGACTATTTAATTGTGTGGCATTATTTTGAACTGGAAAAGTACGGTCATGTCCATAGACAACCATCACCCTCAGAGAAGTTCTATTTGTTCACTAGGATACATATTCTCCTGGAAATAGCTTGCACTGGAGGCAGGTGCTATCTTCTCCTCCACTCAGTTGCTGCTAACCTTGATCAACTTCCTTCACTTCCTTCTCTGCCTTCACAGGATCTGTTAATTGATATTGCTTCCCTAAGTCTTTCCTGACATCCTTCAAAACCAACTGCAGGAAGAATGTTGGTGTTTTTTTTTTTTTTGTTCTTGTTCTTTTTCATGTTTTTAATTGCACAAATCCCCTCTGACAGTACTTCTCAGCCAAAACCCTAAGGCGATTCTAAAGAATCCTCAATAAGATTAGAATAAATGCCTAGTTTGTGTCTCTATTCCTCCACTGACAGCCAGGACTTGCTTGGAAAACATTTGACTTCTGTAGGGCTCTCTAGTTAATGACTCAGAATATTAAAGTTTACGTCAGTGCCACGCCTTTACAATTAATGCATATTTAAACCAATTTAGGTGAAAATAACCTAAAAACAAACGATGGGGGTGAAATGCCGATTTTTTTTTAATCCTCTAGGCTGGACATTTATGAATTAATAGGAATCACAATCAATTAAAGACAATATTAGCATTAGAGAGCCACTATCCTACCAGCCTATCCCATGCCTTGCTACTAAAGCCTCTGGGTGTTGTTATCCAAAAAGTCTTCCAGTCAGGAGATGGCGCTGCAGTCTACCTCCAATAGAGTCTATGGTTTGCATAGGTTGTTATTCACTTTATTTTTATTTTATTTTAATTTTTTAATATATTTTATTGATTTTTTACAGAGAGGAAGGGAGAGAGATAGAAAGTCAGAAACATCGATGAGAGAGAGACATCGATCAGCCGCCTCCTGCACGCCCCATAGTGGAGATGTGCCTGCAAGCAAGGTACATGCCCCCGACCAGAATCGAACCTGGGACCTTTCAGTCCGCGAGCCGACGCTCTGTCCACTGAGCCAAACCAGTCTCGGCTGTTATTCACTTTAATACACACTTACATACTTCATATTTTGACCTCAATTTGATAACTTTTTACCCTGGCTTTTCCTTTCTCTCCCTTCTTTTGGGTTCTTCTTTCTTCCTTCTTTTCCTTCTTCCTTCTTTCATATTTCACTCTAATGCAGTCCTATACAGCAAAGATCTTAAAAGACTAATAGTGGATGTTGCTAAAAATATTTATTTATCTGTGTGCATGTATACACATACTGGATGTTGCTTTTCTGTCATTCTACATCACTATTTCATCTTTTAATAATAGCACATAAAGGGTTTTATATACTAACCAAGCTACAGTTTAGCATTCTGCCCTAAGGTTGGTATAATATATTTTTTTATAAATAGTATTTTGTTATCTATAACAAGCTTCCTGACGTGATTTCTTGGAGTAAAGATATATGACAGACTGCCCATGCTCCTTCCACTCCACCCCACTTTTTCTTGCATATTTTTACTTTTAATCTTTTCTCTGGACACAGGCTTGGTATCATCTTGACAACCTGGGCCACAGTGAATAAATGGACAGAGAATTAATGGACAGTGGGTTAAAATACTTCATGTTGTAGCTCCAGGAAATAAACTGTTTTGTCAATCTAGTTCTCATAAAACAATCTAGTTCCCGTAAAACAACCTTGTTCTCATTTGTTCTCAAAAATATATATGCCGACCAATGAAGCGTTGTACAGCCAGTCTCCACATCATCCATCTTACTGTATTTTCATTTTCCATATTTTTGCCCCTGTCATATACATATTTGAAATTTATCTTATAGCCAGGACAAACTTGGCAGGTGGAAAATCCCAACAGCATATGCACAAAGCTCTTGGGGATTCCTCTTGCAAGATATTCCCAACAGCAAATGCACAAAACTATTGGGGACTCTCTTGCAAGATATTCATTGTGTCCTCCCTTTTCCTCTCTGACCCCTTTGTCCCAGCAAAGTGAGAGCACCAGACATTTTCAGCTCTGAAAATTCTAAAATTCAGCAAGAAGCTGTCTCGAAAGCCATTGCCTTGCACTCACCTAGAAGCCATCCCAATGTGTGCCAGAAATCTGGTCCCTGTCTAACGTGCTCTGTGGGCAGAATGAGTCTAACGATCATGGTTATAAAAGACTAATTGCAAATGAGAAAGGCTGGCAGTTTATAATCCATAAAGGAAACAGCTTGAAAAAAATATTACTCCTAGTCTTGGCTTACTGCTTTGTGACATTCAGATCTAAATATCACTTCATCAGAAGAGCCATTTCTGACCTGATCTTAGTAGTTCTCCAGGCACTTTTATCATAATGCCCTACTTCTATCATAATGTCCCATCATATCTGATATTTTCTCCCCTTCCTTCCTTCCTTCCTTCTTTCCTTCCTTCCTTCCTTCCTTCCTTCCTTCCTTCCTTCCTTCCTTCCTTCTTTCTTTCTTTTCTTCCTTTCTTATCACTGTACTCCTCCAAAGGAAAGATAATTTCATGAAAGCAAGCAAGGACATTTTCTACTTTATTTTCTTGCATCTCTAGCACTTGGTCAGTTAGCACTTATTGCGTAACAAAACACCCCCGAACTTAGTAGCCTAAAACAATGAACTATTTATTTATTTGATTATGATTCTGTGGGTCAGAAGTCTGGGAAGAACTCTGCTGAGACCATTTTTATCTGCTCAACATCATGCCAACTGGGTGTACTCATGTGTTTGCCGTAGGGTGTATGGTTCACTCATAGATCTGGGGGTTAGCTGTTCTCAACTGGGGCAATGGAGATAACTATTTGCTGATATGTTATTACTCATCTGGACTCATTCATATGGTGAGGGTCACAGGGTTCCCAAGAGTAACAAGAGAGGGTAAAGCCCAATGTTTTGCATTTTTCGATGCCCTGATGGCATTGTGCATGCTAATATCCCATTGTCCAAAGCAAGTCACATGGTGAAGTCTAGATGAGAGGAGTAGAGAAATACATTTCACGTCATATTGCAAAAGGGCTTATAGGATGGGAAGGCAGATACAGAGATAGGAGAAATCTATAACTATTTATGCCACTTATGGTAGGAATATCATAAAGTAATCATGAAATACTTCTTAGGTGAATGAATCCATAAGTGAATAATAAAAAAAAATGGCCCAAACCGGTTTGGCTCAGTGGATAGGGTGTCGGCCTGCGGACTGAAAGGTCCCAGATTCGATTCCAGTCAAGAGCATGTATCTTGGTTTCGGGCACATCCCCAGTAGGGGGTGTGCAGGAAGCGGCTGACCGATGTCTCTCTCTCATCAATGTTTCTAACTCTCTATCCCTCTCCTTTCCTCTCTGTAAAAAATCAATAAAATATATTTTTTTAAAAATGAACTATTCAACTGTCCAGGGGTAATCTCAGGTCCCTCACATGAGTTCTAGTTTCTGGTTCTAAGTATCATGTTTATCACCTCATGGTTTCTGCCCTTAAAGAGTTCATGATTCAAAGCAGTCTAACATTGTGCTAGAAGTTAATTATAGAGCATGTTCTCTCTGGGGTATGTTTATAAAGCCTTTTGTATCCACAATGGTGGATACATTTCAAAGAGAAAACTAGGCATATATGCCTTGGATTATATCACTAGGGGCATAAACCTACCAATCTGGGAAATGTAGGACCATGAATTCAAAAAATCAGTTATGAATAGGCCAGGCTTTGCCATTAGCCATAATTTGTATTTATGTCCCTAAATAAATAAATTAGTATATATGAGAGGAATCCCCACTATGTTATAGCAACCACATAGTTGAGGATTTATGATAGGTCAGGTCAGGTTTTAAAATACTTGCCATACTGTCATCTTACAAAGATAGGAAG